>WAAE01020019.1:334591-620557 GCA_013400495.1 Nicator chloris
CCCGCCGCACGGGGGCGCTGTCCCCCCCCCCTCCCCCCGCACGGGGCCGCTCAGGGGCTGGGCAGGGGCGGGGACCGACCGGCCCTCATGGCGGAGCCGCCTGAGGCGGAGCCGCCTGAGGCGCTGCCGGTCCGTCGTTCCACTTCTCTCCCCTCTGCAGTGGATTTCCCCGCTGCTGCGCGCCCGTCTCGTGTGCCGGTGCCGCATCCGCCGGTCCCGGGATCCGTGGCGCTCTCAGCGGGGCGGGGGCGGCTGCCGCGGTCCCTCACGGGGGGGTTGTGGAACAGCGTCGTGTGGGTCTCCAGTGTTTGTCCTTAAGCACAAAAAGCGTTCAGGATATAGTTACCTGCCGAAAGAAATCTCGTGCAGTAAAAACTCCAGAAAAATCTTGTAGGTTGTTTTGTTTTGGTTTGGTTTTTTTTTGGTTTGGTTTGGTTTGTGTTTTCTGGGGTTTTTTTGCAGGGATTTTTTTGTTGTTGTTGTTTGTTTTTTGTATCACGCCCTTACAAATGCCTATAGAAGAATCCACTTTGAATCTCACACTTAGGAGATGCCTGGCTGTAATTCCAGGTGCTTTCACAGAGTTACTCTTCCCGGGACCTTTGGAAGTCACAGGGTTCCGTGCATAGAGAAGTTCTCACTGGAGCCAGGTGGAACTCACTGTTTTCTTCATTTCTACGTGCTTGTGAAGGAGAGGAACATAGTATTGAAAAAACAACAAACGGGTGAAAAGGAGTCAGGTACTGATGGTGTCACCCTTGGTTATTAATTTTTTTTTAAGTAAAGGCACATAACTTGGAATAGTTTACTTTTTACAGCATCTTTCCAGCACATTTTTGTTTAGGTGGGCAGAATTGCTGCCTTAGGATTCAAATGGTTATAACTTTTATTACCATTAGATTAAGCCAGCACAGTGATGCTGAGACACACAGATGCTTTTCATATTCAACATCTGGAATTGCATTATAGTGTTTGAGTGCAGGTTGTCTGAGTGGAAATCATGTCATTTTTATGATACAGACTGCATTTAGCATCGATCCATGTGATGGATTCATCACAAGTAACAGGCACCAATTTATGCTTTGTCCAAAGTTAAACAACATTGCAGAGCAGAGAGTGCATTTGTACTGCAGGCTTGGAACTACAGTGAAATGGAGAAATTCAGGAGCAGGTAAGCAGTAATAAGAAGCTACTATGTTAAAGACCTCAGCTGTAATTTATTTTATATTTATGACATCTTAAAATTTCCATGGGACAGAAAAAAGTTGAGTTATTCTCACAGAAGGGCTTATTAGTCTCTATGAAACTTTGTTAACCAGAAAATACTCCTCTTAAAAGCAACATAAAAAACTACAAACACCCCATCCCTAAACCAATCATGAAACACAACTTTGTATGGGTTTACATTATCATAACATTTACATATAAAACTGATGTTCTTGAGCTTGGGATATTAGACTGGAACATAAGGTACTTGGACACAGTTGTTGGCCCAACCACAGATTTACTCCATGTTAGTTCTCTTATTCTTCCCATGCTTTCGTTTTCTAACTTTACAAGGGAGAAATGATCCTTCTTTGACTCTTATTTTTCATGGTCACTTGCCATAAATTTTGGGGGACATAGGCTGTCATCATTAAGTATGTGCAGCACATAACAATATTTCAAATAAAGAAATAATCTCTTTAAAAGTACATATGTTGGAAAATTATTAGATATTCACACACCTTTGAGTTTAATTCAAAACTTCTGCATGCTTTACCCAAGTTTGTTTTTTTTCATCTCCCTTTTGTGAGGTTGACATTGCATATGGTCAGACCAGGTTTACCTTTGGGGCAGATGAAATAGTTTCAAAGGGAGTTGGCCCTAAAAGGTGTGTACCAGAACTTGTGCTGGAAACTGTTTTGCATCAATTTTAAAGTGCCTGAAACTCCTCTTCAAAAGTGCATAGAGTTGCCTTAACTGCACATCTTGATGTGAACAGAATTCTTTTGTCTGCTGGACAGGGCCTACCTCTTTGAGGAAGCATTCAGATAATATTTTATGGAACAGGAATTTCTCACACAAAATACAGATCTTGTTTTCTTCCATGAACTTTTTTTTTTTTTTTTTAAACTCCTGCAGGCAGCTGGAACAAGCCAAAAATACTCTTATTTCCTCCCAGATTTGTTGTTAATAGTGGTAATTCAGATGAACTTTTGAAACTTGCATTGTTCCAGTCACTTTGTAAAAACAACATTTTTTTTCTGGCTGCAACCATGTTTTCCCTAGCTCAGTTCAGGAGATTATTATGGTGAGATTTCAGACTATCCTCTTCTGTTGCCTCTTCTGGAACTCAAGAATATGTTTGTGGTTCTAATGTGCAAGTTTTCAGGGTGGTGGCAGTATTTGTTTTGGGAAAGAAGCTTCAATGGACCCGGTGCAGCAAGTTTTATCTGCACAGGGTTTTTTTTGTCCTTGTTTTCAGAAAATCACCAAGAAAAAATATTTAGAATTCATAAAAACACACTTGTTATTTTTCAGATTAGAATTACATGTGAAAGTAAACTGTGTGATGGAAAAATGTCTGATTTTGTTTTTTAATGATGAATATGTAAAAACAGGAAGAGATTTTCAGTTTGTTTTTTTTTAAGGAGAAACACAGTTAAAATATGAACAAAACTAGGAAAGAGCTTGTAAAAGATCATTTTATGTTAAAATGGAAGGTTCTAACTTCAGTTCACTAGTACTCAAGAGAATTTATCAGCAGTAGACAGAATACCTTGATATGTTTGAGACTAAAAGGCAGAATACCACTGTCAGACCTTCTCTGTCAAGGCACTCTGTGTGCACACACAAATGCATTTGAGTGCTTTTTTGTTTTAACTTTAGAGGAGAAGAGTTGCCTGTGACATGATTGCACTGAAATGTACCTTCCTGGTTGTGTTGGGGAAAGTTTAAAATTCCAGATACCAAAAAACACCTGATAAAGAAACAAACGTTTTAGCATTTTATAGCTGTCGTGTTCTGTATTTGATTAGATACCTTTGTTACAGACCAAGCTATTGAAATAATGTCACTTCTTTGCAGGTAATACAGTTTTCCACAAAATATTTCTCCTTTCCTTTTAAGTTCAGGATCCCTGATGATGCATGAAATCCAGCAACCACCTGAGCATCAAGGTCATGCAGCTGGACAATCTATTGCTCCCCAGTCTGCAACACATGAATTTCAGGACAGAGGTCATGACAAGCCAGGTCAAGATGGGTATACTAGGAGTCAAAGAAGAATGTTAAAAAAATTCCAAAGCAGGTGATAAGTACAGAACATATTTTTCACTAAATGGAGCAGGGGATCACACCTAAAAATATCTGGATTTAGTAGTACCAGTGCAGGTTACAGCAGAAGTTTTAGTTCATGGCCATGGCAGACAGTTCTGAAAATGCCTTTTGGTAACTTGAGGACAAGGACTGAGAGTCAGATTTCGTGTATTTTTTATTTTCAAAGGCAAATTTTAAAATTACTATTTAATAATATTATTTGATATACTGCCAGGTGTAATAATTTCTTCTTGCCCTCCTCTAGTGTTTTTTTAGTGGTTTTTATTTGCTTCTTTAGTTTGTTGAAAGAATCTTAACAAAGGTGGGATGTAATTGTGTAGGGATTAAAAGCCCATCATTTGTTGAGCAGCTCAGACCTGCGGAAAGAGGGAGGCCCCCCTTCCTGGCTGTGTGCTTTAACTAATTACCTTGTGAAGCCTTGGGTGCTTATTGGGGCCCTCCGTGTGCCAATTAACTCTGAAATCCATTGGGAAGAAAAGAAGGGAAGGGTGATAGTGTCACAGTAAGGCATGAGTGAGCTGGGCTGGTGTTGGGAGAAACTTGTGGAGGTGTGGAACTGCTGAGGGGAGGTGGGAAGAGGGAGGATCTGCTGGCTTCAGGAAGGGCCAGACATTAGATTGGCTCAAGTATTCTGGACTCAGCTGGTTGACTTGGGGGAAACAGTGATGTTACCTCACTGAAACCTCAGCAGGGCCCGCAGCCAGCCCCCTGCTCAGTAGTGTCACTGGGTGGAAGAGGGCTGCTTGGAAGGCATTTTGGCTACCCAGCATTCCTAAAGAAATACATCCCAATTCAAGTTTTGCAGTGATGCTTGGGCCTCTTAATGCTTTCTGAATTGCTCTGTTACAGGTACTAATTTCATGGTCTAAATAGTTCATATATGCATTGATCTCTGAAGACTAGACCCTTACTTTTATTACTGAAACTAGAATAAAAATTCCTGTTTTCACTACTGTCTGGGAATTTGTGGAGGAGGAGTACAAAGGCAACTAACCTTTCCTTGTGTTCCAGATACCTAGCAAGGAAGTTTTTCTATCTGTGGGCTAAAAAGACATTTGGACAAGTTCTGCCTTCCAAAGCCAGGTAAATAAAATTACAGAACACAGAGGTGGGGGGGGGTTTGTGCTTTTTTGTTGTTGTTGCTGTTCTGTTGTTGGTTTTGTGGGGTTTGTTTGGTTTTGTGTTTCATTTTGGAGGTTTTTTTAATGGCTTAGTGGTAAACCATTGGGCTAAGAGACTACTGGCTGCCTTGGATGTATTTTAAGATCACTTAAGATTTTCTTTGGGTACCTTTCGTGCTCTTGCTTTTTTGTTTGTTTTTAATAATTGTGGTTAAATTTTTATTAACCAAATTCATAGGAATTGTGTTTTGATAAAGTTGAACAGTATGTGCATATAAATGATGGGGTATGATTAGGATACTTGCTTTAAATTTAACTATTTCCCAAAGTTGTGATCACAAAACTGTGATCTCCCAAATAGAGATTTCACATACTATTCTGAGTTGGAAAGGACCCACATGGATCATTGAAACTCTTAATATGAAATTCAGTTAATATTACTGTTTGTTTGCACTGTTCTTAATGTATATCTGTATATGTTTAGTATCTGTCTGACTTGGAAATACGTGTGGCAGATAATTCCTTTCTGTTGTCAGTGTTCTGTGAGCTACTGAAACCCCACACTTTGATATCCATTTCTTGTTTTGCATTGATTTGCATGTTCATTCTTGCTTGACACACACAGTTCCCAAGAACTGAAGCAGTTCCCAGTGGGAAGACTTGTATTTGGAATAAGATCAGGTCCTTGGTCATTCAGTTTCATTTTTCTGTGTCAAATATGTTCTGTTTCTGCCTTTGCTGGTAAACGGAAGTTGTTCTGTGAACCTTACTGTTCCTCTTGATCTACTGAATTGGCACTGCTTTGGCTGTCTGTCAGTTCAGCACAATGATGAATTTATTTTTAGGGGAAATAGATTTTATAAAGACCAGCAGGGAGCACAAGCAATAATGAATTGCCTTTTAAAAGTCCCAAGTTCTCCATAGCTTTAATTTGTAATACCTGTTAATGCTTGTGCAATACCTTTAATGCACCAAGTAAAAAAAAATATATAGCTCATTTGTTTTTTCTTTTTTTCTTTTATGCATGAGTGCTTGGAATGATTTAGCAGCTTGGCTTGGGGTAGGTGGCCATGAATTGCAACTTGTGAGAGGATTGATATGTTTCACTGAGAGACCTCTCGGTATTCTGCGCCTAATTCTGCTGTTACTACATGATAAAAACATCAAAGCATTATAAAATGTGACATAGGTTTTGTATTTGTTTATATATAAAAATAATTTGTGTTAAAATAGCAAAGAACAAAATTAGAAAGGAAAATACATGCATTGTTATCTATTGTTCTGGTTGTAAGAGTAAAACACAGAACGGAGGTTAAAAGATGTGAATAGGTCTCAAGTCAACTGGTACTCTGATGTTTGACAAGTTAGCAACATCTGTCTTTTATTCCCCATCTTTATGTGAAGTATTAACAGTCAGTAAAGTAATTGCTTCTTGCAGTACTTCACAGATTCTTGGAATGAAGTGTCACAGTAGAGTAGTGGTTTAAAATGTAATTAGATGTTGTTAGGCTGATCAGGCAAGCCTGGAGAAGAGGTGGTGTAATCTTCATTAAAACTGGTTTGTGGTCACTCTGGAAACCTGTGTGACGTTTCTCCTGTCCAAATCTTTCAACTGTTTAGATGTTTTTATGATCAAAAGATTCTTCAAAAAACTTTTGGAGAGTGGAAGGAGCAGTGGACAGTTTGCAGAGAAAAGAAGCTCAGCCTCAGAGCATACAACCATTACAGGTTAGTGAAAGGACTTCCCATTGTGGTGTGTGTGAGAAATTTCCTGAAGGAGTTTTTAATACCAGTGAGCCAGTTCCATCCATGGTACATCTGGGCCAAGAGCAATGTTTTCATCGATTATTTTTATGTTTTACTGAATGTCACTTCTTTCATTTTTCAGGCATTTACTCCTTAATTTGATATTCGAGGCTTGGAGAGCCTATATACGCCAACAGCGAGGAAAGAGGAACAAGTATTATGTTGCAGAGTCTCATGGTAAGTGAAGTGATGGTAATTACCAGTATTTGGGGACATACTGAGAAGGGGATTTCCTGGGGAATTATTTACCAGAGCCTGTGTCCCCGTGCCTGTTTGCACCCTGAGCTCCCTCACTCCATGGCAGTGCAGTGCTTGCAGGAGCAGATGGCAGAGGGGTTCTGTTCTAGAGGTGTAGCTATAGAGTTATTTAGGGATGCCAGTGAAGAAGCTTTAGGGCCTCTCCATCTGCTCTGGGTTGCACTTACTGTTTGTTTTAGAGGGGGTGGCTTGATTTTTGGTTGGTGTTTTGTTTGTTTGTATCACAATGTTTTCAAGTAGATGTTTTTTGATCGAACATTTTACTGGAATTCTCTATCAACTGTTACTGTAGACATTAGACAGTAATTCCCTGTGCTTTTAACTGCACTTATTTTATGTCTATTGACTATTCCTTCCAGCTTGTGTCTTGCAATTGAAAGAAGCCCAAACTTTTGAAGTGCCCTTTATCTTACTGTGTAGCTTCTTTGCTCTGCAAGGGATTTGACTTGGAGCTGTCTGTACTGGTAGCAACTATCTTGGGTTCAGAGAATATGTTTTGCTGAAGGGAGGTTGCCCCTTGTTTAAAGATGATACTGAGGTTTTGTTCTGTGCAGATTTGCAGAATAGGTTAACTGCTCTCTTTGCACATGAACGTAGCCTCAGAACGTCCTAGAGACAGGCACCTTTGGACCCAAACTGACAGGCTATCCAGACTTCCTTTCTTACTGAGTGAGGCCAGAGTATTTACAGGAAAAGCTGTGTGTTACTTGGTCAAAAATAGAAAAAGGTGACCTGTTTCAAGGTAGGTTAATGCTTGATTCACAAGGAAATCCTAAAAAAGAAAAGTCTGGGAGTTTTTTATGTGTAAGTGTGAAGTGGCATAGAATCAATGACAGTATTTCTAGTAACTCTGCTTTAATAGTGTCAGTTCTGACAAGCCAGCCTGCTGTGGGGAGGTATGCAGTGTGCTGCACTAAGTGGTAAACTGGAATTTGTGACACCACTTCTGTTTTTAGCTGCATGACCAGCCTGCTAAATAATGTTGACTTGTTTCTGGTTGATTTCTCTGCTAGTAGTAGAGAATAACTCTTGAAAAGCAGCTGATGAACCTGATGAACTTTTTTTTTAAAACAAACCAAAGAAAATCCTCTAATTCTTCCCAGTACGGTCGTTATGCTGACTGTTGTTCTACAGTTATTTCCCCTGTAAGCACTGAAGACAAAGGGATTATCGGCCATTGTGCAATAATTCATGCTGCTGTGAACAAGTGGCATGGACGGTGCTGTCAGCGATTCTGAGACTTCTCACTGTGACACCCTCGACCAGAGCGAGGTCGCTGTCACTTCAGGCTTTTCCACAAGGTGTCCCTGCGGGTTGAGGAGCAGGAGTCGGGGGCTATCTGTGATGGAGCCGTTGAGAAGTGCCAGATTCCTGCGTGAACTTAAGATGCTGCCGTTTTTTGTCGTGCACAGCAAAGAAGCAAACTCTGCTCAGGACCTGGCAGCACTGGCTGGTTTATGTTGGTGTTCAAAGGACAAAACATGGGATGCAGTCTGTGGCACTGGCATTCAGGGAAAGAAGCTGTTTGCGGTAAGGATGGAATACAAACAGGCAGAGAGGCACTCACCATAAGGCCATGGCTTTTATCTGTGTTATGTTATCTTTTCCTGCAGTGACTTTGTTTGGGGTTTCATTTTTTTTTTTTAAGAATTCTTTTGCTTTCTGGGATGTCTGAGTTCTTCTGGCACACCCATAGGCTGTGAATTGAAGAGGTGTTATATGGCAGCCAATACCTAATGGGAGCCTGCAGGAAGGCTGGAGAGTGACTTTTGCAAAGGCATCCGAGTGAGAGGACAAGGGGGAAGGAGGGTAGATTTAGGTTGAATATTAGGAAGAAATTCTTTACTCTGAGGGTGGTGAGGCCCTGAGACACAGATTACTCAGAGATAATGTTGATGCCCCATCCCTGGAAGTGTTCAAGGTCAGGTTGGATGGGACTTGGAGCAATGTGGGATAGTGGAAAGTGTCTCTGCCCATGGCAGAGGGTTGGAACAAGATGATCTTTTAGGTCCCTTCCAACGCAAACCATTCAGTGGTTCTTTGAAAAGATTGTTGTTCATACCTTTTTCCAGTGAGATGACAGTGATTTCTTGCACCGAATTGTGGCACCTGTGTTTGAACTTCTCTGTAATATTGTTTTGGCAGCATTTCATGGGCACTGTGGAGAAGACAACAGTACCAGAAATGCTCTGGACAGAAAATGAATATTTTGGCTCTACAGCATTGGGCACAGAGCCTGCAATTTCGAGTAAGTCTCAGGAGCTTCAGCTAATGCCATTTCTAATGTTTAAGTTGCACACATGTGAAAATGTTGCAGATGAATTAAAATTAGGCCCTGTACTCATTTACTTTGCAAATTGCAGTACTTATAATGGAATATCTTATCAGGACATGGGAAATGGAATGAAGCTTTGTCAAGGCAAGTTCAGGTTGGACATTAGGAAAAGGATCTTCTTGAGAGGGTGGTCAGTCCCTGGAACAGACTCCCAGGGAAGTGGTCACAGCACCAAACCTGTCAGAGTTCAAGGTGCCTCAAGTCCAACTTTCTTCTTCTTGCAGGACTACTTAAAACCGAATCAGATAACTGAGAGTGTTGTCCAGATGGTTGATCTTAGCTGAAGTGGAAACAGCATGGGTTTCTTTGTTTCACTGAAACTGTGGCTTTTTGTCCATTTCATTAAAAAGAAGGGATGGTGTTTAATTTGACCTGCACTGAAAGATACAACGTGGCGTGTTTTAGGGCAGTATTCTGCTAAGGAAAGAACCTTGTGACTAGGAAAGTCTTATAGTATCTCATGATATGATTCCCTTTTATGTGAAAATACTCTGAAAGAAAGCCTGTTGGCAAAAGAAAAGTATTAGATTGGTATTTTTAATGGGAAAAAGTGTGAAAGTATTTAAAAAAGTAAAAAATCTTTAACCTTTTCTAAGCTAACATTCCTTCAGTGTTTGTTTGGGTTTTGTTGGGTTTTTTCCGCTTTTTTTGGGGGAACCTCATTGCTCATGGCTTTCACCTTTAGAGCTTACATGGAATTTCTTATTGTATGTGTATTCTTCCTCTCCTTCTCTTTGTTCTACTTCCCTGATCTTGTCCTGTTTTTCCCCTTACTGCCCTTGCCCCTTAATTGTTCCTTCAGGCTTGGTTGCAATGGCGAGAGCTGTATTTATATAGCCAGAATGAGAAGCAGAAGGACAACAGGGCAGTAATTCACCATCAGCACTGGGAATTGAGGAGATGTGTGGGAGCATGGTTGGGATACCTGAACCTCCACAGAGTAAAGAAACGCCAGAATGGTGAGTGAAAATGGTGAGTTAGGACAGAACAGGGCTCAGCCCCTTTTCTGAGGGCATAGTGATGGTTTTTTCTGTTCTAGGAGACACTGCAATGTCTCTGCCCACCAGGTCATGAGATGCAGCTTGGACTGTATACTGTGACAGGCCTAGCTGGCTCAGCTCATATGCTGAATTGTCAGGATGATCCTGCTTTCCATGGGATTTAAAAGAAAATGCTTTACAATTCCCTTGATGAAAACTTGCATATTGTCTATTGTATTTTGACTGAGATATCTGTGAGTAGAATGTATTCAAGACATTGATCAATCAGTCTGTGGATTTTCCTGATAATCAGTCAAATCACAACTCCTATAGGATGGTAAAGATTATGACATCAGTTCTTTTGTTTCTTCCCTTGAATGGGAATGAGTTCAGATATTTGTATGAATTGCTTTTTGATTGGCGTCAGTGGAAAAGAATCTAGCTTGGATCTGTAGGAACTGGTAACAGGAGTATGCTGAAATGTAGGCAAGCTTGAGTATATTGAACAAGTAATACAGTCCTAACTTCCCTCTCTTAACTCTGTACAGTAGGTTACTGGTTTAAAACTGCCTTTGTGATTAGTAGGAAGAATGTGATCTGTAGCTGAGCGTTACTGTGAATTCTTGTAACCATTTTTCAGTGTTAGAGTTCAGGTCACCTGTGAACCAGTGGCTCAGGTGCCAGGATCTCATCTGATATGAATGAGCCTAGGACAGCAGAAGCCATGAGTGATTTGTGTTTGTCTTCCAGAGCTGGCCCAAGAGTTTCACCAAAGCAGGACGCTCCAGAGGTGCTTCTCCAATTGGCAGCTGTCATGGGAGTGCAGGAGAAGAATGCACGCTCACCAAAGGGACCTGGAAAAACAAGCTGCAAGGATTGCCTTATGGAGAGTCTTTGCACACTGGAAGCATTGTATCCAATCTGTGTTTAGTCCCTAGCAAAGACAAGTTACAAGCATTCCTGCAGGGGGAAGATCCAGTTAATAAGCAGGAATGTTGTGCAGTAGCGCGACAACGCCAACATGTTGTTGTTAGATAGTATGTTACATGTATGTAATGCCATGCTAACAATTCATTAAACTCTTGTAATTACAGTATATTAGCAGCTGTATAAGAGTGTATTAGAGCCTACAGAAGATAATGCATGGTTGTTACTTCAGAGTGAATCAGAAACATATTGTGATAAGCCAGCAAAATCTAAAAGTTTGACTGTAGTCAAAACCTCTGCAGATAACAGTGCTGGACATTCAAATATGGAAACAAATTTAGATGGAGATGTAGTGCCCTTCTGTGGGAGAAGGTTGTTTCTGTGTAAAAGGTACTTTAACTCACTGACAGATGTTGTCCTGTGTGTGGAAGAGGCTCAGCAGTGTGAGCTGGCTGAAAAGCACTACAAGTGTCACCTGTTGGTAAGAGCACTGTCGTGCCCGGTGGGAGGGGCTGTGGGGTGTCCCTGTAACACTGACAGTGGTGTGTGGTGTTAAGTGGGAGATACACCAGGTTTCTAAATTTCAGCTATTCTGGAATCTGCCAGTTGAATCCAAGTGGGGAAACTGTGCTGATCTCCAGAACAGCTATTCTTCCAGTTGGGAAACTGGTGAAGTAGATTAATCTTGAGGGTGTTGGGTTACCTGCTCCCTGGCTGTTCCACCATGAGATTGCCTTTTCCCCTTGATTTTTTTTTCTTATGCTATTTGCTGCAAGAATTTTCTTCTCTGCAGTAATGTGTGCATGATGCTTTTCACATGAGATCAAAGATAGCTTACTGCATGTGCAAGTAGTTGAGTGTTTGGGGGTTTTGTTTATGTTTTAGGGTTTTTTAAAAGAAAAAATAAATCCCTGAAGGCTGTCTGAAAGGTGGGCACAAGCAAGCCTCCAGCTTTTTGAAACTGAACTATTTTCAAGGTTGGATCAATACTGATCATTAAACGAATACCAACAAACTGGTTAGGATCATGAAATGAAAATATTAGTGAATAAACGAGCAGGATGATTAGTGATTTGAAGTAGGATGCTCTCATAGTGCTATTTACCATGTTCTGCCCCCGCTCAAGGGATTCTAGGATTGTAGATCAGTTCTAAATTGCCTGATTTGGATTACAAATGAAAGTCGTGTTTATTTCTTGTTGTTACAGGAACTTGGCCTTAAGGGTCTTCAGCAGAATGTCCTGGACACTCGTCTTCAGCGAATGAGAACAAATCTGTCATCCCGTCAGCATCAAGTTACGGTGAGTTTGACTTTGGTTCTTGTGTCAGTTTGTCTTGAGCTGTCCTATTGACTTCCCTTGTCACCTACAAAGTACTTTTTTATTACAGCAGTGGCTTTGTTCTTAAATACTAATAGCCACAGAAAATCTGTGTGAGTCAACTGCCACTCTTAGATCTGTTTAGTTTTTTGTTTCCCTGTGTTTATGGTGGATTTTTTCTTTTACCAAGAAAAACTTGCAGGAGGTTATAAAGTTTGGTATACGAAGCAGTGCAGGAGGCAACTATTGCAGTATGCAGTTTCATTAGGACTTTAATAATTTCTTTCTTTGCATTTTTCTCCTCAGTTGATATCTTTGAGGGGTTTTGTGTCTTTCTTGTTTTATTTCAGGTGCTGCAGAAGTACTGGAACTGCTGGAAGTCCCGTTTGGAAGAGAAGGAGGAGGAACAGCAGCAGGCCTTAACATCAGTGGCTCATGCCCGTTATAGGTATGCAGAGAAATATTAATACAAACTGGTGCAAATGTGGGATCTATGGGCCTTTGGTTCTCTTCTTAAGTAGGGTAATACCTTTGGGGGCATGAGTTTATGGCAATTGCTCTGACATTTTCTGTGAGTAATGAACAATTTACATCTTCTGCTTCTCTGTGGAATGTAAGAGGGAGATTTGGTTGAGCCTAGCTCTGAGGTTCATTTAGTCAGCTGACATTCATAAGATCAGTATGTTTTCTGAAGAAATTCTCTCCTGTGCTGACATTTTCCCTTTTTGCTTGCCAGGAGGGTGTTGATGAGGCAGGTGTTTGACAAATGGCTGCTGAAGGCCTGCAAGCTGCAAGAATATCGAATGGGAGAGAAGAGGGTAAATATAACTCTAGCACCTTGCTTAGGAAATAGAGGGGATGATTTCATAGTCACTGTCTGTGAATGAGAGTTAGCATGAGATGGAGTTGGTTGTTGTAAATTCCCTTTTCCCTGGTGAGGGATCAAGTCAGGGGAAACAGATCACAATCAATATTTAGTGATCACTCTTTAAAGTTAAGCAGTTTGTTAATAATATAATCAAGTTACTGTTAGAGGATTGCCATTCGCATAGTTCATTCACTTATTCCCTCACCCTGTAAATGTGTTTGTGCTCTCTCTCTCTCTCACACTGTCTCATAGTTACTTTGTTGAAATACTAATAATAATAATACTAAATGGCCAACCCCAGCCTATTTAGGAAGTGCAGAGTTGTACTGAGAGTTAGCTGCTTCTAGGTAGGTGTCCATGAAGTTCTTTACAGGGCCTTTCATTTTCTAAGGGGTGTATGTGTGTATATATATGTTTATAGTCCTGGAATCTTTACATGTAGCAGCCACTGTGGCCTTTATGGGGTCTCTTGCACAACTCTAAGGTGACAGTAGCACGTGTGGGTGTCTTTGGGCAGATATGGCTCACCCTTGGTGGTGGGAGATTATCAGTTCTTGTACATTCAACAGGATTGGTTTCTGGAATTTATCAGTTCTTATGAGTCCTTCACATGCTATTTATCAGCTTGTGTTTTTCCTCTCCTTGGCCTGCTGGTTTTTGGTAACAGCTCCTCCATCCACGTGCACACAGGTACCTGCAGAGCTTTGTTACATAACCTCACCTCAAAGGGGCTTTGGTGGTGTGTCCATTGCTGTCCGACCTCAGAGAAACAAACATTGGACAGTTCTATGCGTGTCATCTTCAAGGAGTTGTTTCCTGTTGTTTGTAGGTGCCTGTGCTGTGCATTCATTGCCACCTTCTGTCCGTTTCAGGCTGTCCTTCATTTCCAAAGGCAGCTCTTGCGCTGCTCCTGGTGCTGCTGGCGGAGCAGGACAGCCGCACGTCTGGAGGAGCAGGAGGGCTTGGTTCGTGCAGGACATCACTACACGAACCAGCTGCTGCTAAAGGCCTTCTGGCTGTGGAAACAGAAGACTCAGGAGAAAGAAACAGAGTAAGAATTTTTTTCAAACGGAGAATGATTTGGATTGGCCCTGTGGCAGCCTACTTTGGACAAAGAGCATTTAATTCACAATAGTGCTCACTCCTTTTTTGTGCTTTGGAGTCTACTAAGTTAATGAATACTGAAAATAATAAGTAAATGAATTATTGAACATAATAATTAATAAGTAAATGAATTACTGAAAATAACAAAAGTGGACTCAAGTCTGTGCTAGAAGTGTCCAGTAACATGGATTGCATTGTAGGACAAATAATTATTTTTCTTACAGGAGGCTCAAGGAGACAGAAGCTTTAAGATTTCGCTGTTCAAAGTGTCTGCAGCAGACTTGGAACAAGTGGAGAGAGGTGAGAGAGTTAACAGATGGGGAAGAGCATGAAGTCTTTCTGTTATGTTTGAATTGCTTGCACTCATATGGCTAGAAGTTAAATTGTTTATTTTAAACACTACCCATTCCTAAGCTCTCCTCCCTTTTCATGTGGATAAAACCAGTTTGGTGTGGGTGGAACAGGAACTGTGTAGGGAGGAGAGGGAATTTTTTGTTCATGTATCTAGGTATGGTGAGAATAGGATTATGGTTTACATGTACCTGGGAAGGTAATCAGAGTTAGTGGGATGAAATTGTCCCTACCCAGTACTGGGTGTGTCCTTCTCAAAATTTAAGTTAGAAGTTTGCAGCCAGGCCTTCGTGTGTGGCCTGTATTTGTGTTACAGATTGTAGCAAACAGTGTCACAGTACTTTCATGGTGGGCCTTTTCCTTACCATGGTATGAGGTATCAGATGTGCCTCGCAGCATGTCTTGGGAATCTGTGAGAAATTTTATAGTTGGAGTTGCCATGTTAATGCAGACCTGTTAACTTGAGTGGTTTACATCAGTCTTCAAGAGGATTCCTAGAAAGGGCAGGGAAAAAAAACCAACATTTCAACTAGGCCTTTTGGGGACATAGCAGAGTGCAGCACCAGTTTGAGTGAAAAGCTGTTACAGCAAGGTGAAGGATTGATGTTTCTCCAGAGACTGGAAATGGTCCTTTTCCCTCCTCTCTCTGCCTTTACTTGTTTTCCCTCCTTCATGTGTACGTATCTTTTGGGTTTTTTTCCATTTCCTCCTTCTAGTATGTGGGACATCAGCGTGAGAAATGGAGGAAGTTGGTGCAAGCAGACCTGCACTATCGACATGTGTTGCTGGGCAAGACCTTGGCAGCTTGGAAGGTAGGATGGAACAGCCTTTTTGAGGCACACTCTGTGTGCTGTGGTGTTTCAGTGAGAGCTGAAGGGCTCCCACACGGCTTCACTGGAGGCACATACACACCACGTGTGCAAGGTAGAATGGAGGCTCTTGTAGGTAGGGTTGTGTGAGCTCTAGCATTGCTTTTTGGAGCAGAAGAACTTTCTTTGTAGCACTGTAGAATGATCTATCACAGCTAGCATTAACTACTGTGTAGTGACCGCTTGTCACAGCAAAGCAGCATTTGATTTCAGTGGCTGTATTTTTCCCCCTGTACTTTACTGTCAGTGCTACTTAGTTAGTTAGATGCTAACTAACTCTGTTAGTAAGAGTTTCTAAATGTTTCTTCTCCTCAGAGGTGTTAACAGTTGAGGCAAATTTACCTCTCAATACTATTTTTTTCAGATTTACCAACAAAACATGCAGTGCATTCTGTATCAAGTGGCTGAGAAGGAGAAACAGCACACTGGACTGCTGCTGCGGTGAGCCTCTTCCTAGGCAGCATGAGGGAAGTGACTGCACTGCAGTCAAATTCATTACTGTCTTTCACTGCCACCTTTGTAACTTTCTGAATGTTTGGTCCTGGGAGTTGACTCTGCCATGCATTGCTGTTTCTTTGCATGCAGGTCATCTAGTTAAAAGAAATCAACTTCTTCCTGTTTGCTGCCTGTTTTGCTTGAATATTTTTTCAAATCTCTGTTTAGTCCTGCAAGAGTCATCAGAGAGCAAACTGCATCATTCCCTGTCTGTTGTGGTATTAAAGCAGCCTGGAAGGCACAGAGCCTCTCTTGCATTACAGTGAGGAGAGTGACTATAGATATTATCACATTGCATTGGTTGTAGTTAGTTTAGTTTTAATTACCTTGTTTTAGTGCTATACAGCTTGAGTCACTTGCAGAGCCTGATTGGCTCAGCTGAAGCTGCTGGATTTCAGATTGTGTTCTGTTTTGCACTGCCTTCTCTTCAGCAGAGACCTGAAGGGGCAGAAGTTGATTTGCATGACTTAGATCATAGATGCAGCTGGTTATGGTTCCCTTGTGAGTAGGAAAGTGCCAAATGAACAAGAGAGAGAGAACCCATTCTGAATGGGTTTGTTTGTTTTTAACTTTTGTGTGTATTTTTGCTTTCAGCCAGGTGCTGTGTATGTGGAGAGAAAATGCCCTTGCTCTTATACATGAATCTAAGGCAACTACCCAGGCAGATGAGCACTACAGGAGAGCAATCCTGTCAAAGGTAGGATCTGTACAGCAAGTGCCAAGGTCTCAGTACAGGTGCTGGTTCAGGCAGGGGTCAGGTAATACAATTAGAAGGACCCAAAACATAAATCTAAGAGCCACTACTAAGAGAGATCTGCAATGTGGGAGTCTCATCTTGTTTTTACAGGTGTCTCTGGAACTTGCCTCTGTGTGCTCATGGCTTTTTCTTTCCTTCTTCTCATTCTTTAGGAGGAAGAGAAATCTGATAGCATGATATAGCATAGTAGTATTGATGAGGTGGGGCAGGGACAGGATGGATGAAAGAGAAGAATGCTTTGAAAAACGCCAAGGGGTCCATCTGAAATACTTCTGTATTTAATTTGTAGGAAATTCTTACTGTCTGCTGAGCCTCTTGTGAAAAGTGAAGTGGAAATGGTTATGTTAGCAGCAATGGGGGGAGTACATTGTGTCCCCTTCCATTGCAGTGCCAGTCTGTGTCCCATCTCCTGTGTGCTTTGTATCCTTAGGTGCTGCTGCAGTGGAGAGACACTGCCTGGCTACGAGCATGTCACCGCCATCTGAAGGTGACAGCTGTGCTGGAGGCCAGGAAACATTTGGATTTAGGTGAGCTGATGTAGGTGTTGAACTCTCAAAAGTCCTTGTTGTCTATGAATGAGCCAAGGGCAGTGTTGTGTCATCTGTACAGATGAAGCAACTCGATGGTCTGTTGGCTTACAAAGGATTCTTCCCCACAGAATAGAGAGTGATTTGGGACTCCAGTGATCTGCTGAATGCTGCTTGTGTTACTTTTGTTTCTCTGTTTGTTCTTTGTACTATATAACAGATGGTAACACTTCCTTCCTCCAAGGAATTTTCCATTACTACTTTTGAGAACCTCAGACATCTGTTGTGAGGGCAGTGCAAGTAGTCTCATCAATTACTGCTTCAGTCTTTTTCTAGTAATTTGTACTGAAAGACCCTCAAACTCTGCAAGCATTTTCATAGTACCATGGTACCTTCTTGACATGAGGACTCTGAGCACGGAGGGCTTTCCTAAAGGTTATAAAGAATGTCAGTGGCAGCAGGGAAGACTGACTAGTCACAGCTCCCTGTCTGTTACATGAAGTGTTTCACAGTTCTTCCTATACTGAATGTTGTCAGTGCTGAGTGTTGTCCTGGTATTGCTGAAACAGTCAGGAAGAGTAGCTGATCACTTGATACTCTGAGATTAATAGTCTCCTTTTGGTACATGAGTTATTTTATCTCCCCCTAACAGCGTATTTACAGAGCCTGTTTCTTCACTGGAAGGAATTAATGAGGGAGTCTGTGATGCTGAGGGCTCAGCACCACAGGGCAGCACAGCACCACCAGCAGCATTTGCTCCAGAAGTACCTGGTGAAATGGAAAAATTATCATCAGCAGTGCCTTGGGAAAAAGGTGAGATGGATCAGTAACCTCCCACCCTGTGGGAAGTTACAGGTGTGGAGGAGCACACTCTGTTCCCTGGTGGAGGGAATGGCAGTCTGGGCTGGGGACAAGTATGACAGCTTTGTGTACTGAGGAGGAAGCAGCAGGGCTGTCTTGCCTGAAGAAACTGATAGAAGTAACAGACTTAACAAGAAACCTGAGCTTACTGTGAGTGAAGTCCTTGCTGGGCTTGTAGATGTCTGCACATGGGGTTACACTGTAGGGCACTTAGGCATTGAGGGTGGCTTCAACAGAGCAAAGGGAGGGTGAGAAAGGCTGTTTGCTAGCTGTTCTAATAGCATTTGGCTCTGATAAATGGGGTTTGTCTGCAAGTGACTCACTGTTTTGGTTGCCTTGCAGCTGCTGCAGAGAAGGGGAGATGAACTAATGACTCACAGACTTTGCTCTGCATCCTTCTCTTGCTGGAAAACTCGGGTGAGGAATTTTCCCAAGTAGACACCTAGCTCCTTGCTAGTCATTCTCCCTTCTCCTTCATGTTCTGTTTATACAAGGACCAAGAAAACTTTATTTAAACATTTTCAGGATTTTTTAGCTCACCTAGCACAAGAGACACCTTGCCATAGACTGGGTGAACTGAGTGGGTTTTTCTGCTCTGGCTCTACCATCACTTCCTCCTTGCTTGGTGCATTGGCTGGTGTTCCTGGTGTTGGGTATGTGAACTCCTAACCTGGTTGCTGTGCATTTTTTTCCCCTAACAGCTGTTGCAGCAGCAATGGGAAAAGCAGAACACGGTGCAAGCCTTGTGGCATTGGTCCCTTTCAGTGCAGAGAAAGGTAAGGGTCAGTTCAGGGCAGGGGCAGGCAAGTGAGTTTGCAGATGTGCAGATCATGTGCAGATTTGACTGCAGTCAGCAGAGTGCACACTGAATGTCTGTTTCCTTTCCTCTTTAGGGTGCTGTATGTTATTTGGGCATGCTGGAAAAATCTCTAAAATTTCTTAATTTTGTGTAAAAATGCTGATTAAAAAATATGCATATTTTTCCCCATCTGGCCTCAGCTGACTTAAATCTCTGTCCGTTTGTCATTGTGGCAGTGTCTTGCTATTGCTGTAGCTCTGCCTATTCCTATCCAGTGGAAGGGAGAGTGTTGCTGTCTGCAGGGGGAGTCCCTGGCCTGGAACCTGCCTGTCTAATACTTGCAGCTCTCATTATTCCTGTTGTAGGTATTTGATGCTTGGCTCAGATTTGCCAAGGGGCAGCAGGAGAAGAAAGATGTCATTGAAAAAGTCACAGGAGTTCACCACGCAACTCCTTTGAGAGAAGATGTAACCCGTGCCTTGAGAAACACTGCTGGCATCAAACAGCTGCAGGGACAGCTCCATACCCAACACCAGCTGGAGGTGAAAGAGTGATTGCTCAGATACATACCCAGAACTGGGCTGCTCTGGTCTCTGCTCTGTGTGTAGGATGTGTGCTTGTGTGTATGTGCATGTATGTATCTTGGAGCTCTACATCCCACTGTTGTTTAGATCCTACATACACATCTATCTCTGGTTCAAAGCATTTCATTCAGCTGAGATTAGAAGACTCCAGACTCATTGGGAACCTTTGTTAATGAAACTGTTTTAAAACTGGCCAATTTCTGCCATAGAAAATACTCTTGATTGAAACCTTTGCATGTGGGTCAGGTCTCTAAATTCTGTGCTAGAAGGAAGCATTAGAGGCTACATCTGATCCTGTCTTAGCTTTAGCACTGCTTCTACCTTCATATGTGGGCTTGTGTCACTTCTGCCTTTGAGTATCAACCCAGCCCTGTATGTGAAAAGAATGCCTGTACTGACTGCTCTCTTCCTGCTTCTGGGCAGCATTCCCAGCTCTTTTCCAGGTTTCCAGGATACCAGTTGTTCCATTTGCTAATGTGCAGCTTGCCTTGGTGCAGATGTACCCAGTTAATTCTCCTCATCCAAATGTTCCCACAGTGGACCTCTTGACTTAGTTTAGAGAGCTGGTATGTCTTTGAGGGCATCAGAAATCTTGGTTCCTTCTCTGTAGGTGATGTGGTGCTTCCTGCTCTCAGCCATGAGATGCTCTGCTATTCTTTGTGTTGGCAGCCTGCACTCTTCACCAGTCAGTGTATTGTTGTGCCATGCTGTGGAAACAGAAAGCTCTCTCCCAGAATTAAATAAGCCTTTTTCTTTTTTGCCACCTCTGAAGAAGCAAGTGACATTTAAAAGGCCTGATGTTAGTCCTGAGACAAGAGGACATTCATCAGAGGAAGAGCCATGGCCTTTAAAATGCAGACATAGACATCTACCACTTCACCCTGCTGAGGGGGGCTCAGTTCTCCGTGGCCTGTGAGTGTAAATTTCAGTCCCTCCCCTGTTCCTCTGGCATACAAGTAACTTTGCATATATGTAATCTATCTGTGTGTGTCTCATTTCTGTGTTTCCAAGTTTTCTCGTTGATGACTTAGTTCCATGCATTCTCCTTAACTCTGACTCTGCATCATGTGGCTGGTGATACAGAGTTATACAAGAGCTGCTGTGTAATGCAAGCATCAGCCCACACATAGTGAAGGTATTTGTGACTGCACTTGACAGTGACAGGTAGAACCAGCTCAGCTATAGACCTTCCACTTTGTCTTTCTCAAGGTGCAACTGAATTTGTGGAGCATTGGCCATTTGTCATAGGGACAATTACATTTGAAAGATACCTTTGATCAGGAGAGTTTGTCTTGCCCAAGTGACCTAGTGTCACTGAAGCTCTTGTTTTTTTCACTGAAGTCATCTGATGAAATGGTTAACATCAAAATCTTGGTGTACAGAAGCTGAACTTTCTTTTTGCCCCTCTCTTTTCCATGGGGAAGCTATTCCTTAAAAAAATCCCCATTGATCATGGCGCAGTTGCAAGGAAGAATTGTCTATGAAGCTTCTCAGTGCAGGATAGGAACTCTACAGGGAAATAAGATTGTAACTTCACGTTGCTTTAAGCAAGTATATGCTGCCAAAATGAGCTTCTGCCTTGTTCAGTTGTGTCACTTCCACCACTCTTCGTGTTGACACAACCATTCACATGGTGAACTAGATTCTCACATTAATACAGGTTGAAATTCAATTTTTAAGAATCATTATTGCATGCAAGGAGAATGTTGCAGAGCAGGGATGAATGATGAAACAGGACTGTTTCTTTAGCTGCAATGCCAGCTAATGCCACTTTATGATAATCCTAAGGCTGGGGCATTCTTTGTTCTGTTTTTCTTTTCAGAAATGCCATTCAACAAGCCAGGTTACCACCACAGAAGCCTGACTTCCCTCTGGAATCTCTGGAAAGCAAGGAACTGCTGGGACCTCCTTTTCCTAGGTAGAAAATCTAATTTTAAAAGTAAAGAAAAGAGGGTGGCTTACAGTGGGCATAGTAGAGCAGGTAATTGGAGAGCTGTATGCAAGGGAATGACAAGAGTCTCCCCTGTTTTGCAGTGACTGCAAAGGACAAGACCAACAGGTTGCAATGTATAGTGACCTTGTCCTTCTTCCTGTACAGGTCAGAGGTGCCCTTTCAGCAAACATCTGTGAATAAATGTGCTGCACAGACTGGGAACTTAATGCTGACACCTCATGTGGAAGAAAGTACCTGTAAATGTCTGTCCCAGATGGGCAGTGCTGCTCATCCCCATCCCTCTCTCACTTGTGCTTCTCTCCTGCCGTGGACACAGGGTATGCACCATGCTGGGCAGGGGCCAGAGCTGTGGTCTCCTGCATCTTTTATGTCCCAAATGAAAGCTGGCTCAGAAGAGGTGAGTGTGTTGCTGAAGGAACAATTAGTGTATGTACTGGGCTGCTGTCAGCAGGCCTGTTGCTTTTTGCTGTGTTTTCTTGTGGTTCTGAAATGCCCACCTGGATATTGAGCTGTTTTTCACTTGTTCTAGCTGTCATCTTCAAAACTGACCAAGTGAACTGCCTCTGAATGCCCAAGAACTGTTTACCCCTAGTCTGAAGCAATCCACATATGTAATTCTGTGTTTCATGCTTTTTTTCTGGTGGTCTTCCTAGCCAGATATCTTCCTAGCAAGTGACGTGAGGGTGCTGCCTCTTCAGAATTCAGAGCAGTTACAGTTTGCTGTCCAAATTGCAGAGATTTAAGAGAAACTCAGCTTAGGAGCAGTGGGTGTGTCTGAGAGCTTAAAAAATTGAAATTCACTTAACCTCCTAATAGGTGCTTGCATTTTGAACTCCTTGTTCCACACAGAATGGGAAGTTTTAATCTTGGTGAAATATCTCCATGCTAGAAATCAGAGCTCATCTTTTAAGCTCTGCTTCTTCTGTGGGATTTTATGAGAGGGGCTCAGCAGCTACAGGAGTTGTCTGAGAGTAGGACTACGTAGGTCAGCCACATCCTACTTGTAGGGCTTACTTAAGAAAACCCTTTGAGGAAAACCCCAATATCATTCTGACCTTCTAGAGAGGAGATCAGCCTGTGAATGGTCACAAAGGAGCCCATTCCCAACACTCCCAACAGAATTCTGTGGAGAAGAAGTTGCGACCAAGTTTGCAGCCACATTTGGTGTCACCTGAAGACTTGGTGGAAAAAGGAAGTCACCAGACTGCAGGTACATGCTCAGATCTAACTGTAGCAGTTGCTCATCCTCCTCTAATTTATGAGACTGCAAGTCACTGCCACAAAATGTATGGGAGACAGGGCAATCTTGTGTGCCAGCATCAGCAGGTAAAGGGTATCAGTATTCCTTTCTGGGATGGTCAGTGCAGTTGTATGGATTCTGCTGAGTCTGGGGGCTAAAGTCTGAGTCTGCTCTAGGCATTGAAGGATGGGAACTGATTGAGGCCAGCTTTTTAGCAAGAATGTGCTCAGGTGGTGGGGTGTTCATATGTACTACAGAACTTGCTTCAGGAGGGAAGTTCATCCAGTAGAACTCTCTGAGATGTACCTGGACTTACAGTATGGCTGTAAAGGGGACAGATGGTGTCTAAACACCTCTCATTGTGGTGTTTTTAATGACAGAAATGTGTTCTGCAGGATTACTGTACTTAATTACTTCTAGAATAAATGTGGAAGACTAAATCCTGAGCAGGCCAAAACAGTATCTGTAGTACTAAACCATCCACCAGAACATTTCATGTCTTTTGTGTATTCAGACTGAGCCTTCAAGAGCTTGTACTGCTGTCAGAACTCCTGCCCTCTCACTGTACCCGATCCTTTGGGGTGAACATGTCACAGGGTAACAAAACACGTGAAAAGGACTCGGGAGGGTTCCGTTTTTCCTGGCATTAAAAATACTTCCTGTTTCTTTGATAAGGAGAAAGAGTGGATGTCTGTTCTACCTCCATTGCTTGTGCCTTTTATCTTCCATTCAGCTGAAGGGAACAAGAGGGAGCACAGTTCCAGAGAAGAAATGATGTTGGAGAGAAAGGTGGAAGTTGAACTCCGACATATCCAGCAGCAGATGCAGTACTACTACAGCAGGAAGCAGGAACTCAAGTAATGCCCCTTTAGCCAGCCTTTCTTCATGTTGCACTGTTTCTGATATCTATCCTGGAAATAATCAGTCTGTTCACAGTAGAACTGTGAATGAAACAGAGAAAAGTTCCAGAGATTTTTAATTTCTCCTTTTGAGTTCACTCCAGGTGAAGGAGAGTAGGTGCATAACTACTCCTGTAGTCAGCCAAGTGGTTTAATTATACCTCTGGCAGCTCTTGCAGAAGCATGTCAGAGGTATCACTGGGTGTAATCTGACTACAGTACAAATGAATTGGGAAGAGCAGTTGAAATTTAGCTTTTAGTTATTTTATCAAGAGGAGTGAGGACTGAGCTTTTCCAGTTTTCAATTAAAATAACCTAAATATGGCTGGTATTTGATAACTGCTCTACGAGAACAAGAAAACAGAAATGTTCAAAAGAAATGGGGGCTGGGGGGAATTTAACTGTCAGGAAAGGAAGAAGTCAGGGACTAGAAGCAGGAGGTGGAGATGACAGTTTTCAGATGCCTCTGCTTTCCAGCATCTTCTGGTTTTTTCTTGTTTTACATTTTTAAAAAGATTTTAACCATTGATTGGTTTGAGACCAGTCAATGGTTAAAAAATGGGTCTTATTGTAAGTATCAATTGCAAGTCAAAGTTGGCTTAAACTGCTGAGCTCTTAATTGGGATAGGAATCTTTCTAATCCATTTCATCAGGTGCTGTCAGCAGCAGGCAGAGATTCTGCAGCAGTGGCTGGAAATGAGCACGCAACCAGGAGCCCAAGGTGGTGTGCAACGAGTTCAGGAAGAATTGGGTCAGGTGTGTACACAGCATTTAAATTGAAGCTACTGAAGTGACTATCACTGTGCCATGCACTTAGCCTAAAGGCTGATGGTAGCTGTGAGGAATTGTGTAGTTAGCTGCTAGTAAAATGCCAAGAGAAGGGAAATTTGTAGTCAGAAGTAGGCTGAGGGGCAGAACAGGCTCTGTAGATGCATCTTCCTGTTTGTTCAGAAATGTAACTCCTGCTCCAGTAGACCTTTCTGACGCCATTTCCAAGCTATGGATCAAGCTTTCATAGACTCAATCTCAATTTTTTTTTGGTGCAATTTCTCAAGACAATTCCCTGTGTGCAGACTGGAGCTGCAGGCCCCAGGTTCCCACAGCCAGGTGTGGGTACTGGTACCTCTGACTCCAGTCAGTTCTGAGCTGTTCCTGAGTGACACAATCTGTCACTTACTGGCCCTCAAGTGAGATAATACAAAAGCTGCTGGAGCAGCTCTTGCTGTCAAAAAGACCAAATACTGTCTCACTGTACAAACTTACGTTTATGCTGATGCATTTGTATTTCCTTTCAGTTGCAGGTGAGGATCAACACTCTGACCAAAGCACAGCTGGCTGAGAGACATCACGTGCAGGCCCTGCTTGCCCGCCTGCGAGATATCCAGCTTGCCCTGGATCTGTAGTGCACCTGCCAACTTCTCAGCTCAGGGGTAGGACTTTTTGCCCCTTTCATAGTAGAGGATGATGGAAGAGATGTATCCATTCACTTAGTTCTATGTATGGCATTTATATTTGATAAATTAAGTTAAAATATTTTTGCTTCTTTTATTGTTACTCTAGCTGATCAAAACCAAACTGAAGCTCCATCTACCTCATGCTGCACTTGCAATACCTAGTTTAGGTTACCTGTCATGCCACAAAGATAAGCAACACAGATAAGACTCTTTATTTCAAAATGTTTGCAATTAAATGAGTTCATGTCAGTAAGTCATACACTTTGACATACAAAAATACCGTGCTACTGATACAGTTGAATTAAATGGATTCTCCATGCAGGAGAAATTCACAGCATTATCAGTACCCTCGAGGAACTTTGTTTTCACTCCTGGGGTGCATTGCTGGCCCCTGCATCACAAGCAATGTTGGTTTATTAGCTCGCTCTGCACAGTATTAAAACCATCATAAAAACAGCCACTTGCATGCTGAATCCTCTCTTCCTTCTGAGATTTCTAATAAAGCAAACATCAAGCAACCCATGCTCCATCACTAGACTAATAGTTACCTTCAGATACTATGGATGATGCTGCTGAGTAGGAAGAAATTAAAGCTTAAACTTCCTTTGGCTCTGTCTGTTTGTCAGAGACCCCAGTGGGAAAGAGGGAAAAGATTTAGTTGTCTTTTTCTCTCATCCACTGGAACAAATTAGCTTTCTCTTGTTAACATGACATTGATGTTTAATTAAAAAGCTCACCCTAACTTTATCCTCTCGGGGCTGATATTTGCCTTACTCTTTTCTCACTCTCAAAGGTTTAAAAAGACTTGTATCTGGTACTATACTGCTGCAGGAGTAAACTTGCTAATGCCAAGAAGTTTAACAAGATAGGTGGCTGAGAGCCACTTCAAGCTTTCAAACTCCTCCCTGTGTAAAGTGAGGAAAGACTGACTCCTGGAGCCAAATGTATTTTCTCCTGCTTGTCACCCAAACAACCACCCTCAGCTGACTCATGCCTGGGCTACATCACTTAGAGGCAGTTTATTGTCCCTTCCTTCCCAATGACAAGCTAAGCATACAGGACTTGGCAAACTGGACATTTGTACAACAAAATTATATTCTATTTTCTGCAGTGCATACAAAGAAGGGTTTCTTTAGGAGATCAGAGGTGGTCAAAGCCTGTCATCTCCTTGAAGTAGCAGAAAAGTAGCTCAAGCAAGGAAGTAGTATGAGAAATCTTTCAGAAAGCACAAAGGCAGGTTTCATAAGCATGTCCACTCCAACAAGCTCTGGACAGCAAAATCAGTTCTAAATATTTGAGTGCTGGGACTTGAAACAGTTTATTCTCAAAAAACAATTGATACATTGCTTTAAAACTCAATTCCTCTTCACTTTGACAGTGGTTTTTGTCAGTGCCACATGCAGTTGATCCAAGGTGTTAGATTTTAACGCTCCTTGATGTGAAGTCATAAAGAGGCCCTAAAATTTTACAGTGGATTAAGCATCAGCACAAAGATTTCAGCCCCCAGCACGTTCCTAGTGTTAAGTATGAGGGCAGAAGTCAGAGCCAGTGTGTTTTTTTGTTTTGTGTTTTGAATAAGATTAAGTTGTTGCCAGTCAAGGGAGGGCCAGATTGGCATCTGAGAAGCAACAGGGGATTTCTTTAAAGAGCCATAAATATTTTAAACACAGTCAGTGCATAGGCCATTTCACTCTGCAATAAAAATTGGTCCTGGAGTAGCTGAAGCTATCCTGTAACAGAGGAACTAATTCTTCAAGAACTTAGTGACAAAGTAACAAGTTACATAGCAGAAAGTAAAAACATACTTCAGTTGTCATCACATCACCCAAGAAAAATATGCCCTGTGTCTTCTAACTCCTTAATCCAAGAGGTGAAGTTAACTGTCTCTCATAAAGACAAAAACTTTAAGGCCTGGAATAGCAAAGTAAAACCATGGATTAGGAAGAGGACACAGTCGCAAGATGACAAGTTCTGTTGTCTGGAATGTAGACACTGTTTTCAGCTTTAAAATACAGTGCAAAGTCCATTTTTAAGGGACAATGTCAGGCAAAAGAACTAAAGTTGCCCAACAGTACAAAACTCAAGGTGAGTGTCACTCATTGTCCTGACTGACTTGTACATTTTCTTTGTTTGGGCCATGAAGCCACACCAGCAAATTTCACTGTTTGGCCCTCTGTGCATTCAGAGACTGCTTTTTATCTAAGAATTTGGGCAGAGCTTCTTAGAATAAAATAAATATGAGAATATATTCTTTACTGAAGGTCTGAAAAACAGATACTGTAGACACAAGGTACAAGGTTCTGACTCAGCCTGTCAGTGTCCCTTTAAATACAGGTAATCTCTGCTTCCACCCTTTCCCACTGCACCTGCCTAGGAAGGCTTAAAAGGGACTTAGAGGCTCTAAGAACATAATTATCCTGTGGCACATTCAGGGGAGAACATGAAAGACTACAGGCACAGGGTGGGCCAGAAACCACCATGGGCAACATCTTTAAAGGCAGCTGTAGCCGATACATCCATGATCATTCAGTTCAGTTCTACATTCAGCAGCAGGTAAATGTAGACCAAATACTTTCAAGTTGAACACAGCAGTGACGTCTTCTTTTCTCCTCACCCAGGTCCTGCTGAGTGATACAAACTTGATAAGTGAAACACTCGGTGTGAAAGGAGTCCCTTTTTATAGAAAATCTTCATGCTGAGACAGTTCCTATAGAGAGCCCAGTGCTTCTCCAAAGCGGATTTTCTGTCCAGCTTTGAGGTTGAATTTGAAGTCCTTGGGTGCCTCAAAGATTAGTACGATCGTAGAGCCTAAGTTAAATTCCCCTAAATGTTCCCCTTTCCTCATGGGGATTCCTTCCTTATTGTTGTTGGATATGAAGCTGAAGTCATTGTAGGAACCTTTAGAGTAACTTGGACTGTTCGTGTGCAAGTCCTGTACAGAGAAGGAAGCAGAGAAGGAATTACTGGAGGATTTCAGTGCTCTGTATTCACTCATCACCACAGCTGTGGCCTGTACATACTCAGGCATTTTCCATGCAGGAACTCACAGTTCAAAGGTGCAATAGGAATATTAAAAAAATTGTCTGTATTGGAGACAACACTGTTTAAATAAGTTTTAGAATATCAATACTGTGAAGCACCCTAATTTCAGGGTAATAAGATTTTTTTTTCAATTTTGTTATGCTGCACCAACCTCAACCATTAACACCAGAAAGGTGCTTGCTATGATCCTGCTCACCTGGTCAAAGTAGATGCGGATGGAGCCCACGTTTGTTGCTCCTACAGCTGTTAATGAGAAAAAGCCATGTTTCCAGTCACCTGTAAGGACAACCCGTTCATTGTGGCAGAACAGTTCCTTGATCCAGCGAGCAACTCCGGGATTGACAGACATCAGAGAGCCTGAAGAAGTGAGAAAATACTCAGGTTAGGTTGTCTGGTTTGTAGAAATATTGTAATGCCACTCAGATGGTGTTTTCAGTATAACTGGAGCTGACCCAGTAAACAACTGTGTCAGTTATTGGTAGGAAGAGAGGCAAGTGCCAGGCAAAGCAAATGAAAGAGAAGTCTGTGCTGAAAACAAAGAAGCCACAGAAGGATGTGTGTGGTGGGTCAATCTCTCATGGTGTTTGAAACCAAATCCAAACACTTAGGTTTTTGCTAGATGCCAAGAAGAAAATTATTTTTATCTGCAAAAACATCCAATCCCACCTCCAGTAGTGTAACTGTTCAGTTGCATCTTCTTTGCCAAGCACAAGCAGAGATCATCCTTTAGGCTACTGCTTGGTGTGATCTGCAGAACTATCTGTATTTCAGGTGCAAACTGAATAAACAGTGTTTGGGAACAAATCAGGTCAACATGCATCAAGGGGTACTTCAAAGAAGCAAAAAGTTTGAACACAATATTAATTTTTTTCACTATTTATATGTGCTCTGGTAAACTATACAGCTGCAAAACTCATTACTGTTTAAGACAAATCACTTTTCTACCATTATCTATCATGTTACTTCAAAGAACCAAAAAGTTTGAACACAATATTAATTTTTTTCACTATTTATATGTGCTCTGGTAAACTATACAGCTGCAAAACTCATTACTGTTTAAGACAAATCACTTTTCTACCATTATCTATCATGTTACTGTACAGTTTCTGCACTGGTGTGTCTCATTCTTCAGTGGCCCACAGCAGTGCTTCCCTCCACAGCTGCTCTGCATTGGAACATTTCTGTTCCTGGGAACAGAAACCAACCTGGGAAATGCCGTCGGTGTGACACTGTCCAGTCCGTGGGCGAGTGGAAGCAGTGATAATCCCCTGGTGCAAGGTAAATTACACAGTGGTAGAGCTCATTCCCCTCCTTTGTGACAAGTTGTTGCTGAAAAGAGTTACCAGGTGGGGCTGCAGATAAAGCAGGGAAAGGAAGGGGTTAAAGGTATTCCTCCTGAAGTCATCTACCATAGGCAGGCAGTGTATGTTAGAGCCAGTGCAATAGCAGAGGATTAAATGCAGCCCATGTGGATTGGCGAGACTACAAAAACACACGTTTCATCCAGGAATCCAATATTTCCAAGTGTTCCTTTCCCTTTACAAGAAAATTAGATCCTGGATTGTTTCAATCATAGTGAAAATTTTTTTTTTGGAGTTTGCCCTTCCCTAAGCAGAAGAGCAGGAACTGAAACCCAGTACAACAGAACTTTTATTAAAGCTACCCTTTAAGAACAGAATTTGTGGAGAGTCCTCTATGTCATTAGAGGGGTAGTGCATGAGCATGGATCTTGTTAAGGAGTAGCTTATCCAGTTTTTGCTAGCCAGTGCTTGGGCCCATTTCAGTGTGACAGCAGCAGTGCTGCAGCCATGGTATAGCAACAGATCTTGGAGTCAAGTGTAGGAACCAAACAACTCAGTTCAGATAATCAGAATGAGCCAGGCATGACTGTATAAAGCCACTGGTGAGAAAGAGAAGAACTACAACAGCGACATGGTTACCCGCCAATAAAATGAACCAAAAATCAGACCTGCTTTTGTTCCTGACAATGCAAGAAAATGTTACTTTTTTCCATCTCTTAGTCTCATGATTTTTGAGAACATTGAAAGGGCACAGCAGAATAAATGCAGAACTGACACAGAACTCACCCTGACTAAAATGCATTTCCTCTGTGGAGATGCGAGGTCCCAAGAAAGATTCCAGAGAATAAGTAACCCCTTTTACTTGCTCCACTTCACAATTTTTTACCTGACCGAAATTAAGGATCTTTCCATCAGAGGGACTAATCTACAGCAAAGAGAAAAAATTGAAACAGTCAGCAGTTCATTAATTCCTGCTGAAGCAGTGCCATTCCTGTGGGGGCTGAGGGAAGCGGGCAGTGCTGGGTAAAGCCCTCCCTTCCTTTCACTCACCACACTGTGCACGCAGCAGACCGGCCGCGCCTGCGGTTTCAGCTTCCTGCGGAAGAACTCGCTGAGGTTCCTGTAGTGGTGCAGATCCTCCACCGCTGCCTCCTTCATGTTCACCCCGAAGGTCCAGATGTACAGGCTGTACACAGGCTTCCGCAGCCACGTGGGCAGCTCCACCTGGTTCAGGCGACCCCAGGCTCGTGAGAGCAGCCGCGTTGGGACCGACTTGTACAGGGCAACCTGAAGGAAGAATTGCAGCAGGTCAGTGCTCTCCCCACCGATGGCTTTCTTACTTCTCCCCGTAACACAGGAAGGATCAAACTGTTCCTGCAAACCCCTCCCTTGAATTCATGGCTTACAAGTAACCTTTAAGGCAGCAAAAAATTCACACTGCGCTTCATCCTCATTCCCTCCATTCCAGCAAGAGTAGACAAGAGACAGGATGAAACTTAATGTAACTTTAAAGTGAAGCCAGAATTTCCACCCCCTTTCAGGCTGAAGCTCCACATTGAAGTTACTGGAAACTGCCCAATGTGAGGCTTACAGAAAAGAGACATTGCACATATTCTAGTAGAACGCTAATCAGAAAGGTTTAACATTACCAATGTATACATTTTTGTGAATAACCAAATGAAGATTGACTAGAAAATAACTTCTCAGTGTTGGATGACATGCTCCTCAGATGCAGCTGGTACTGAGGGTGTTTCCCACACCCAGTACTGTGTGTTGTATGCTCTAATGACACAAGATCCATCAAAGAAATGTACCCACTGCATGCAGCTACACAGGGATAAACTTATACCAGCCTTGCTCCTTCTCTCACAACAATGGGAGTTGCTAATTGCAAGAATATAAAGTGCCTTTATTTCTGCAGAAATACACCTCTGGACTTGCGCCAAAGCCCAAGTTTTAGCAAGGAATACAACTGAAACAAAGCTGGCAAGAGGTATCTGCTGTTGATGGAAGTGGACAGATGACAACATTTTTCTGTTGATAATTCCAGCAGACAGCTCCTCTGGGGTTTGTGGTACTTGCTGTCAGCCAGGAAGCTCACATGGCTATGATGTAACTGGGGGGAGCTGGGGAATATGGACCAAGGGAACTGAACACTCTGAAACCAGTTCTGCAAAGGAAGTGGTGATCTGCTGACTGGTGCTGTGTTTTTGAACAATTACATTCAACTTGCAGCTAAAACTGGGATTTTTCTTAGTGAGAATCATCATTTGTTCTCAATCATATCCTTCATGATTAAGTCTTGCAAAACACAGCCATAAACACAAACAGAAGTACACACTGGCTCAATCGGATCAAACACGGCAAATTAAGAGTTCACTTACAAATCACCATCCTGTGTACATACAGGGATATTTCAGAAAGGAAGCACCAACCTAATCTTACTTCATATCAATCTTCTAAATGAACAGTACTTTAGGTTATATAAGTTGAAGTACTGAAGAAAAAAATGCTGCCGTTTTATTTGACATGCCCTATACTGTAGCAATTTCTAAAAATTACCTTTGCTGTTTTCCACCAACACAGAAAACGTACATACAACTATAAAACCACACAAATTGTCAAAGGTGGTATTTCCTAGCAGCCCCTTCTCTTCAAAGGAGCCGGTTTTCACATCGATGGGATCAAACAGAACAGATGTTCAATGAAATAGGCTTAAGAATGGCAATTTTGTTCCTGTTTGCAATCAAAATACTTACTTGGTTGTTGGATTCTGAAATGGCATGATTTGTGGGGAGAATTACTATGTGCAAGGCATCCCATACCCTGCTCTCAACAGTGTCAGAGCAGAGATTTGCATATCATTTGGACATGGTGGACTACAAATGCTCAATGAACTTGAGGAACAAACCCTCTTGGTGCAAAAATAACAAAAAACAAGAGACCATTTCAACGGGACCAGGAAAAGGAACTTGCCAAGAGGTTTGGTCTGTCTTGTCCTAGCCCTAATACTGTAAGGTGACTGAATTCCTCCAGAAGTTTCTGCTGACTTTCCCTGACTGTTAGAGGACAAAAGTAATTCTCTGCTCTTGAAAAAGTCACTTGTCTGTGAGGCAATTAATCAACACAACCTTGAACGGTAAAAAACTAAACAGAAGCATGAATTGCACCTCTGCTTTCACAGCAGTGATCACCAAGCTGTCCTGCATGAACCAGCTCTCCCCCCAGCTGCTGCCAGCTCCTCCAGGACACACAGCTCCCAGACGCGGCGCGAGACACCTGCTCACACTTACCCTGCTCATAGGCCTCCATCCCACTCTGGTCAAGGGTTTAAGAGCACCGAAAGGCAGAAGGTAATAGAGAATAGTCAGAGGCCAAGAACGGAGTTTCAGAGCAGGCCTAGACATACAGCTCAGCTGGCCCAACCTTCGCCTCAGGGCCAGCTGGGGGAATTGCAACCTGAAAGATTACATACACAACATCAGAGGGTCAGGCATCTCAGCTGCAGGGCCACCAGCTTCCGACAGCTGGGGTGAGCTATTCCTGCTAAACATTTCTTAATCGTTGATACTGCAAGTCTTTACTCCTTTATTTTAATCAGTTCTTCCCCTTCCCAAAACAGAACAGTTCATCTAAAAAACAAAAGTTCTCTGTCCAAATAATGGTGTTCACCCTCACAGATCATGTTTTATGAATGACACCCCCAAAAATTAAAAGAATAATTTCCAGGTCTTAAAGCCTTCACTAAATATCCTGGTTCTGAATAGGGAACATGTGGACAAAGCCAATATTTCCACTACTGCACAACTATCTAGTCTCCATAGCCCAATAATCAACTCCCTTGCCTCATAACCAGCTGCATCTCTGATTTTTTTTTTTTTTGTTACATGGATGTCCTGACTGAGAGGGATCTCATTTTGCACAAATGGCCATGGGGAGAAGTTGACCTTTTAACCCTCACAGGGAAAAGCTACTCAGCTTCCTAGTGGAGGAACAGACATCAAGGGCCTCAGTTCAGGCCCTTGCAGGAGGTCTGGATGCAAAACTCTTCAGGTCCCCATTTCTTCTTTGGCTTCTACTCATGAAAAACCACTGACATTTCCAAGGTCACATTATCAAATGGAAATCTGTCTACCTGAGGGCAAACTATTCAAAGGACTGACTGAACTCCTGACTAGGAGACAGTTCTGCAACCAGGACACAGCGACGTGCGCACACAAGACGCACAGTCTGGCTGCTCCCAACAGCTCGCTCTCAAGGGATTCTGTGACACGAAAGAGGAACTACAAAATACTGCGTATGTCTTTCCAAGATGGAAAGAAGCTGAGAATTTAAAAGGAAATTTTCTTGCCAACTCGTTCTTTTCAAAACTTGGATCAGAATTAAAATATCAGGCAGACAGGTACAACTGTCACCACTTTGGGATGCAAGATGGTGCTTTTGGCTCAGTGCTATTTTTTCTGCAGTGAACACAACTTCCTTCCCCTGAAGAACTGATAAATAAACAGAGAATGATCTGTGCATCCTAATGCAACAGGGAAAAAGAACCCTGAGCAGAAGTGCTGTCTTAGCAGAGTTAATGCAGGCTTCTCAGCAGGAGGTGGGACTGACGTGGGAATAGGGACATTTCACATTCTCCCTCCCATCCCTACCACCCAGCAGCCTGCAAGGGCTGGCAGACCAGAAGCCGGGTTGGGTCCCGTTCCCCCCTCCTGCTGCTCTCCCCCCCTTCACTGCAGTCGCTCCTGGACCAATCCCTGCAGAGCTGCATCGCTTTGGAGCCCTCGGGCTTCTCACTGCCTTGGCCTGGTTTCAGAGCGGCCCCTCAACTAATTTTTCCGTTCTCCTAGTGATATAGAAGGGAAAGGAATGAAAGCTTCCCCATTCCCCCCGTCATGGAACAGCATGCCCTTCTCTGCCAATGCAATGTATAAGGAGCTTTGTAGTAATTAAGCCAAACAAAAGCTTTGCAGATGGCTCCTGCTCCTTCTGCCCAGAAACCCTCCCAGCCTCCCTCCCGCTTCAGTCACCATTCCTGCAAAGCAGAAAATACTCAACAGTACCTGAAACGAGTTCTCCTACTTGGTGTCCCACCGGCAGAGCCAGCTGGGCCTGGACTCTCCAGCTGTGGGTGCTGGTCCCCGGCACAGCTGCTGCTGCCGCCGTTCCCTGAACGCAGCCTCCGGACATGAATTTTAACTTTGTGGAGGTTGTAGCAAGAGGGTGGAGGGTTAGATAAAGCTTTGTAGCATCTCACCATTTCCCTGTGTGGAGCTCTGGTCCCTGCAGGGTGTTTGACTGACACATCGTCAGGGTGACGGCTGTTGCAAGGCTCAGTCTTTTTTCCTCTACCTCTCTTTCCTTTGCTTGCTCCGGCATAGGAGAGAGGACACGGCGTCACAGTTCCTAAATCCCCCGCTGGTTTGTCTCTGGATTCCCTCTCTGTTTCCCACTTGAATCTCTGCTACGAGGGTTGCAGCTATTGCAAACAAACAGGCATTGTGTCACATTTCAACATCCCACTACAAAGCCGACTCTGCACACGATAGAAATGAGCTGTCCATATCAGCAGTCCTTGCTTCTTGCTAGTCCGGGTGGCCATTGAAACCCAACTCCCCAAAAAACACCCTGCAGTCTGTCCCAGGCTGCTGGGCAGCGATGCACTAGTGAGAGGAGCAGCCAGCTGGCCTTGCACAGCTCATCCCAGCACCAGCCTGATTGCGAGGCTGGGAGGAGGAGTGAGGCGGGGAGGAGGAGGAGATAACTCCTAGCTTCAATTCTGCAGTGCAGCAGCTGCTGCTAGGAGTTCTGGACTGTTGGACACCAAAAATCCTTTCCTGCTCTTAGTGTCCAGCTTGTAAAGAATGAAACAGAAGGGAAAGGAATGTCTTTCTATTTTACAACCCTTGCCAGACACAAACTTCTATCTGCAGAAGTCTCTTTCCATCTCAGAACACTCAAGGGAACAGGTAATGGACATTCTTCTACAAATAACCAGATACATACAAAATAAGCCAGTTTTGGGGCCAGCTTGAGAATTGGATATAAAAGAAGTGTTACGGGTCTATTATGTGACTTTCAGTACTGTCACAGTTTTTATGTCCAGTAGAACTAACATACAAAACAGGAGTAAAGAAAGCTGTTTTGACTTTTAAAGACCAAAGGCAGCAGTGTTTCTATCTAAGCATTCTAAATGTACAGGGATATTCCCTCTTTAATCCTATAGAACACACCTCAAACATAAATTTTCTGAATCTCTGCGTTTGGATTGTTAAGGGAGCCCTGGTTCAAAAAGCAGAAGTCACATAGCTACATCTCACCTCAAGATTAAACCAAATACTCAGAACTATTTCAGGGCTGACTCTCTAGTTGCTCCATTTCACTTCTGCTTTCTGCTCAATCTGAGTTGAAAACAAACAAAAAAACCCTCCTCGTTTCCAAAGCCGCCTAAGCACCGTGAACACTGTGTGGCTAACAGAGCAGATCAAAAAGAGCACTGTTGCTCTGATTGAGGGAAAGGCTTGTATTGTAATAGGGATAAGGCAGGAGAAGTGGGAGGACCAGCAGGAAAAGCTAGAATTAACTAGCTAATGGCAGCCCAGTCAGGCCTCAAAAGGAAAATATTCACGCAGTAATTGTGTATTTTGATTGGTCTTCAACTCCAAATATTACAGATACTCCCTAGAAACACCTCTGGAGATCCTCTAATCGAATATTTTTCTCAAGAAGAAAACTTCTATATGGTATTCTGTGTGTCAGGAAGTTCTAAGACCAGTGTGCATGCTGTGTAAACTGAATTTTAACAACTGCATATTTAAAAAAAACCCAGCTAATTGATAGATCAATTAAATTGAAGATCAATGAAAGCACTCAAAACATACTCCTTCCTCCTTGAGCCTTGTGCCAACTCTTTTTGTTTTCCTATTTAAAATATCATTTAGTCTTTCTCTGGCTGGCACAAGAAACTCCTACACAACAAAAACTATGCCATCTGTATAGTCAAATGCTGAAAGCAGTTAGGCAAAATGCTATCAAAATTCAAAGAAAAGCAACAAGGAGCACAGGGGAGCTACTTCTCGATTCACTGGGAACATTAGAAATTACCACCAGTAAATTCTTAATTTTAAACAGCAACAAGCTAAATCAATAACATTGTTTCAAAAGAAACTTCATCAGACCAAGACAAAATTATTATTCACACTGAACTCATGTGTTCACAGAACTGAGGGGACAGCTGGTTTGTTACTGGTGGAGCTGGGCAGGAGCAGCAGAGCGCCCAGCCCAAGCAGCTCCTGCAGCCAGGGTGGAACCCTGCTCCTGATCCCATCTCCTCCTGTGCAACCTTCACCCTTGCAGAGAGCAGAGCAAACACACATCTTATCACATTTGCTTCAGTGCTCTTCCTTTCAGGATAAGGGAGGTAACCTACAAGCTCTTCCAGTAAAATTTAATTTTATCCCTCAAAACACTTCTAAGGAATTATTATATTCTTGACTGAGTAACCATGATTCTATGGAAGCATGTACCCAGCTAAACAGCTGACCTGCTCCCTAAAAAAACCCAGACACTGAAATGTTCTACAGCCTGGTGCCGTGGGTAGTACCACCCTTCAGTCCAAACCAAAAAACATGGGGCAAGAGAGATTCCTCTCCAGGAAGGCAAAAACACCGGTGTTACAAGTTCTTTTTCTCCACTTCTTAAAAAAACTGCACGCAGCCGAGTAAGAAGTTTCTCTAAAGTTCTGTTCTACTTCCCTCCTTCCATTCACCAGGATGCCAATACCTGAGTCCTGCTGAGATGCTCACATGTTTGGCCATCCCTGCGGTGGCTGCCCCAGAAATAACATGCAGTTCCTACAGTGTAAGAAGGATGAAATGAAAAATCCACCCTGAGTTTACCTGCTTTCCATGGGGAAAGGAACAGAACTGCCATCAAACAGCTCATGACAGAGGAACTCATATAATGGCATCTCAACAGCTGGACCTCTTGGGATGCAGGCAGTGCCCACAGCCTGTCATCATCAGCTTAGACAAAAATCTTTAAAATGTTTGGTTTGTAGGGGTTGCACAGCATTACCAAACTCCCTCACCTGTCTGAACTCACCCAGAATCCACGCTGGGCAAATAAAGCAGCAGTTACCAGGAGGTATCAATCCACAGAGAATTATTAGCTCATAGAGAACTGCTAATCTGCCAGCTATGCAACACCCTTCTACTCTGTCAGCTCAAATAAACATCAAATCCAGTGACCTCTTTTAATTACTTGTCAAATAGTGAACTACTCAAGTCCTTCTCTCAAGTTTTAAAAAAACGACACAGCAAGGCAGTTGCAAGAAAGACTAATATGCAACTGAACTTCAAACCTGCAGCCTCAGTTTTAAACCATAAGCATGAATCATTAGGCTTGGAATGTGCTGGTCAGTGCTCAAAGCCCTCTGGTCAAACTTTCTCCATTTGGTCACAGAACTACTGTTTAAAAAATGCACCGAATGCATCCCAGTGCTGTACTCCAGTGCCAGCAAAAACTACGGTCTTGCTCTCACGAGGTACTCTGTGACTGTTAAAGGTTCCGTTCCTTTCCCAGCAGTGACTGTTTAGTATCACACACGTCACCCCTGCTCCCACCCAACCTTCTCCGCAGGCGGCCCGGCAGCACAAACACTGGATACTCCACACTCAGGCAGGAGCTCCCGAACTCCGAGAGCACCACAGACCTGTCCCGATGCTGCTGGGAAACCTGAGCGCACGCTGAGCGTCTGCCAAGGCCACGGGATTGCTGGGCAGCGCCTTCGGCCCCGGCTCCACCGGGAGGAGTTTTCCTACGGGACCGCTCTCCGCGGATTCACCAGCGCTGGCTAATGAAACGTACCATGCTCGGCTGCATCCAACCTTACTGTCTGAAATTTTTTACTTCCCATTTGAAAAAGCTTTTCTGTACATCTTCTCTTCGTGTATTAGGAAAAAAACCCTTTTCATTGTTTTCCCCTAACTTTACAATGCTGTTTCAGTGGCTTTGTATAAATAGAGCAGAGAGAAAAAGTAATATTTTAGGATAGCCTAACTGGACGACTGGGTTCTGAATTCTGTGCAAAAAGCCTGTTACACAGTCTCAAAGATATTCTGTGAAGCAAGGAGATAAAGCTTTATTTATTTTACAAAGTGACATGAAATTTAATGGCACCCTTTTAATACTTTGTCGTAGCAATCTCCAATAAGTGGTTTAAAACAACAGTACCCAGTACCACCCCCTACCATCGCCCCATTATTTTAGCTTACGATATCGGTAAAGCAAACTCTCAGCTCCATAAAGGGTCTCTAAAGGAAGCATAAGCTGCGTTACATCCTCCCCACCCGGCGGAAGCCGCACAAAGGCTCCGGCGGCTCCTCGGCCCCCTGGCCGCCCCGCGGGACTCTGGACTCCGATAAGGCTGGTCCAGCAGCCTCATTCTGTTTAAATCTACTCAGAGATTACTCATGAGTCGACTTTGGAACATCACCTGAAATTTCCAGCAAGGCAGAATGAATCACCCCTTGGCCGCCAGCCCTCGCACATCTGTCCTGCGGTCCAGCAGCCCTTACCTGATGCCTAGAGAAGTCTCCTTCGTCCCGGCTTTCCGCCTTCAATCGCCGGAATACGACACCGACCCTTCCTTCCAAAGCAGTTTTCAGACACGTGAACAAAGTTCAGCGGACTGCGAGCCACCCCCCCATCGCGCCGCAGCCATCCCGCCCCCGGGGCCCCTTCTCCGGCCGGCCAGGGGAGCGGATGGCGGCCACAGCCGCATCCCCCGCCCCGGCAGCTCCGCACCTACCTCCCGTCGGTGCCCCCGGCCGTGCTCCCGCTCGCTGCGCCGGGCGCTGCCCGCCCGTCCCAGCCTTAAGGAAGCGGCGCGGGCGGCGGCCCTGCCCCGCCTCGCCTCCAGCCACTGGCGCTGCTCGGCGGCTCCTTCCCGCAGCGCCCCGGCCCCTTCGGAGGAGGGGCCAGGGCAGCAGAAACGCAAAGGAAGAGAGACCGGAGGGCTCCGGAACACGGCCGCGGCGATGTAGCGCCCGGCGGCGGCCCGCGAGATAAGGGGCTGCCCTGGGAGGGTCGGACACTCCTGGGGATCAGCGCTCAGCTTCCCCAAGAGCCGCTGGCCCGGACAACGGGGAGGGAGACTTGTCGGGGAGCAAGGCACCGGTGCGGATTCTGTGCATTGCACAGCTTCTCTGAGACAGCTTCCCACCGCGTGTCCTGGTGCGGGAACACGATCCCACACAGCCACTGGCAGCCAAAGCAGGAAAGCGTGCTCCAGACTCACAAACTGCTTCCGAAACACTCAGATAAATCGCTCCATAAGCCCAGCAAGATGCTCGGGAAGTTGCACGAGATAGAACAAACTCATCGAGTCAAAAAGCCTTCCCACTGTTTAGATTTAAAAAACCCCCACAAACACAAAGTGATTTTACTTGGTTCAATTTTCCAGGACAGCTGAAAAAAACATTTCCACCACTGTGCCCTTTACACAATTTGATGCTGTTGAAATGTCTGGTTCTAACATTTTCTGACCATCTTTCTCGTGTACTTTGGACCACTTTACAAGGATTTTTTTAATATAATTGCATATATGCTCCAATAAGACTCCAAGCATCAGAATCTGGGAGCAAGAATGAGGAATAAGAGACCAACTGGAGATTATATTACTTCTGAAGTTGGATTTAAAAAAAAAAATCAGATATTCTTCCATTATTAGCTCTTTCCTGAACGTGAAACACACCTCTTACCATAATACTAAATGTCTCCTCTGGGCCAAGAAAAGCACCTTCTGTATTTTACTCCCATAGGAGCTCCAGTATCCTCTGTTACATAAATACAAGCACTTCCTGATATCAGTAGGAAAGGCTGTGTTGTTCTTACCGCTGAGAATCCAGACCCTAAACCTGTGCTCAAGCACTCTCCTGGTGAATTAAGTTGTTTTTAAAAACTGGCCCGTGACAATAAGCTGCGGATTGAACACTGCAGTTCACTTCCAGAGACGTTTACTGTGCTTTCCTGGCACATGCCACTCCAACAAACACTGCTTCTTCCTTACACAGAACAGAACAAACTACAGGAGCAAAGGACACCTACGAGTTCCACTCTCAAAACTCTAGCTCATCTGGTCACTCTTCCTCCAAACTCCTCCTCTGGCCAAGGTTTCCCACAGTGATTCTTTGATCCTGTATCAACAGTCCCCAGGTAAGAAGAAGCAAAATGCATCTAGTTAGCATATGAATGGCATGCCATGCATGCAGATCCCAGCCAGGAAATGTTCTGTGACAACAAAGATTTGGAACAATAAGCTTCCATCCATATGATAAACATCTACCTGTCTCCCTCCAGGCCCTCTGCTTTACCTCATCTCATTAAATGAAAGCTGATCCCCACTGGTATTCACAGCAGGAGACACTAAGGCCTTAATCTGCTCAAGCTATTAGCAACAGAATGTCTCTAATAAAATTAGACAAAGAAAAGGTCTGTGCTAAAGAAACGGTAGTTCTGTCCTTCCCTGCGGAGAAACTTAAGGGACACTTGACTCGCACCAGATTAATTTCCTCCCCCGCCCCCATTCTTTCATGAAGCTCAAGCAAAACAAACTCACACAGAAGCGTACCGACTCTGTAATTCAGTCAAAAATGATGCACACCTCAATGAGGATCCCAGCATGTACCTCTGCTACAGGGAGAGCTTCCCTGCCAGCTCAACAGCGTGAGGATTACCCGTTTAATGTCTGTCTTCTGCTCAGAGGCGGGGGCATCTGCCTTACACAGAGAGCTGGCAGGTGGAAGGTGGTCCACACTCCCACGGGAACATGAGGCTGGGACTGTGGAATCAGCACTTCAGAGCAGCAGGCCCGGCTGTGAGGGCACGTGCACCAGTTTCTTGGTTTCTTGTTGTGTGTTACTCTTTCAAAGCCCATTCAATCACACTTGGTCTCTCTTTGCCTATGCAAAGGCTTATTCTGCCCTAAAAACAAGACAACACCCCCTTTCCACACTCCTTAGCGTGTGTCCAGTGATGCCGAAAAACCAGAACAATGGAAAATGATAGGTCAGCAAAAAACCTCACTTCACTTCACTTTACCAAAAAAAGGAACAATGCAGCTCTTATATTTCTTGAATCCTTCATTGTTTGGAATATTTCTTGCAATGTCTCACCACAGTTTCTCTTTTTCCTCATAACTATTGAGCTTCCTTTCCCTCCCACAGAAGCTTGCAACAGAACTTAAACACATCAGGAAGGACTGGGACATCTTATTAGTATCTCCTACTAGGGTCTGCTGCATTTGGGGCCCTGCTTATCAGTTTGAAATTCTTTGTGTGTTTCCCCACTGTAAAAACCAAATCCTTTAGAGCTGTTTCATCAAAAGTAATACTCCTAGCTTCACCAAATAATAACAAACCCACGTATCAGTATAATGAAAGAAGGCAAATGCAACAAGAGAATTACCCAATTTCATACCAAAAAGCATGAACAATAACAAAAGAATATTTCTTTCCAAGTATCAAAATTGAATTGACATTGCCTTGTTAAATAAATACTTTGTGGACACTTACCAGTACTTTTTTAATCAGAACCCATTTGAAACAAACTTCAACAGGAAAAGAATATACAGAAGACAGATTTACAGACAGATTCCTCAGGAGCTATCATAGGCTAAGCTGTTAGCATCTGGACTGTCTGGATCATGTCTGGTTTGGGTCACTACTGAAAATGATTTAGGGATTCCAGCCTAGCCCCCCACAGGCATGTGGCCAAATCACTCACACACGGGCAGTGTGCTCAGGAATGCAAAGAAACCAGCATGTCAAAGGTCACACTGAAGCATCTCCTACACAACCCTACAATCCTAGAATCTTTAACTCCTTGCCTTCAGAAGTGACACTGAAGCAGGCACTCAACTGGCTGTTTGGAAGAATACCACATATATTTTAAACTGTCCAACATGGAGTTGTACAATATACTTAACACTTCAAAGGCAATACAGCAGTTATAGGAAGTCATGAAGTCTTTCTTACTTCAGTGCTGAAATGGGTATTTGACCTATGAATCTGATACACACACTCTGCAATTCCACGATTTCTCAACTCCTTGGAATCCAAAAGGAAAAGGCAAAAATCCCTCAGGATCAAGAGAAATTACAGACCTAAGTGTTACCTATGAAGAAAAAGTCTTGCTGTATATTCATACAAGAAACACGAAGATTTTTATTAAGCAGGCATTAATTCCATCTCAGCTTTCTTGTAAAGCACATATTGTGTCAGCCACACTAAAAGATGGAGGAGTTGCTGGCAGTTCCTAATGTATCATGACTTCAGCCAAAATGAGTTACTGAAGTGACAGAAACTTTAGTTCCATGAGTTGTCAAAAACATGTTGTTGGCAGAGGTGAATTAAAGACTCCTCTGTTGAAATGCAAGCAAAGGAGCTTTGCATCACACGTGGCAGAAGTAAAACTGCCCCAAGTTTCTTACCTCCCATTCACTTGCAAGTCTCACAGGCACCTCTATGCCCCTCTTCTCCAGCTGTTCCAACTTGTAATCCTCATATTTTCTGTATCCTGCATATCCTCCACCTGTAGCTACCAGAACATGGAAGAGCCGCAGGCGGAAGACTTGCCCCACTGGAGCAGTGTGAAGCTTCTTCCTGTCTGTAACAGAAAAAATCCCAGACTTCAGGAAAGAGAACAGCTACACAGTAAAGAGAAAGCAATTCTGTGCAGAGAGGGATATGAGCTTGGGTGATGAAAATATGATTAGAAAATAAATCTGACACAGAAGGTATGTACAGATGCTGCTGAGTACTCCAGTTATTGCAGTTTACCAAGTTACTGTAACTCAGCTGACCAACACGAATTGGTCATCTGTGGTTTTAACCTCATCCCTGTCCCTGCCACCCCACATGCTTTCAACATTCTTCTCCCTAAAATATGTATCCATGGTGCTCCCTGAAAGCCCCGTGGAGAAATACATAAAATTAGTGTCTGACAGCACTGTCACACTTTCCAGCTGTGAGAACATTGGTACTACTACATTTGCTGGGGAACAATCCGTACTACTGTGAAGCTTTGTGCTTCTCAGTCATAAAAGCTTTCGCTACAGTTAGGGAATGCTGAGATTGTACAGCTAACTGGGAAAGGGAAGGAAATGATGACCTGGTTTAGAGCAAGCTTGGGAACAGGAAAACAGGCCCATTTCTGCTGTAATACAAGTCACCACGTGAAACAAAGAGACGTGTAGTATTACATCTGGCTTTTACCGAGTAACTACCCAGCTCCTCCTGCTTAAGCCCAGCCTTGCAGTCACTGTGAGATACAAGGACACACCGTGGTCATTAGGCAACAGACCAAGGATGGGGCAGGCACAGCCATGGCAGTATTTCCCTTCCAAAATCTTCTGAGAAAACAAATCTGTCCAGGGCTAACTCAGTATTAGACTGTGCTGCTCCTGTCTGTCTGCCAGTCAGTCAGAAGTTCTCAGCAATGAGCAGTCACTGCCTGACAGAAAATGCCCAGAACCAATTCTAGATACTGACTGCTGTCATTTCCACAGCAATCATTAACTTGGATGTGCCAGAATCAAACTTAATGATTTTTATCTTGCTCCATCAAAGTCAGGCTTCTTAGGGTTTGACTATGAAGGGATGCATTAGCAACCAAAATAATTCAGTCAACACCATCTCTGTTTCTAGGCACACACAGAGACAAAGCACAATTGTTTTGAAGTCTGGAGAGCTTTAGTTCTAAGGAATTGACTTGATTAGAAGCATTCAGAAATGATGCTGCAAAAAGATGCCAAATAAAAGTAATTCTTCTCCACATTTTGTTTTATCAAAACAATATTTATTTATAATTTCTTTCCTATGCTTGTGATTTAAAACATTGCTTAAACTATATATTCTAAATGCATCATAAAACAAAACCAGCTTTGTTCCTCCCTAAAAAAAAAAGTATTTTGTTTTCTGGGGGAGAAAATCAAACTCAATAAACAAACAAGGGGGCAAGTACAGCTAGTTAAGATTCTAAAAATTATTCTTTCCTAAAGAACAATGTTCAGTGAAGGAGAGGGATCATTTAGTACAGCTGAATGTTTAAAAAGACAGACTTACTTGAATTTACTAAGACTCTACAACCTTTCAACTTTGCATCACTATTGCAACAGAAATGTCTGTACACAGACCCAGATACTCTTTAGCCCTAAAGGCTTTAACTCCCTTCCACCACATCTTTGGTTCTAAGTTAACAAAGCTGCTCAGCTATTTCAGCAGAGTTTCACAAATGCCTAAAACAAAACCCCTCAGCTGGAACAGCCTTTTCTGGTTTGGATCCAGAGAGGGGCAGTTTCTGCTTCCAGAGCATTGATTACAACAGTGTGAAGATTTCTCTTCCTGTAACAGTGACCACACCATGTGGTGTTCCACAAGCCACAGCAAACAACTTAATTTGTTGATAAATGAAGAGTTGACTTTTCTCCATCTCCAGCATCAATGAAACAGCACTTCTGTAACTGGTCTGAAAACATTATCATTGCAAAGGCATCCAACACGCCACTGTTAAGCTTTTTTGCCCTGACAAAATAAAATTCCACATCTTTCAGACACAAGTGAATTCACACAAGTTTACAAATTCTAAGATAGGAAGACTAGTTACTGATTCTGGCAACAGATTCAGGTTTAGGCAGCTGGCACTGCTGAGATTTCAGCTGAACATCGTGTTCTCTAATGATGCTACTGCTGCTCCCTGGAAAGCAGCACGAGAAGGTGTGGAGTGCTCATACCTTGGCACAAGAGCCACCAGAAACAAGTCCAGGGCAAGAGGAAAAAGATGCAGAACTGTCAATGTACTAATAACATTTTTAGATACTACCCTAAATCTGAAGCCCTCATCAATAAAGCCAACCTCTTCCAGAATCCTCTTAAACACTGAGTATATTCAGCAAATGAGAATAAAAAATCAGTTTCCTTCTCTGGAACAAGAGAAAAAGACACATTCCCTCAGAAATGCTGGAAAATTCAGGATGAGAAAGGAAACAGAATAATGGCAGAAGTGCTCTAGTTTATGCAGTTAGATGCAGTAACATAAAGGCTGCTTCATTACTCTGACCAAATTAATAATTTCTTCTAGGCCATGACACAAACACTTACAGGAGTCCATTATAAGGGCTAGAGATAAAATTAGAGAAGAGTTATCTTTCCTTTCTAATGACATCATGTGCAAATCATCTAGATTTAAATCCAAATCAGAATTTGAAATATCAATGAATTAGAAAATGTCAGGCTAAAAGTTGACTTGTTCAAAACTCAAAGCTAGTTTTTACTAAAATGACCTTTTCTTCCTTGTGATCATCAACTTTGCATTATGTCTCAGCTCCCAAGATTTTTTTCTATAATGACTTTGATTTATAGACAACAAAGAGCTGCTGTTTCTATTCATCTGCATAAGCATATTTTTCAATAATATCCATATATGATATGCCAGACAAAGCATTTGGACAGGCAAGTTAACCCAAATAAATGGTTTTAGAAAATGGGACCAATAGCTCAGCTGGCAAGGAAACAAAAATTGAAGACTGTTATTTGTGATACTATACATGACAATGCACATGCTACAAGTTTACAAATATTCCTTAAAAACAAACAATAATATTTGATCTTCACAGCATTACCCAGCTACAGAAACATCAAGTGCAAGCACCATTTTAACCAAGTCCTAAACATTTCATGTAAACCTACTCTGATTTCCTGATTTATTCAAATTATAAGTACAGACTGAAATATAAAAAAAATATTTATACCTTTTCTTTCTTATAGGGCTGTTAAACTGCTGAAATCTGAATCTTTCAGACTTTTCAAGGTGAACACCTGATAAAAGCAGCACTACAAAGCAGGTAACACAGTTGAATATTCTAAATATGCCTAAGTTTGATGTTGCCCTTCCCAGTCAGTCACTTCAGTAGGTGTGGAAAGTACACAAATTATTGCTCATCAAGTTCATTTAAGTGGGTTTTTTAAAATGTAAAAACACTGTCCTAACATGACTCTTTCTAGTAAATTATACTGTGTTTTTAAAAAGAATTTTTTTGAACTCTGGACTCCTGAGAAAACTAAAGTACAAAAATTAATTAAGAAAAATAAACCTACGGCTAATGGGGTTTGATTTGCTAGACAGGAATCATCTTCACTAGAAAAAGTTTCAGATGCTTTGTAAAGTTTGAAAGCAACAAACAACAACAGGTCATAATGAATCTTATGAAAAAGGTAAATATACTTCTTTTACTATGTGGAAAACATAATTTTCAAGCTTGGGTAAAGAAATGCCATGAATTGGTCTTTGATGCTGGACTCTCCTTTCATTTCAAGAATTCACCTTCCCCAATATGAGACCACAATTTGCCTAACTTTGAGTGCCCCTGAATTTAAAACCACGTGTAGATACAACCCATCACTTACCACTGAAAAATGTCCTTGAAGGAGGCTGCTTCCACAGGACTCCAGCTCTAATACACAGGTTCTTATGCACCAGCAAGTTACAGCTGCACAGCAAACTGCAAATACAACAAACAAGAAGTGGCAGCTTAAGTACAAATGTTCAATAATGCAAGTGTCAGCAGTTCAGTGTACTGACAATCTAATATTTAGCAGCTGAGTAATAGAGGGAAAAGTCTACTCAAATTATCATAAAATTTCCACTGAGCCCAGTCCCTTGTGGTCTACTCCTTTCCTAAAAAAACCTGAAAAACCTGACAATCCAACTGCTCCTGCAGGTTATCTATTTAATGATGCATTAAATAAATTAATGATCTTTTCTTTTTTAACAAATACTGACATGTTCCTCTTGGGCTGTCATAACAGTGATACTTTCCAGAGTACTGCCGATGCTGATCTTGCCAATAGCCCCTTACAGGCAACTATTTTTGTTGTCAGCATGTACTGTATCTTGGCCTGTTTGGAGCTCTAAAATGCAAAGGGAGTGGTAAAGTTTATAATTATTGTTTAGTACTTGGGATTATTCTATCTCCACTGAGCTGCTAGAGCTGTGTCATTTAAGAACCTCTTACAAGAGCAACTGTCAAGAGACACTTAGGATTTGGTTCATGTAACTTTCACCTTACCATCCTCATGGGAAGAAGGAGGAGTACATAGAGAATTTTTGGATCCTACAAGGAAGTAATGGCATTTATTAGACCAAGTGGTGTAGCTGAAAAAGTAAAAAGGCTGCCAGGCACAGCAGCTCTTCTTTAGAATTTACCTTACCACTCTGTTCACTGGTGAACTGCAGTGAGAATGGCTCTGCCCCTCTGAAAATACATAAAATAGACCTGGAACTGGCCAATATAGAGAACAGGCTCAAACAGGACTTTTTGTGGATTTAATATTTAATATTTAGTTTCATGTTCTAATAAATCTGACAAGAAGACATCCAGTTGTGCAAGGACTGTTCCAAGTCTGTAAATAAGCATGTTTAAACAAGTATTTGACTGTGGCCTGGCAACATCCTGCTGTCAGACAGGATCACAGGATGGAGAGGGACAGTGTTCTCACCCCAACAGGCTCAGGCCCCAAGGAAGAACCAGATCTTTGTGCAACCTGCTCATTCCCAGGAGGCAATGCCACAGCTGGGATGTCTTCATCTGCCCTCTGGCCTTTCATCTGCTCTGATCAGATACACTGAGGACACAATTACTTCAGTGGCTTACAAGCTATTGCATCATTTGGGGCCATTCAATCTCAGGAAGTGATTATTAAGAATTTAAAGACTTAATTTCAGATGTCTACTGAGTTACATATAGACATGATCCCCCTTCAAAGAAGAATCTACAAATAGCAGATTTCTTGTCTAGAAGTCACATCATTATGCCAGCACACACTTGGTAACTATGCTTTAACATTAGCCATGGACCAACAGCTAAAGTTTTCTCTTATCCCCACAACAACAGTGTCAGTATAGCTCACTCTGCCCTTCAGCTTCATGGTCTCTATTAAAATCCCTGTATTAACCCAAATGTGACAGGACAGACTCTCCCCAAGCCCCAGATTCCTGTAACCATGTGCTAAACATGCCCCACTGCTGCATCATCTCCCAGGATATAATTTCCTTGGCAAGACAGAAAAAGCGTTCCCACTGCTGCAGAACCTGTATGTTCTACAGAGCAACACGTTGTAATTTGTCATGAACGAGGTCACCTGATGCTCTTGGGTCATACACCAAACCTACACTAATTTGTGGACTTACAAGGCCTGTTTTACAACATATTAAAACACTTGGGATAAAAGGAGCACTTGCTCATCAGTAAGGTGGGAGCCTGTGGGGTGCTTCTGAGGGATTCAAAAAATAACTAATCGAATTAGCATTAGACTTATGTTTACCAGAAGAGTTTTCAAATCCTAAAAATTAATTATTAAAATTATTAAAACTTAACTGCAGCCTAAAGCATTAGTATTTGAGACATTTATTAGCCTTCCTACATAATAGTCTATACAAAAATGCACAGTCAGAACAGAACGAGTTGTGTTGGCTTCACAGGAGCATTCGAGAGCTGTTCATGCTGCTGAGGCAGGGCAGGGCACCTGGGACTTGATACTTCCTCAGACAGCAGAAGGACACAACACCTAACCCTAAGCTCTTACCAAAATTGTTTTTGGTGTCCCACACTGGAACATCAGTCTACACCTTACTCTGAAATCTGCCTAAAAGCAGGCAAAGATGACCAAACTAAACAGTGCCACCTTCCTGACAGCCTGACCTTGATGGGTACAAATGCATGTGGGAGTACTGACTTCTGCCTCTCCCACCCGACTGCAGGCTGATGGAGAAGGAACTGCCAAGGGATTCCATGTTAACTTCAGCCCCTCTGTGTCTTCAGCCATCTCTGGAGGAGGGACAACACTCTGCTGCCAGCACTGAGGCCGGAGGTAACAGAACGCTCTGTGCACAAGGTGTTTTCTCCAGGTTTTGAGAGAGAAGGGGGAATAAGGCGACTGTGTGTTCTATCCAAGAACAGAGAACTGTGGCTGAGACAGCATTCCTTAAGCTGTTTGGTTGCTATGAAAAGCACAGCCTGTAAGAAGATACCTCCTGTAGAGGACTATCAGTGCCCGGCCAGGGGCTTCTCCTCACAGCCATCCCCCTCGGGATTGCATAACCCGAGGGGCTGTAGCCGCCCCCATTTATCGATTTCTACTCAGTACTTACACACGGACAGCTACAGACTGCAAAACTGAGTCAAAACTATACAAGGCCACACGCTTCTTGTTCTTAAAATACGTAAGCCCCTTATCTTCCTTCCCAGCTTGGAGGAGGGCAAGGCTCCTCACACAGGCCAAGGGCAGGGCTACAGAGACAACCGCACTCAGCCCGTAGGGAAACGTCAGCGAACAACGGGGGAGAGAAGGGGGCGGCTGCGACCTCCGGCCCAGCTCCTCCTCTCCTGCGGGGTTCCGGCTGTCAGACGGGGCTGCCGGCACCGGACAATGACAATGACAGTGACAGCCCCAGCCCCGCCGTGCCCGTACCTGCTCCGCGCCGCGGCCGCCGCCATCTTCCCACGCCGCCGCTGCTGCCGCGTCCTCTGCCGAGTCCCGCGCATGGGGGCGGGAACCGCGCGGGGGGCGGGGCCGNTATTCCCTGGAATTCCCTGAGGGAATACGGCGCGTAGGGAGGGGTTCATTTCCCACTGGGGACTCGGAATGGGGATACCGGTGCGAGGCTGTTCTTCAAAGGGGGGGCTGATCTGTGGGGAGGGCTGTTCTCTTGGCGCGGGAGGAAAAGGGGCTGTCGCTGAGGCGGTGTGGAGTGGGGATAGGGCCGGCCCTCAGGGGACGGGATGTGGGGACGTTTCCCGGGGGATGTAGAGTGGGGACACGGTGCTGATTCCTGAGCGTTTGTGCTATAGGAATGAAGCTGCTCCACGAAGGGGCTGTGGGCTGTGCCCAGCAGGAGGAGGGGGCTGCTGCTGGGGAGTTCAGGATGAAGCAGGTGGGGTTCAGCTGCTTTTCAGCGCTGCTGTTGACAGACAGGTAAGTTATTTCCCCCAGGTATGGGAGCACCAGGAATATCAGGACAGGGATTTTCGGGAGAGGACACATGACATGGGACAGACACAATGCTGTTCCTCCAAGTAAGATGTCCTGCAGGGTAATGCAATGACATCTGTTCCTCCTCTGGAGTCCCTTGCCTGGATGTTGCCTGGCTGCCTACTGCCCAGAGTGAATTTTATAGAAGTTATTTGGTTTTCCACTCTCTTAGATGCATCCCTAGATGAATAAATGCTACACTGCTGGGAAGTAGCTAATTACCTTTCTCTGACAGAGAAAGAGGGGTAATTTCATATGGTGACTCAGTAGGAAAAGAATTCAAGAGTCATATAGTACTGTGTTTCCACATCCTCAGTGCTTTAGAATATGGTCCTCAGGCAAGCTGATTAATTTAAATTCCTGATATATGTTTGTTTATTTTCCTGACCAGGCCTAAATGAAGTCTACAACACCTTCATGTCATTCTGCATTTTTTTCACATCACCATAGGCAGTAATATCTGTATAAGTATCTTAGACATGTACAGGAAAGCTTTTCAGTATTAAATATGTAAAATTTGAGGGGAAATCCAGATACAGCCCTCATGAAACAGTAATACTATTAGCCAACTGAATTGTTGGGATTTACATACCCTGTACATAATGGTAGGACTGGCAGGAAGTAAAACCTCAAAGAAGATGGAATTTGATGCTGTTAGGTGCTTTGGTACAAGCCTTGCAAGAACCATTAGCTTTGATGTGTAAGTGCACCCCACTGGTGGGCCTGACAGACAGGTTTCCCCAGAACTGACTGAGAAGTGATTCAGAGGTTAAGGTGTCGTTAAATGTAACATGCTTGTTTATAGTGTAATATAATTGTCACAAGGCTAAACTGATTAATTATCTGTCCTGATCTAATCTTCCTCCTTGGAATTAAAAGTAAATATGTAGACATGTAACTGTTTTAAAATTACTTTTCTCGTGTGCCTTGTTCTTACATTTATGGGATTTTTTAACATCTGGTAAGATTATACAGACTGCGCTCACTGAGGGATAAAACCGACTTCCCTAAGGGTACTGAGCTGTGCTAGGCCTGTGCAGCTGAGCCCAGTCAAAGAGGGGATTAATACCACAGCTCTTCCCACAAATGGGAGAATGGAGGTCTTGGGGCTTGAGAACATTTGTTCAGGGATTGCAGGAAGAGATGAGAAATGCCTCAGGCTGGATGGGGCTTGGAGCCACCTGATTTAGTGAAAGGCATGGAAAAGGATGAGCTTTAAGGTCCCTTCCAACCCAGACCTACCTGTGATTCTGTGTAACCCCTGTGATCAGATCAGTGGGAAACAACACCTCAACAAATGTTGCAGATCTAGAGAGGGAACTTGTGAAACTCAAGACGTAAGCAATATGTGAGTGTGAAAGAAGCAAGTGGGGAGTAATGGTACATAAGGCAACAAAAGAAATCTGGGAAAAGTATCTGCAGAAATACATGAAGTAGATAAAGCGCCAGGGAAATCTGTAAGTTGAAGAAGGAAAACAAAAGTAGGATAAAGACACTGCCCCCAGAACGCTTGGAACAGTTAATTCTTTCCTGAACAGGAAAGATGAAACCTTATTAACAATATTTTATACATCATCAGATACTTCTGCTTATATATAATATATAAATGTATTTTTTCCCTGCCATAGAATTAATGATGTTAATAGCTGCTGTAGAGTAATTAAGAGGTAATAATACTTCTGATTAAGCATTAGAAAATAGGGGAATAAGGCAGTTTGTATGAGATTGCTGGGCTGGGATGGAATGAAGAGAATCAAGACAGTCAACAGTGTCCCAGCTCTGTTCTGAATTCTTAGGGAGGCATAGGATTACATTTTGTTTAACATTACTCACTAGATAAGCCATTATCGGGTGAAAAAAAAAATAAGGTATGAAGGACCCTTCAGTATTCTGTAGAAGATATGGTCAGTAGTTTGGATAACTCACTTAGCTTTAGGTATCTTTTTTGTAAGTTAGGTGTAAGTCTTGCCCATCTCCCAAAGGTGTTTGGGTACCTTTTGAAACAGCAGAAGTACTATTTATTTTTAAAGCAGTGGCTTACATTTCTTTCTATGTCTGATAGAGCAGAAAATGCATGGATATTTTCCATCTGCAGGTACGAAAGGGACACTGTCCCTTTCTCCTTTGCCTACAAGGATATGCCATCCTCTGACAGTTTGTTTGTTTTCTTAAATCTTGGTTTATCCTTGTTGATGTCTAAACCCCTCTTGTTATCTTCCAGAAGCTTTGGTCATCACTGTGGAATTCCTGGTATGAGAAGGCAGAGCGTCAGGATAGAGAGAAGATCCTTGCTGAACTGCTGTAATGACGAAGACAGTGATTTTAATTGTCCTAATCATCTTTTCTTTGCTGGCTTCAGGTAAGGCTGATGCAGAGAGGGAGAGAGAAAGGTTCCTTCTGGGTGGGTGCCATTCAAACTAATAAATGCTTTGGATTTGTTTTCCTCTGTGCAAAGAAAGAAGTTGCAGTTAGAGAGCTGTGCCTGTATTTTTTCTGTTTGATCATTGGCAGATGGTGACCCTGTTAGTTTTGAAGCAGCTTGATACACAACTTCCTTAGTAATTCAGTGAGGGTTTGTTTCCTTTGAGCAGTTGAGATCTGCGTACTCTTTAGCCGTGTCAGAATGAAGCAGTGGACCTCAAGCTGCTGCCCTCTGAAACCACTGCGGGTGCTTCTTGGAATTGTGCTGAATTAATGTCAAAACAAGTGGAGGACGAATGTCTGGTGCTATGCTCAAAGAAATAAAAACTTCAATGATTTAATTGTATGCATTGCTAGTATTAATAGTTCTCCAGAGAATCAAATGCTTAAACATCTGGAAATGACAATGTTAGAGATATTGTGGCATTTTCTGTGCGTTCAGTCCTGGTTTTCATTACATGGCTTAAGATTCTTCTGAGTTACATAACTGCATGCTATTTTTGTGTACAGCAATCACTTTTTTCCTGCCCTAATGTCTAGTATCTTCGTGGAGATGCATATGATGATATATTTCAGAGTAGAATGCATTTCAGAGTAATAATACAAGATGGAATAATTGCAGCCTAAAGCAAAAGAGGAAATTTTGTTGGCATGTCTGGATTCCCTTAAGATGTAGCTTTATAGTTGGTTTAAACCCACTGAACCTCCAAGTCCTTCTGAAAAAGGAAGTTTAACCTTCACCTCCACCCTTAATTGCATCTTTTTGGTGTGTGAAAGCACCAGAGGAAACAGCAGAGTAAAGGTTAAAAGAATGGCCTGTATGGGTAACCAAGGACCCTGCAGAATGCATGTTTACATCAAGATTAGAAAGTCTGTGCTCTGATAGTGTCACATCCCAATTGACTCCTTAGGAGAAAAATTGCACTCTGGTAACAGGAAGATGTTACCCTTCATTGTAAGTGCCACTCCTTCTCTTGCTGTCCCAACAGGAAAACAGGCCATAGCCATAAACATATCCTTACCTTGGTTCTCCTAATTTTGGGTGGCAGCTTTACTTAAAATTCACGCTTCTTGAAGCAAGGAAGATTCTGTGGCAAAAGATCTTGCCATAATAATTGCTGATTCTTGAAAAATCTGTTCAAAACTATTTGGTTGCTTTCAGTTGAAAGGAAGCAGAGAGACATATTAAAGATTCAGCATCAAATGTTGTCCTCATGTTGGGCAAAAGTGACCTTGGTCACATGTGGGCATGTCTGTTGGGTGCCTCTGAGTGTGTGGATATGTGGGTGTGAGTGAGCACAATCAAGCTATTGGGAAGTTAAATAAAATAGAATAACCTCTCTCTTCCATAAGGTGTTAAACTGAGGGTTTTTTCGTGAAATCCTACAAATCTTGACTTCTTTTATGACCCTACAGGGAAGAAATTCCGATGGTGCACCCTTTCTGACCTGGAACAAAGAAAGTGTGCTGAGCTCTCCAAAGCGCTTACGGCTGTGCTGCCCCTCACTACTGCCAGTTCCTTTACTAGGATTTCATGTATCAGAGCCCACAATACATATGACTGCATTGATAAAATCAGGGTGAGTTCACAGAGACTTAAAAAACTGATTTTGTGTCCAAGTCCTCTTGTACAAGTAACTGGTAAACAGAAACTGTGGGAAAACAAAATGATACTGAAATAATTGAACTGCTTATACGACAAAGTACACAGTCACTTGAGAAGCAAGAATTAAATCCTGTGAGCATTCTACCAGATTTACTGTTTTACCCCAGCTAAAGTCTTTGCAATCTCCAAGAAATAAGAAATAGAGAAAGCTGCTTGGAAATAAGTAGACAAAAGCAAACTACTAAATTAAAATTTGTTCAGGCAGAAACTGTGGTCTTGAACCTTCTGTTTGTTTCCTTGTAAACACACTTGTTTTGAGGGTTTTGCTGTTGTTTTAAAGGCAAATAAAGCAGATGCTGCCTCCTTGGATGCGGGAGATGTTTACTCTGCTGTGAAGCTGTACGGTTTGGCAGTGGTGGCAAAGGAGATCTATGATCAAGGTAGGCTGGTAAAGCTGAAGAATAAACTGTACTTCTGATTTGGCTAAGGAATGACTCTAGAGTTCTTGAAAAAAGTCAATATGTTTTTATTAACTTTATAGGAATATGGAGGTGGCTAACAATTGTTTCTGAAATACTTGATGAATAAAATACCATTGGTGCTTTGTACCCAGTAGGCTTTCTGCCTGTGGTACTGACAAACGTGCAGTGTGTGTTTGACAAGGTGCCATGTAGCCAGTATATGGTTAAGTTCCTGGAATGAGTACCTACATTGAAGAGGCCTAAGAGAATTTCTTCTTTAGCTGTGTTCACTGAAGTAGTTCAGCTCCTCTTCAGAGATGGAAGCTGCAGAATTGAGATTTTTTTTTTCCGTTACACACTTTGTGCTATTGCAGGAAATTGTGTGTTTGCTGTGGCCATTGCCAAACGAGGAACTCTGGATATCCAGAGTCTACGAGGTGTGCGCAGCTGTCACAATGGAGCCAGGTGGACATCGGGCTGGAATATTCCACTTGGCTTTCTCCTTGCAAGAAATTATCTTTCCTGGGATGAGGCACAACCTCTGAGCCAAGGTAGGTGATAGGAGCGGTAGGGCAGCCTCTGGCCACACCAAAAGTAACTGAAATGCTAGCAGATATAGGATGAACTAGTTATGGCCATCACATGGTTGGCCCCTTTTCCTCTTCTGATCTTTTTCCCATTTGACTTCTTTTTGTTTTGGTTTGTTTTTTTCCCCTACACCTGCAGCAATTAGTGAGTATTTCAATGCAAGCTGCATCCCTGGGGTTGGTGTTGCTGCTCCCCGATTGTGTGCTCTCTGTCAAGGACAAAAATCCTATGTCAGAGACAGGAACCACTTCTGTGAGACAAGCAGTAATGAACCCTTCTATGACTCCGAGGGAGCCTTCAGGTGAGCTCTGGGACATTGGGGCTGAAGTCACTTTTGGGAGAAAAAGAACTTACAAGGTTGGAAAGCCAGGTGAAATGTTAATAGGATGGCATTTGTCTTCCTGCAGGTGCTTGAAGGATGGAGTGGCAGATGTTGCCTTTTTAGATCATCTAAGAATTATGAGTGCCACAGGTAATCTTAAAAATGCAGTTTTCTTTTAATCTCTGGCTGTGCTCTTTCCTGTACAGGTGTTTGAGGGATATGCCTATATTTTTGTTGTTTCCAGGGGAAATTCAATCCCTGCAAGCAGTTCAGGGCTATTTCTTGGCTCTCCACACAACTCAGAAAGAAACAGAACAGCAAAGTGTGAGTGAGCAATGATTGCTCACGGGAGCAGATGGGTCATTTCATTAGATGTGTCTCTGACACAGCTGTCAGTATTTGCTTTGCCTGAGTTACAAGATTCCTTTTAAAATTCAGCATATTGAGCTGCATAACTGTGAAGTTCCTGTACATGTGCCTTGAACTTTTAAACTCAGTTGGCTCTGTACCAAAGGTGGTTAGCAGTAGTATTTGCAGGTAAGTATTTTTAAAGAAATGTATTTACAGGGATACAGCCTAAAGAGTATTTTGGAGCAGCTCTGGCTGAGGTCCCTCTGTTTGTTAAGAGAAGTATTTACCAAAGACAACCTTCCCAAGTGTGCTTGGTACAATGTGCTGCCTGCATAGCCTTTAGCAACCTCCACTGAAAAACCTTTTGTATTCCATCTCTGTGCCTGCTGCCATGTCATGGCTCCCAGATTCATGAGCATCTCTTTGCTTCAGAGTCAGAACAACAGGAATATGAGCTCTTGTGTCCTGATGGGTCCACAGCAGAGCTGACCCAATACAGCACCTGTAACCTGGGCAAGGGGCCTGGCCGGGGCATTGTCACCCGCAACAACTTCCAGAAGATCACCAACAAATTTCTTAGCATGATCCAAGTGAGTGAATATTATAAGCTGTCTATGTCCAGACACAGTTTTTTCTTCCATCTTTGTGTGGCAGTTATGACCCAGGTTGCCTTTTTTCTTGAGAAATTTATAGTTAGTGTGAATGAAGTGCTAAAAACTCTGTGTTCTGGGGAATGATCTTGCATTGGCTTGTATAAGGTTTTGCTTTTTTCTAAAGTGTTCTTCTGTAGGAGGCTGGGAATAAATCAGTAAAGAAGGGGAAGATGCCATAACACACAAACTGGAAAATGGCTAATTATGTTCATCCTGCCATGGAACTTGAATCAATTTTTATGTAGCTAAGGCAGACTCATAGGTTCAGGCAGGGCTCACTTTTCTTCATCTCTTTTTCTCAACTTCTAAATAATATTTGATATCTTGACCACCGATACAAAGGGAAGGAAGGCTGAGGCTGCCTGTTGCTGGAAGAATGAGCAGATTTGTTACAATTTAAAAGTGTTGTTCTTGTCCTAGCGCCTCTTTGGGCATAAAGGAAAGGAAAGAGCCAGATTTGAACTCTTCAGTTCAGCACCCTTTGGGGGGAAGAACCTGCTGTTCCGAGATGCCACTCAGCACCTGCAGCTTCTCGAGGAGCAGCTGGAGATTGCCTATGTCCTTGGTCTAGATTATGTAGCTCTCCTTAAGGGACTTGGCCATGAAGGTGAGAACCATTCCAGAGGCCTGTAGCTAAGGAAAGGGAAGAGAAAGTTCTCCTTTGTTCCTCCCTCCAGGCACAAATGCATTTACCTGAACATCCCCTTAAAATACAACAGATTGGGGCCCTGGTGATGTGATCTGCTTCCATTCCAGGGAGCTCTTTGGACAACAGTGTTGTGCGCTGGTGCTGCATCAGTGATGCTGAGCTTCGCAAATGCGAGGAGTGGGCACTGAACATCAAATCTGACCCCTTAGTCTGTGTCCAAGCAACTTCCATGACCAAATGCATTGAAATGATCAAGGTAGGAGACTCCTTCTGCTCAGGATATAAGACTGCACAGGATGTGTATGTCTTGTCTGAAGTAAAGAGAGGAAAACTAGCTTGAGGAATAAGTGGGAGGGAGAGGGGAATTTATGCGGGGGAATTTCCAGCCAGTGGAGAAGTCCTGCTGCTTGGATACACCATTCATGCAAATCCTGGTTTTGTTATTTTCTCTAATGCTGCTGGCAGAGTAGTGAGGCTGACGCCGTCACCCTGGACGCAACACACATGTACATTGCAGGGAGATGTGGACTGGTGCCTGTAGCTGCAGAATGCTATGGTGAGTTCTCATGTGACCTTATCAAGAAGACAGGGAATCAAAAAAGTACTGTTAAGAATGTAGTTAAATTTCCACAGTTTGCGATGTTCTGTGATGGAAGTGGGGGTCTGTATAAATGTCCAAATACTCTTCCAAGCTCTACCACTAACTGGCTCTAGAATTTGTTCTGTTTATTTTATCCCTTCTGTTAAAGGGATAAAGGTGCTGACATGGCTGAAGAGGATCACAAGGGTTTTGAAGGAATGCTGCCATGTAAAAGGAATGACAACAGTTGCAAGATCCTTAATGTTTCTCTCTCCTTCCAGGGGGTGATTGTGCCCCAGCAGCTGAGACCATGGAGAAAACAGGGAAAATAATTCATCTTAAGCACAAAGGTAACAGAAACTTTGAGAGGGCATAAGGTCTAGATTTTCCTGAGACTGCTCTAGGCTTTATGTAAGAATATATTTGCATGTTGGTTTAGAATAGAATTTTCTGTGCAAAGACAAGAGCTTTGTGGCAAAGTAAAGAGTGTAGGTCCTGTACTATAACTGAAGATACTGTGACAAGATGAGGGAGGGAAGGGGGCTGTACCCTTCTGGAATATTTAATTGCCTTGGTATAACTAGTTGTTGTCATTGTTTCACAGCACTACCACCCGTTTATGCTGTTGCCCTAGCTAAGAAAAGTGCCAAACAGATTCACATCCATAACCTTAAGGGAAGGCGATCCTGCCACAGTCACCTGTACAGTCCTGGAGGATGGTTACTTCTGTCCAGACACACAGTGGGAGCTCCACAGAATGATACTGAGAACTGTGATATTGCCTCTGGTAAGGGCTGCTCTGGGTTCTCTCTTAACTAGGCCATGAAAATCTGAAGCTCTAAATTTGAGAGTAAAATAGAGATGGGGCCACAAGGATCCAACCAGCAACTGATGACTACAGTTTCAGAGGGTGTTGAAGCAGCTTTTCCTCACATTTGACTATGTGTCACACTATTTAGCCCTCTTCTTGCTAGTTATTAGGATGAAATTCCTTTCCTGTCTTTTCCCATATGTGAAGAGGCCTGGCAACACGTTGCCTTAATCTCATCTCAGTTTTCTTTACTCAGCTTATCAGAATTACTTCTGGAAGGGCTGCATGCCAGGAGCAGATGGAAACCTGTGCAAGGTGTGCATCGGAGATGGTGAGGTGGAAGGAGCTCGAGTGTCCAGCAGATGTGCTGCAAGTCACAATGAACGTTACTATGGCAATATGGGAGCACTCAGGTGAGCTTTTTGTGAGACCCAGAAATGCAGAGCAACAGCCAGAATTGCCTTATTATTTTGCTGGTGGTTTTTTTTTTTTTGGAACTTTTTTTTCCTATTTGTCAAGCATCTGGCTGTATAAACTTTTGGTAGTGTGTATTTTGTTTTGGTTGCAGTTGCTATGGGATGTTCAGCTGACTGATGATTTAAAATGGTCATGAAACCATTTCCAGAGCAAGGCGATGCTTCCAAACATGTAAGGCTTAGAGCATTGGTACTGACTCATTAAAGAGAAGGGATGAAAGATCAGAGAGCAGAGTTGATGTGGTAAGAAGCAGTGTAGCATACAGGAGATAATTAGAATAATAATACAGGAGATAATAGAATGGAGATATAAAAAAAGTAAATAGTTGAAGACAGAGGCAGAGAAGACTACTAAAGGTGAAAGCACTCTTATGAAATATACATAATGCATTTAGTTGAATTCCACTCTCTTTCCTGCCTAGGCATGGGTGAAGGTGCACATTGTGCAGCAGCTTTGACTTGGGAGCTGCTGTAAGGGATGACAAGGATTGTTTTAGCAAATCTCTATGCTGAGATCACCAACATATTCCAAGGGATTAGAGATGGGAGGGATACTTCCAGCTACTCCTATTTTAGCTTCAGATGACTGTCCAAATGTCAGTCACCAAGTAGTACTGTCTTTGATCACTTGTTTTTTTCTTGCACTAGGTGCCTAGTTGGCAATCCCAGCGGAAGAAGCTTTGGAGATGTAGCTTTCCTGGAACACTCAAACCTGCTCCAGAACATAGAGGGTGAGATGCAGATATTCTCTTTTCCTTTGACAATGTTCATTAATGTCAGTTACTTCCCAGAAAGCAACCATCACTCATGAGGCAGCCTTTACAGGTTTCCTGTAGGTCCATGAAGTAGTAAATGGAAGATTGCTAGAAGCTTTCTGCATGTAGATGTTCCAGTGAAGCTCAGCATTCACATACTGTAAGAAAAGAAAGAATCACCCAGTGCAAAGATGTGTATTGGGAGACGGCACTAAATTCCTGGAAAGCTCAAAGCTTTAAAAGGCAACCCAAACTATGTTTTTTTCTCAGAGTCAAGGAGAAAAGGAACCCTCATTAAAGCAAAATAAAATTATATTTTAGGCAATTAAGAGAAGAAGAAGAGTAAGACAAGAGACTTTTCTAAGAGAGGAATCTCTTTAAAATTAAATGAAGGTATAAGGGGCCAAACCCCACAAGAATTCCTGCAGCAATTAGCAGTTTGTTTGGGGAAGCAAAGGGCACACAGGCTGAATTGTTTGTTTCCAGAAAGGGATCTGGTTACAGATGCAGATGAGACATGATATGCTGTTCATATGCCTTGATATTATTCTAGTTTAGTTGATAGGTGCACCTTAAGTTCACTGACCTCAGTGAAAACACTACCCTGGTCCTTATGCATTCCTAAGAAATGACCACATTGCACGCTCTGTTTGTTTTGAACACATTGACTAACTTCTCCCCCTCAAGTTTTAACATTTTGAGATTCATCCTCTCTTCTGCTTTAATTTTTCAAAAGGATTATCTTTTGCTTCATTTTCTTTTCAGATCTGGGCAGCTCTGGTTGGGCAAAAGGTTATACCCCCCTTGACTTTGAACTCTTGTGTCTGGACGGAACACGCGCCGCAGTCACAGAGTGGGCAGGCTGTAACCTGGGGCCCATTCCCCCCAGCACGGTCATGACTCGACCAGTCACTGTCACTAAAATCTCTGACTTTCTACTGAAATCTCAGGTACGGCAGGTAACACGGAAAAGCTTGGCATGTTACCATTGGTTATGTACAACTGCTGACAACTCTTTCAAGATGAAAAGCTTTATATACTACTGTCTTCAGATCCAATACAAAAGAATTAAAAGTATGCATAGGAGATTGAGAAAGTAATAATTTGGATTCTCTTAAGGGGTATTTTGGCAACAGTTCCCATTCCACAAGGCCATACTTTTGCTGAGAAATAAGGCACTGCAAAAGTCCATCTTTTTGTACTAATAAGAACAGTGCTAGATAATAGTACTATTAATGACCCAAGCTGTGAAACTTTTATTCCTTTTCTGTTCAGGAATCTCTGGGAAGCAAATTGGATTCTGAATTCCAACTCTTTCAGTCATGGAAATATGGTGAAAGTGATCTGCTTTTCAAAGACACTACTCAGTACCTTGTTCATGCAAGTCACCTGAGCTATCAGGAGATCCTTGGAGAGTCCTTCGTTCAGCTGGCAGAATCAGTGTTTAATTGCACACCTGCAGGTAAAGTCAAGTTCTTAATTCTGAGTTAGAGATAAATGCAGCAGCAGCCTTCTGTGCTGTTTAGACTGCATGGAGAAGTATGTTCTACCTGATCCTGTTCGTAACAAATTTCTAAGGAGTCCTGTGTTAAGACTTCTGTGAGACTAAGTTGGTAACTGCAATTCAGAAAGGCAATTTGACCTCTATTCTGCTGTTTTAATGAACAGTATCTGAAGAACTTACTACTTTTGAAGCTGATAGCATCATTAAGTGTATTCTTTCTTACTGGTTTGTAGGCATCTTGGACTTCTGCAAACAGGATATCTGTGCATCTGCATCCAACTGACAGCTCATACGGAGGCTTTGCAGGGCACATAACATTGTGCAGCATTGCTGAGAACAAGAACGAGCAAGTCCAACCACTCCAAAGCAATCAGCAAGGAAACAGTCATCTCTAGAAATGTATGCTCAACACCTTCTTGTCTTTTTTTTTTCCAGCAGATTTTATGTGTATGATGATGTAATACTACTCATATGTCACTCCTTTCTTTTTTGGAGCACGGCAGCATGGGGAACAGCACAACCAACAGCACAGAACTAGGATCAGCATCGTGGAAAGAGCAGGGCCAGTACCATGGACTAAAATACAGACTGGTATGAGTGGCACAGGTTAGTTGGTAGCATTTTGCCTTGGTTGTCTTATACACAGTTTCCATGCAAAAAGTTTTGGTAGTTGCAACATTGTCTTCCTATATCTGTGAATTTGGTTGCAGCTAGATAGTCCCTGCTGAATGCACATATGTATTTCTTCTTTAACCAACGATTTTTACTAGTAAATCAACATTTTTTCTCACAAATGAATCCATTCAGACAATAGCCAGCAGAACTGGATGCTTGCAGCAATGGATATTGTTCTTTGTCAAGACCTCTAACCATTACCTTATATTGATACTTTGAATTTAAGATTCTCTGCAATGTCAAAATATTATCTATCAATTAAACACCACAAGTTTTACAAGCAGAAACTGCCTGAACATGGTATGAAGCCTTTTGAGCAGAAATCATCTGTATCATGAATTGTCCCAGTATGGTGACAGAGCCAAATCCTCATGTGCTGTTGTGGCCAGCGAGCTGCCGCCCTGAAGGAGCAGGGAAAGAGCAGGATGCTTGTTTAGGCCTCTCAGGTGTTCCTGCCTTTCTCTCCTGGAGCTTCCCTGCCATCTGTGGGGCCTGTGTGACACTGCACTCAGGAGAAGGGAATTCTGAGAACACGATTAAGAAATGCATCTGGCTTTAGCTTTGCCAAGAGCAGCATGCAGCTGATCAGGGATAAATTAAAAATCTGGGTTATTTCTAGATTTTATGGGTTGGAAGGGCAGGGATGTTGTTTTCTGACACAGATATTACTTACTAGGCCTTGTTGATGATCCCGTGCTCCAGCTTTGATTCACAAACAGCAGTGTCCTGCCTTGCACAGCCTGTGGTACACGAACCACTGGGCAGCCTCAGCCTTGATCTCAGCTCTGAGCTGAGCTGGAACTCTCTGTGCTTTCTGTGCTTTCTGGCTCCTGCTACTCTGCTATATGAAGAGATGGATGCTGCCTCAGTGCTCTGAACAGTAGCTGAGATTATGCTTAAAATCTCCCAGGCTGGGATGAAGGAACACCAGAACTGCTGCTCTGTGCCTCAGTAACAGCATGCCTGTTATTTAACAGTGCTGATCTCTCTGGAGACTTGACCTTTCCCCCGCATGCAAGACATATTATCATGCATATTTCCCCATAGAAGCCTAAAGGCCTTAAAAACCTGAAAGGTTCTCAGAAAAATTTATTTCCATAAATTAAAAACACACACAAAAGAAACAGTAAAATTTTAGATTCACACAATATTGAACAGAAACAAAATGCCAAGAGCATGATGGAGGCTAATGGCACAAGTGTACAAATTCTCATTGAGCTATTTGTTAACTTGATAGCATCATACAGACTTTTAATCCACAGTTACCATCCATATTCTAGAAAAGCACCTGGAACATAATATACCAAAGGCCCACCTGAAATAAAATACAATGAATGAGAATTGCTTGCAGGAAATCATATCCAGCAAGCACCAGAACTCAAAGACAGCCAAGCAAATGCTGTACCAGACCTTAAGGAGCCTCAGCTGCTCCAGTCATAGCATGATGAAAACGATTTTTTTCTTCCTTTATTTTTTTTTTAAGTGATCTTTCTATCTCTGACAATCAGCAAATTTAGCAAAGAGCTGCCTGGCTCTGCATAACTTACTACTATTAGACAGGACATGGCAAAAGCTGTGCAATCCTTCTCAAGCTGTTCTAGTCATCAGTCTGTGATGTACTTTCTATGGTGATAGAAAAACATCCTCACTGGAGTGGATTCACTTAATGAAAAGGCAAGTGTACCTATCCTCCTGCTAGGGGTGTATGCAAGACCCCAAAAGATGAATCCTCTACACTTTTTTCTTTCAATTAGCAGTGACAGAAGCAGCTCCAACTGGCAAATGCCCAGCTTTTGCCCAGTCACCACTCCCAGTCTACAAGCTGCAACCACAAGGAACGTGGCTGTTCCATGAGTGCTGTAAACAGGAACAGAGGTGGGAAAGGAAAAAACAAAAAAGTGCACAAACAGGACTGACACCTGTATGCTGGAGGAGGGAAGAGATGCTTGGTCTCCACTAGCTTACATCGCCATACAAACACTAAACCAAAAGAGAATAATGCTGTGTATTTGGGTTTCCACAAACTAAGGTCTGGGAGAAGCTAGACAACTGCAACATCATCTTGTAACTCCTCCAACTCCTGTAAACCAAAGAGAATTTGAGTGTTTTCTTTGCTCTGCTCTCTCTGCTGTAGCTTGTAGAAAAAAAGTTAAGAAATCTTATTTCAATGCAATCAGAAACAAGAGAAAGCAGGGAAGAAAATAAAAATACCCACCCTAAACAAAACCCAACATAACCCCAAGGAAAAGACTCAACACATTCCATGTTTTGAAGCACATTAGAGGTCTGAACTTTTCCTAGACCCAAGTCTCTTTCCCCTCCACCCTAATCTTTATTTCCTTGAAAGCTCCAGTAAGGTTACAGCTCAATTGTGTCACAGCACTGGAAGCCTCCCATATTAATAGAAGGTGAATTAATGCTCTGTAACAATCCCATTCTATAGCATAAATCCATAAAAATATATCTCTCACTCTTGCTACTGCTTCCAACTAGTCAGTAATTGGACTAATAAGCCAGCATAGGGAAACTTTCAAACATTTTTTTAGGAGGCAGTTGACCTTTGTTTTTTAGGGATTTCTTTTCTACAAAAATAAAGAGGATCAATTAGAATGTTCTACAACAGCCCAATAGGTTAACCAGAAAAATACTATGTCAATATGTTCAAAGTTTGCTTTGTTATTTTACCCTCAAACTCCAAACACTACTACTCTAAGTGTGCACTCCTCTCTTTTCTTCAGTCTTCCTGATTAAAGGTAATTAGCCTTCAAAACGAGAATATGAACTTTTACATATCTCAGCATTTAAGCTGGGAGCAAAACAAACCCACATTAGATTTCTTTCAAGACTCAGGCACACACAGTGTAATAATCCTCTTCCATTTCTCTACTCTCAAAGCTCTGAAATTCAACAGATTGCTTGTTAACATTTAGTCTTCTGTTTGGTCAGTAACAAAAGTAGTAGAGCAACAGAAGAAAATGATGGTATTTGCAGTCTTGCATTTATTGGGACTTTATAAAAAATACCCACCCACTAGATATTTGCTCAATTTGAAGGTAAATAGAAACTCTATTACATGGGTAGATAAATAAGAAAGTGCAAATTCAAGTGACAAGTGAAAGAAAGAAGAGACTAATTAAATTTGAGCATCCCAGCAATGACAGCTTTGCCTGTGAATAACTTCTCTAGGCACTAAGGGACAGAAATAACCTGAACTGCAGCTAGCATTGGAATTATGCTTCAAGTTGAGTTTAACAGAAGTTATGCCAGAAGGGAGCTCTCTTCCTTCCAAAGGTAGAGCTGAGAAATTGCCCAGTGCTGCATCAGGTGATTACATATGGCCTTACATAATGAGAACAATGTCCACATATTCCAAGGCTCTTTCACAGCACTGGTTATTATACAGCAGTGCTGTACAGAGAATATCTAATTATGAGCTACAGGAATTGTAAATCTAAAATGGTAAAACCCCCCCTTCTTCCTGACATTAAAATCAAGTTAGTATGAATGGAATTAAAATAACTTTAAAACAAGTATCAAAGATTTTGCTGGTGTTCCCTGCATGCAGCAGCTCAGCTCAGTTAAATAAAAATCTCTGCCTATGTACCCTGCAGCTTAACATCCTCATGGACCAATTACCTTTTTCTCTGGAGAAGAGGTTGGCATCAGCCAAGTAAGTAAAAAAATCTGCTGTTTGGGACAAAATAGTACTGGGCACCATTTTTGCTTAAAATACTACCTTTTTGAGTTGATCATGTTAAAAGAAACATATACAAAGTGCAAGTTATTTAAAGTCTAATTATGTGGGGTTTCTGCTGCCTGGAGCCAGAAAGGGCAAAGAAACTTAGAAGGAACCTTCTAAGTGAACAGAAGGAGGAAACAATTGAACACAAACCTAGACAGCTACTTGTAGTTATCAAAAGGTTAGTGGTATATCAAGAATGTGTTTGCTAGAATTTTTATCAAACACCATATTTCATTTGTCAGCTTGTTAAAAATAGCCATTACAGTAACAACAGCAGACTCAAATGTGCAAATGATCTGGAGTACAGAGTTCTAGCATCACTGAAGGTGCACTACTCCCTCCTTGACACTCCTACTCTACCCCCAAAAGATATTTAAACATAATTAATTAAATATAAGCAGTAATTTCCAGAGGTTGAGAAAGGAAGGGTAAATTTCATGTGGCTGTGTTACACTCCAACAGGGACTTAAAAGAATCCCTCCAACAGCATTTAAAAACAACAACAAAAAAATAGCACCTTAAAGAGGCTCACAGCCAAAAACTGATTATCAGATTAACAGAGTGGCAGAGTAAGGTATGAAGGAGTCAGTAGATTTCTCCCAAAAAGAAAATACTAAAGAAGCTGACTGGACCATTTCCAGCTAAGTGGCTCCCTCAGATGCTGGAGGCCTGCTCCTGCTCAACCTCTTCTGCAAAAAAGGCTTCAAGGTCCATTAGCTTCTGACTCAGAAGAACATCTAACTCTGCACTCTGCAGTGCAGCTCTTTTTGCTCGGGTGAAACTACCCACTGCTTTGACTTTGCCTCGTGTCTTCCTTTTCCGGGGAAGAGTAAAGTCCTGAAACTCGAGAATCCGCTTTCTCTTTTGCTGGCTGACAGAGATCAAGTGTCCATTTTTCTCCTTGGGCTCCTCAAAGATTGTTTCCAAGCTCCTGGTAAAAGCAAGAACAGAACTCATGAATACTTAGCAGCAGCCTCCTTACACTGACAGGGAGACTGGGGGATTTCATAACCCAGGTAAACACACTTCAAACTTTTACATTTTTACAGCCCCTCCACACCTCTTGCAATGTTGTCTACACCTTACACCTCCTACAATGCACATTACTGCCAGCTGAGTTATTGCTGCACAGACATTTGGGTAGAATCTCTTTGTATTTCAGTTCAAAGGCACAATTATAGAGTCTTGATTTTACAGAATAAATAGGTTTGAGCATCTAATGACAGGCCGTTATTGTTAGTATTTTAAAGAACACGTAATTCCCTTTGAATTTTGAAAAGTACCCTACTTTGATGGAGAGTGCAATGAATGGGTAGATGAAAAAATATACAAATCCATACTTAACCAGCTGCAAATGCTTAGTTCATACTCTATTTCACTTTTTCCCATCCCTGTAAAAGATACTATTTTCAAATTAACTTTCTCTAGCAGTTTAAACTAGACCAATTTTAAGAATGTATCTCCCTCTTAGCTTTCATACACCTTTCATCTCCTCTCTCTCTCCCCCCAATTAATTTACATTTATCTTAGGTTTTCTTATTAGGAAGCAGAACCAACCTGGCAGGAGGAGGGGACTTATAGTTCTTGTTTGTGTAAATTTCTTCTAAACTAAATTCTTTCTTCTTAAGCCTGAAAAAGTAACAACAAATCAATCTAGAAGGAAGAATCTCAAAACAACCTCTCTGCACAGCAAGTAGATTTACAAGAAACAAGTACTGTTTGCATTCTATGCCTAAATGCTAACCAATTATGCTTTAACTAATTGGGAACAAGGAGGAATGAAAAATGAGCTCATTAAGTACATAATTTCATACAGTGTTTTTATAGGGTCGGTGTTAAGACTTGCCCTTTCTGCACAGGTCAACATTCCTGCCAGCATTCCATGATGCTTTGAAATAATGATGCTCAAAAGGGGAAATCCCCTTCACTTTTTTGTGAAAGCTGAGAAAAAGTCTTACAGTTTAACAGATTAATACTTCATCTCAAGACTGATTTTCGTTATTGACAATTACCAAGCTGATCTCTGAAGAAATGCATTCCTTGGTCAAAGGTGGTACCAGTGTTTAGGACAGAAGTCATACAAGATGAAGTATGACTAATCTGACCAGTATGACTAGCAGTGACACTAGATGACTGATTGGAAAACTTTATCAACATCTGGCACTGTGATTTCCCACACTTTCCTGAACGAATGCTTCCAGGAAATCATACCCCAAACAAAGAAAGAACTGTGAAAAACTCCAACACAATTTCCATCAACAGAACTTCCTAATAGATCACTTCATCTCATTGTGCACTGCAGGTTGACTGATTTTCACTTTATAATGATCAATAAAAACCTTTTTCTTCTTTAGAAAAATGATTGCATTGCAGCTTGCTTTGCACATTTTGCCTAAACTCCAGTCAGTAGTTTTGATCCAGTTGATAGAGCTGTGTCAATCATTTCTTGTAAAGGAAGTAAACATCAGATGTCACTCAACTGGGGCTGTATAAAACAGTGGTGGTAAGAGAAGCATTTATTGAAATGATTACACTCTTATGCTTTGAGTCCATTTCAGAGGTACTGCTCACCTTTTTGGTTTGGGCAGTCCCATTGGAGTAAGGTTAGGGTCTGGCTTAGGAACAGTTTTCCTGATTCGGATCTGTGAGACTTTCTTTGGTCTCTTTTCTGGCTCAGTCTTAAGAAAGAAAGAAAGAAAGAAGGAAAAGAAAAGTTAAAATCAAGGAAATTAAAACCACTGCAGTCAACAGAATTCCCTTTTATTCTGAATATACATTATCTATAGATAATGTCTTCTAAATTCTAAACATTTCTATCTGGTTTGCCACCTTCTTTCTGCTTGAATCAAAGCAAGCAGCAGCACAGACCAGGACCTGCAGCCTGTTTTCTTTCCTTCAGCTTCTGGAGAACCAAGAGTCTGAGAGATCTAAAATATAAAATGAACTCACTTTTTTCAGTTCTGTGTCATCTTGGGATCTCAGACAGGCTGGAACAGAAGCATCTGCTTCATCAAGGGCAGAGATCTGGAGCTCAGATGCTGAAAGCCTGGGGGGAGATGGCAATGACTCTGGACGTACAGGAGGCTTTGGTAACGGAAGAGGGAATGAAGTTTCCAGACTGTAACAGAGGAAGAAGGGAACACATGTAGATTGATACCCAACTGATAATGCAGCAGCATTCCATGCTCTCAGGAGATGGTCCTAAATTGCAATATGGGCACAAAAAGCCAACACAGTTCACAGAAATTGCCCAGGTAAGTGAACTCTGGTACATATATACAGCCCAAACCTGCTGCAGCCTACACTGATACTGACACCAACTAAACTGCCGGAGTATTTGAACACATAATTTTAAACCCACTCTTTTCCTTTTCATACAGCTGAACTGTGTACAGCACTATTTATCAACTTAGTGCTAGCAAGGGATCAATCCTTTTCTGCCAGTAAATTTCTTTGACACAATTATTAATCATACTTTTTGTTTGCAGATAAACTTAAAATACAGCTTTGATACCTGCCATCCCTACACTTAGAAGGAATAGAAAGAAGTTTCAGCACCTATCGTCCAGTTGCTCAGGCAGAAAGGATTTATATCCAAGTAAGGAGTCAATTTTCTATCCAAGTAAGGAATCAAAATTCTGTAGTTTCACATACTCATTTCATAAGTGAGGCACAACATGGTTGAAAGTAACAGAACTGTTCTGTGCAATGATCTGTGTGGTGTTTGCATAACTGCCTCTCCACTCTTGTACATTACATCACCCCATCAGCTTACCTCACCCACTTCTTAATCAGAAAGCTGTTCTGGGAGTGAACTGCCAAAAGCTGAAAGCCAAAATGCCATAAGCAATGGCTTTCTGAGGAAGGCTGTGATCCCACTACTCAGAATAAACATCAACATGCCGAGACTCACCGTATCGCATGGCCTGCGGTCTGCAGTGCTCCCATCCCCTGTACAGGTAAGTGTGGGAACATGGCACAGCTGGGTCAAAAGAGGAATGAAAAAACAAAACAAAACAGGCAGAAATTAGGTCTACACTATAAAAAGATGAGGGAACAATTATTAGTATAAACTGTACTATAAGACAAGATGCTCATATCAGGGATGAGAATGAAAGACTAAAATGATACAAAAGAAAGCTACATGTGCTGTTTAGGCCACTAGATTTCATTGTTAGGGAAACTGTCCTACTTTCATTTAAAAATGGTACTAATGAGAAAAGGAAAAGCACAGAAAGAGAGTGAGACAGCAATATTGAAAGTCATAATTATTTCTACATAATTATTAAGGTCTGAAATTGTAATTCTTTCTTATGAAAGTGTATATTCCTTATTCAAAACCCCAAGTTTTTACAATTAAAGTAACCAAAAACCTTGAAGGATTTGGTTACTAAAGAAAATAGTGCAGAATGGCAACAGTAACAGGTGAAAGAAGTACTTCCATTAACTCCTTGTTGCCTCTAACTCCCACAGCCTCCAATACCCTTACTTGATTGGAATTACCAAAGGCCTTTCCATAAGGGTTGGTAATTACCAGAATTCTATGGCATAAAAGTCAGCACAGCAGCTCTGTGTCCTTTGATATTAAGCTTTACTTTTGTGCCCATACTGTTAATAGCAGGAAATCACTTGGGACAGCTTTTATTACATTCAACAGCAAATCTTGTATTTGCTGCTCTCTCAAACCAACAGTGAAATGCACTTGGATGTTACAGCCAGACTGGAATTCTACAAAGGAGATGAAAACCAGGCATGCTGGAAGCACAGGGAAGTCCAACTATACATAGAGAGGTCAGAAAGACCCACTTTTTGTGTCTATCCCCTATGTCAGAACTGTAACATTTTGTTTCAACATTCCACTCACTATTCCAGTGTTACTGGAACCTGTATCAATAGTGCAGCAGAGCCCTCTCTGTTAGAGCTTATTGTTTTATGCAATAATAATACAAAATTACAAGGACAGAAGGAAATCACTTCAGAAATTTTTAACTCAAATAAGCATTAATTAGAAAAAACTTCACTAAAAGAATGCTTCTATTGTTGGGAGTGGAAGGCACAGTGGAAGTTAGGCAGGGCAACTACTTTAGTTCCTTGTTCTCCTGGTTATTAAGAACACTAATTGTGAGTGAAATATTTAAAAGAGAACAAATCTTTTCCAGATGAAAATGGCCTGCAGGGAACTTTTTGCTTTTTCTGATTTCTAATTATCTTAAAACACACAAAGATTTCTGTCATAGTGGGAGCTGAAAATGCTTTTATACTGCACCAAACATACCTCTTATATTTACATACCAAACATCTGAGTGGGACAGATTTACTTCTGCTTCATAGACATAGTTGCAAGGTATTTTAGAGAAAAAAAACAAACTGAATTTAGGGTATTTTAAGTCTGGATTATTTTTCACTTGAAGTGAAAAGGTTTGATTTGAATGCTCTCCCTTTGGGAAAAAGATCACTCATAGCAAAGCACACAGTTTTCCATTTACTCTTTACGTCAGGAATGAAATCCTCTTACACATTAGCTAACTGGATATGCTGTCCCGAGCTGCTGAGGAGCCTGCAGACTTAAGGATGGGGGAAAACCCCCACGTTCTGATCTCCCAGTCCAAGGATAGCATGCCTCAGCAATACAAAACACTAAATTCACCTCATATACACAACTGAGTTTCAAAAAGATGTTTGTTTTGTTTTTAACGATGTGTTATTTTTAAGTTTAGTGCTCAAGCTGTACTTTACTGGTGTGATCACTTTCAGAGTATGGAATGAAAATGGAAGCAAGTCCCATAGAATGTGCTGCAAGTTGTCTCTATGCCATTATTCAACTCAATTCTTTTAGTGCAGACAACTCCAGAACGGAGCAGTGCTTTCATAAGCTCACTCACACCTTTGGCAGACATTAGAATTTATACTAACAAGTGATAAACTCTTAGATATGTTACCCATTTATACAAAGCAAAGTGCAGCATTGGTTATCTGGCAAGATCTTCGGTTACACTTGTGTCACTCTGTGACACAGACTGTCACACTAATCAAAGCAATGAATTAAATAGATTTTGCTACAGTGCTCAGAACTCTCTGTCCAGGAACAGCAAGGCAACGAAATGAGGGACTGAACTGCTCTATGTTACTGAGGGATAAAGGGCAAAATCTTTGCTCAAGGACATGCAAAAATCCTGTAACAGAGCTAGGAACTTCTTTCATTCTTTTTATTAGCAAAGTGATTTTAAATGCTCATAGCAAAGTAAAATTAAATATGCGAAGTAGATTTCAGTCCTCTTCCCACTCACAACAAGATTGACACTCAAAGAAAACTTCATTACCAATGTTAACTGCAGCTACATTTGCTTGTGCCAACGTCACATATGAAAAGCCATAGCATGCATTAAAAGGTTTCAATTAGCATAGAATGGTCATGGAATACAATTAAAAATGTTACTTAATGACACCCCCCGCCCTTTACAATTCTTCCTAACCTGATATTGAGCATTTTACAGTGGTTCCAAAGGGTATTTGTTGCTCAGACCTCTGAAAAAAACTTTCCTACCTCAGAAGTCCAGTTCCTCTGCAGTCACTCTGAATAGACCTAATGAAGTAGCTCACCTTTTTGCATTATACACTCTGATGCATGGTGTGTATATTTTGCAAGGGAGAAGAAAATAGAGTTAGCCATTCTGCCAAAACAGGATAGTATTAAAGAAGCGAAGGCAAATATATTTAAATGCAGCTAACAGACTGTTCTGTCATAAAGGATCTTCCACGTTGAGCCATTCCTGGAGCAGAATGTGTAGATCTGGAACAGGAGAAACTGACCCTCCAGTGCAAGCTGCCATTACCCTTTCCCTCCCAAAAAGGAGCAAGTATATACCCTGCACACATTTAGTCTCAGAAATAAGTTGATGGGTTTTACCTGTTCCCGATGCCCACACTTGGCTGCCACTTGCAGTGACTGGAATGGAGAGGAGTGGTTTCGGAAGGACGGGCAGAAGGACCATGCTGACTCCATATGGACAATACCCTGCCCAGTGAGTATGGCAATGAGGAGACGAGGTCATCGGGTACACACCTCGGGTACCTGGCCCCTTTCAAACCCTGTGCCAACTGCGATATGAATAGTCTCTGGATGGTAGGAATATGACTGGTTAAGTTTCTTCTTCTTGTCCAAATCCTGTAACATCCAGGGGAAGAAAGTGCTAACACTGTGTGAAGGCCAAGCATGGAACAACCTCCTCTTCTTCCAGCTACAGTGTTTCTTCCAGGGTCAGGATGAACTGCAACAGTCCTGTGGGTTGTTGTGGAGTGAGAGGAATGAAGCTCATTATTTACACTGGAATCTTCCTTGAAAGCTGTTGTATCTGAACAGCTCTGAGACAGGAGAAAAGACAAAGTCCACTTTGAAGCTGATGCTGGAGTTTCTCTGAAAACTGGGCTGTGATGTACAGAGTGCTGGGATGTAATCCCTCTGACGTCTGTCACAAGACTGGAGTCCAAATTTATGTGAAAAGAAATTGGGAAAACTGAGGTGTCCAAGAAAGGGGTTGGAGGCGTGTGGCTTAAGTCCGAAGAAAGTATTTTGGTCGTTTCTACAGGATAAAGTGCCAAAGGCTGAAAGCTGAACATCTTGGTGCACCAGCTGTCAGCCCAGCGTGAGTGTACGTTCCTGTTAATGCAAGAAAAGGCTTCCAAGAGATTTTTAGATCTACATTGGCTGTGCCTGTCACCCAGTGGGAGAATTTCAGAAGAATATGGCAGAGGTTCTAAGTTACGGCTGCTTTTGGCAGGGGCCAGGAGCTTGCTGGCCATTGCAGACAACTTGCTCAATAATGCTGGTTCTTTGGTACATTTTCTTAATTTCAAGCTGTTCAACAAACTGCACCTCTTGGCCCTCTGCCTTGGCATATGCGCAAATCTCATGGCTGTTTCCTTTTCCACTGTCAGTGGTTTACATGGAAAATACAGAGATTCCAGAAGCGTGTTTTCCTGTTTAGGAAATATTTCCAGGGGAATCTCAGAGAAAGGTGAACTTTTAATTTTTTTGATTTTTCTTACAGTTTTTAGCTGACACAATGTGGGAACTTTTTTGCATGTCCTTCCAGGTTGTATTTTTAATGGAAGAGGTCCTCTTAGTTTATTTGTAGTTCCTCTTTGTTTATTTGTAGTTCCAAAGGCACCAGGGATCCCATCACACCCTAAACTAAGGTTCAGATTTTCCATTTCCTGAGTCTTCAAAAACTGTGAACTAATAAAATCTGTGGTAATCTTTGGCCTTTTAACTTCTTGTAAAGTGCTACATAGTTTACTTTCACTGCCTCTTACAGCAAAAATGTCCTCTGAAGCGCCTCCCAACTTTGTATTTCTAGATGTCATTGACTCAGCTGAAGAGCTGCCTAAGAGTTCAGAACTGTGCAACATACTTGGTTGCAGTATGATTTTTGCTTTCTCCTGATGTTCTAACTTCTGTTCTTGTTGTGCTTTGCCCAACTGATGTAATTCCATCTTTCCATACTTCTTTTGTTTAAGTACTTGAAGTTCCTCTGTTTGATCAAGTCTCTCTGAACCTAAAGCTGCATTTTCCTTGCAGACTGCATGAGTTGGTACTTTGTCCTGGCCTTCTGTTACCTCCTTGACATTATCTTTGCTCCATGCATTTAATTGGTAAGGCATACATGCTTCACTGCAAACCACACAGTTTGGGCATGGTTCTTTGCAACTGTCTGATAGTGTGCTCAGGGGTGGGGAAAATGTGGGCGTTGTATCATCCTGTACTTCTGGGGCAGCCTCTGTGTCAGATACAGCTCCAGCCTCACAATCATGCACAGTTTCTGAAAGTGCACTGGTACCTGCTAAGTTTGGGAGCTTTGTATCATTTTGTCTTTCTTTTGAAAGATTATTTAGTTTGGATCTTGGGATTTCTTCTAAAACCTTTCCATAATTCTCAGTTCTGAGGGGGACTATTTTGCTACCGGACTCTTTAGAATTTTCCAAGAAGGCCCATGGACAATCTTTGGCCAACCTTCCTCTAGGGGCTACCTCTTTGCCTATCTTCTCTTCTACACAGGTATTCTTAAATTTCTCTTCACTGGGAGGACTTTTTGGTGAGCTCATGTCCGTGTCTTTCACAGCTGGCGTGCAAAGCCCCTCGCCTTTCAGACTTTCTTTGCTGTGAGCACAAACTCTTGAGCTTTTGGCACCATACAGAGAGCCAGCTGCTGATTCACTCCCTGAAGATGAAACCTCAGTATTGCTGGATTTTTTCTTCACAGAAATTGTTACAGAAAGAATTTTTGTCATTGAAGTATCATTGTTAAATTTTTTGTCCAAAGATGAAATATCCCTTTGTGTATTCTCAGGTGACATACACAGCTTTTCTTTCTCAGGCAGAGAGATGTGAGAGTTCAGAGCTGACATTGTTTCTGAATGCACCTGAGTCTTATTAGAAGTTTCTTGGGTGTCAAACTTTTCAGAATGGGATGCACTAATACCCCTTTGATCATCAGTTTCTTTACCAGGCTCAAAAGTTAACGGCAGGCAAGCGTTATTTAAAACAGGAGTTATACTCAGACTTTCTCTGTTTTCTGTATCCGAAAGCACATTTACATTTTCCGGCTTATCTGTATTCTTTAACGTCTCGTCACTGGGAGGACTTTTTGGTGAGCTCATGTCCGTGTCTTTCACAGCTGGCGTGCAAAGCCCCTCGCCTTTCAGACTTTCTTTGCTGTGAGCACAAACTCTTGAGCTTTTGGCACCATACAGAGAGCCAGCTGCTGATTCACTCCCTGAAGATGAAACCTCAGTATTGCTGGATTTTTTCTTCACAGAAATTGTTACAGAAAGAATTTTTGTCATTGAAGTATCTTTGCTAAAAACTTCAGCTGAAGATGAATCCCAATTATCTCTTTGTGTACTCTCAGGTGACATGCACAGCCTTTCTTTCTCAGGCAGAGAGATGTGAGAGTTCAGAGCTGACACATTTTCTGAATTTGCTTGAGTCTCAACACAAGATTCTTGGATGTCAAACTTTCCAAAATGAGATGGACTAATGCCACTTTGAGCATCAGTTTCTTTGCCAGGCTCAAAAGTTAACTGTGGGTGGGAGTTATTTAAGATAGGATTTATACTCAGACTTTCTCTGTTTTCTGTATCTGAAAGCACATTCCTATTTTCTGGCTTGTATGAAAGACTCCCATGAATTGATGAAATGGGCAGAAATTGAGCGTTAATTGTATTTTCCTGGTTCTCCACCAACCACTTCATCTTTGGCAAAGATTGCTGTGTTGTCTTTCCTGCAAACACCAGCTCTGCTTTCTCTTCTGCACATTTGATAAAATGAGCCTGCTGTGAGCAGTGTGGTCTGCCATCAGAAAAGTTTTCTTCAAGAGTTCCTTTATTGTTTCTTTCACATCTGTTCTCATGTTCTTGTCGTCTGGTTGTCTTCTCTTCAATTAGATCACTGATGGAGTCCATGTATCCTGAAGACTCTTCATTTTTCACACCAATTAAAGAGTCCAAACCCATTACATTCTCTTGTAGAGCTCTTTCAAACTTGGCTTCTCTTGCATATTTATGGTCTAACAGAGGCAGGTCACCACCTGTTTTTAGCAGCACCTCTTCACTGTGATTAGGACCAGTTTCACCTCTTTCCACAGAATCATGCACAGTTTGTAAGTCAGTGTTTGTGAGCTTGGTTAAACTTTCTAAAGGTTGCTCACTGCCCAGCACTGGGACATCAGACTCACTCTGACATGGATGAAACTGATTTCCCACTGGACAAAGGGTCTCTTCTGTCTGTTGTGTTGGAACATTCACATTGTCAGGTGCTGGGTGTGGATCAGAGGTTGAAGTGCTACTCCCAGAGAGATCAGCTTCCTGCTCACATGTGTCAAGTTCTCTCTTCCATGGGCCTGACAGAGAGTTGTAAAATCCAAAATTATGAGCACAGGTGTTTTTCTTCAAATATCTGACTAATAGCTGTTCACTAGCTTTATTTCTCTGATTGCCTTTAGGAGCATTTGGGGAATCCACAGCTCTTGTTTTGTCAAATTCATCTGTCTGGGAAGCACACATGCCAATCTGTTCTTTTGGCTCATCTCTGTCACAAACCATTTCACTGCCCGTTACTTCACAAAGATCAAATTGTTCCACAACCTCCATATTCTTACTTGAGATCTCATCTCTTGCCAAGATAGCAGTAGATTTCTCTGCAGTATATGCTGAGCAAAACATGGTTTTTCTTGTGGGAATGTCATTTATACCTCTGTTGCCCCAGTCATTTTCACAAAGAAGAGATCCATGTGCCAAAGGGGCGTGTGCTTCTGGAAAGATGATTGCCTCTTTACTGTTATATCCTGATGAAAACTCTCCTTCCAAATTATAATTTTCTTCAATCTTATCAACTTCAACACCAAAAGAATGACTGTTCAGGAAAACTTCATCCACACGTGTAGTCCCTGATAAAATACAGGAAGCATTGGCAGCTGTACACTGGTTTTTTATACTCTGAGTATTACAAATCCATGTGTGACAATGTTCATTTTCTAAACCAGTGACCACTCTCTCCGTATTTCCTGCAGAAGATTTGATGTTCATTTGGGATACTCTGCTTGCTGTATTAGGGTTATCAAAAGTCATGGAATTTACAGAAGACTTGAATTTGTCTTTATGAAGCAAAACTTCAGCAACTTGTTTTGCTGTTGTTCCAGAAGCACCAATTAATTCTTTTCTAGACAGACTATTCCAAGCCTTGTCCCTGCATGAAACTATATTAGCAGTACAAGGAAGACACTCATTATAATGAGGTTCTCTTGATTTTTGTAAAACAGGAGGTAGAGTTACATTTAGTGTATAAAACAAATTTGTTTTGTTCCCAGTGGATAAGCTGTCACTGCTATCAGCTTCTGCAGCTCCAACTAAGCCACCAGCCAATTCTTCTGATGTTGTATTGCTCTCAGATTCCTTTTCAAGTCGTTGTGCCATGGGTGAGTCTTTTTCTAGCTTGGTACTAAGCTCAAGACAGCTGTGGTTACTGAGAGGAGGGATTTTATTGGCAGTACTAGAAAAGCATATGTCTTTCTGCACAGTTTCATGTGAAGTAACGTTACTCGTTTCCACCCACAAACGATTTTCTTTTATATCATTCTTGCATGGGTCACTGACAGAGACTTGCCACTGGTCCTTTTTCAACTTATTACCTTCTGATGGGAATATATTAAATTTTTCTTTTGAGAACTCTTCAGGAGATGAAGCAACAGAACTAAAAACTGGAGAATGACAATGCTCAGAATTAGCAGCGTCTTGAGGTTCAGGCCAGCTACAAATTTCAGTGTTATCTCCCACAGCAATTTTTGTCCAGATTTCAGCAGCCTCTTCAGATTCAGAGCTGTATGATTTTCCTATAGTAGCACTTAATTCCCTAGGATCAGTTTTTGCACTAGATAATCCTTTGTTCCTTACCACTGAGATCTGCTCTACTGGTACAGATGTGGAGCTTTGGTTTTCTAAAAACCCAGTCCCATGGTCATAAGGAGTGTGATGTTTGATGTTTTGGGGAAGGTACTTCTGGGGGGTTTCATTGATAATTCCATGAACTGAACTGCTTTCTAGTGGCATATTTCCAAAGTCCAGATAACAGATGCTTTTCAGAACTGGACATAAAACTTCAGAACTTTTTGTGGAGAGTGTTCTACAGCTTTCTGCTGAGAACAACTCATGAGGTCCATTTTGTTCAGGTACAGAACCCTTAAAGAAGTCATAAGTATCATTTTCTTCATCCTGCTGACAAGTCTGGCAATTAGCAAATGATGTATTCAATTTATTAAGAGGATTTTGTCTGGGTAACTTTTCTTCTCTAATCTCCAAAACAGATACACCATTCCCCCCAGTTCTCAATGCCATGGCAGCATGGGCTTTTGACTCACTATAGTCACTTGTTTCTTGTGGATGATCTGTAGCTGCTCCAATGTCCATGACTTCTAAAGGCTCTAAAAAACCTAAGATGCTGGTTTCTGAAACCTCAGCTCTGGCCATGACTGTGTCTACATCTGGGCATTGATTGCTCTCAGGTGGAAGACCTTTACTCACTTTGTCATTCCTGTATCCTGCTTTACTAAATATCCTAGTCCCATCAGCCTTCATACCTTGTACTTCTTCAGTGAGCTTTGGCAGAGTTTCAGCTGGCACCTGAACATTTGCTTGGTTTTCTTCTGCATAAGAAAAAAATAAAGCAAATCAGAACCATATGCTACATTTAGAAGGTTTCAGCTTATTAAGTACTTTTGTTGTTGTACACAACACTCTGTGCAGTGTTGGTTACCAAAATGTTCTTAAAAGTGAGAACTGATACCAACAATTTTAATACAAGTCTTTAGAGGAAAAAACAAACTAATCCACCACAAAGCTAAGGCAACAAAGACAATCCTTTTCAACACAGACATTCCCAGTCCTGTATATTTCAGATTTCTCTAATATCAAGCTAGGTGAATGCAGGTCCTAGAGCTTAACACATAGGAAGCCACAGCCAACATTAAAATAATGCTTATTTGTAACATCAAAATTCAGCATAGGCTGGGACTTGATCTGCTCCAGCCTAGAAATATGGCTGTGCATTGTGTGGCCATGTCCATTTCTTCTTCCTTGAAGATATGTCTGTCAGTAACTCATCCACAGGAAAACAAGACATATCTCATCTGCTCAAGCAATGTGGATTATTCATAAACTTCTTCCGTAAAATCACAAAGAAGGTGCTAATTTTAAAAATTACTGTATCTTCATACACTAAACTTTACAGGAAACATATTTATTCAGACTTCTGCAGATCTTTTCCCTATTTTTTAGTAAGCACCAAGACTAGGTGGCATTCATCAGCTAAACACAGGTTTAGGCAAAGACAGCAGGCAGGGAAAAAGAAAACAATTACTAGATGCAGGCAAAGTAACCAAAGTACTTGGAGCTAGAAGATTATGGAGGATCATAATGAAATTAATAATTACTTTAGCTGTCCTTTCTTTTTTTGGATTCTGCACCTTTACTTTTATTTTTTAGAACACTCAAAAATGAATGAGTAATACTTTTCTATATATATATATATTACTGCTGTCATATGCTCCATCTTTGAAACAAAAAGAAATGTGAAACATCTGCTATTAACAACCTCTTCTGCTTTGGAAACAAATAACTAAAACACATCTTCTACAGAAAAGGTCTTCAGGCAAGTACAAACCCTGCCAGAAGAAAGTAAAGCATTAAGTTTTGAGATTGTTGTAGTTACACAGGGTAATACTTTCTAGCATAAAACAAAATAAATGAGCCATCTCCCAATCATTCATCCATTTTAAATCAACAGTAAATAACTGGGAGAGAAGCAGGGGCTGATCAGGGATGTACAGCTAAAATAATTACCTGTGTTCCTCAGAGTTCCTGCAATTTCAGTGCAACAGATTCTCAAAGACTTTGCCCCTTGCTCATTTAAGTGAGGGTCCTCCTGAAACAAGACAGAAATAGCAGTGGAAATGGTTAGATTTTTTGAAGTATGTCATGTCTCAGGGACTGCATCTGCTCATCTGGGTTAGTTCAGGACAAGAAATTCACTAAGAAACCTCCAGACATATCAGCCTTGGCCAGAGGCAGCCTTGCATTGCAAGGGCTTCACACAAGCCCTAAGGAGGTATCCCCAAAACACCAGTATTTAGCAGCAATGAAGTCTTGTGATTGGCAGCTAAAATGTAAATACATAGCTTAAAATGCAAATTGTTGGAAATTGGAATGAGAAGAGTAATCCAGTCTCCAAGTCTAGTTCACACCCCCAAACCACTACCACTAGACTTCTGGGAAGATGTGTGCATTTTCTGTCTCTATTAGGACTTGCCTTCTACTATTCCTTGGGCTCAAAACCACAAACCCAGGAACAGATGACCTACATCTGCCAGCAAAACCACCAAACCATGATCCCACAACCAAATGACCTGCATTTAAAAATATGTGAAAATTCATCTTGGAAAACTGAATTACTATAAAGAATTTAATAATTTTAATTTCACAGAAGTGATAAATCAAATTTCTAAAAATTTCAGATAAATAGGTATCAAAATTTGGAATTAAACACACAAATTATTTTAGTATTATGCAACACCCAATAATTAAGGTAACACTCTCTGCTGTGCACCTTGTTCTGTTACATATCTGCCTTACAGCATTCCAAGAGTATTTAAACAAGTGAAAACATTGATATTTTAAAATACTGTTGGGCTGCTGAACTATAATCTAATTTTTCACTGGACCCACAATAGTCCAGACACTGACACACACACACACACCCCCTGGATGTGTCCAAGGCCAGCCTGGACAGGGCTCTGAGCAACCTGGTCTAGTGGAAGGTGTCCCTGCCCATGGCAGGGGGTTGGAACAAGATGACCTTCAAGGTCCTCTTCCCACCCAAACTATTTTATGATTCTATAGCAGAAGACACAAAAAAGAACCAGGAAACCCATTGCCAAACCCACTGCCTAGTGACTCTAACCCTAAATTCAAATTATCACACAGATTCATTTCTGCATTCACTTACTCGTTCTGACCAACTTTCCTCCAGAGTTGAAGGACAACATTCAGCATGATGGTCCTCAGCACCTTGTGCCTCTTCATCTTCTTTCTGATATCCATCACTAGAAAAGTCTAGTTTCCTGAAGTGTCTTGTTCTGCTTTTTTCATCCTCTGCAAGGTGTCCAGCCTGTAGTAATTCTTCAGGAAAGGATTCTGCTGGCCCATGAGAAATCACCTGGAGCATATCACCCAAATCCTCTGTCTTCTGGCACAAGTTTCCTATGGCAGAAGTCCATGGCCCATCCCTGTGTGCCAGCACAGGTACTGGCCCATCAGACTGTGCATCCAGTCCAAGGCTGGGCCCTGGCACTGCCATGAGTTCCGTGGAGATGCTCTCGGGCAGTCCAGGGTACAACTCCTCTACCACAGCAGATGCAGAAGAATCAAGGAGAGACTCCACCCCAGATGAGAGCATCAGGGCTGTTGAAGATCAGTTGCCCTGAGCTTTTCAGTTTTCCTAAAAATAAAAGCAATGTTAAATGAACGTACGCTGGATTAACCATGGAAAACCCTGAGCTGGAAGGGACCCTCAAGGATCACTGAAGTCCAACTCCTGGACTAGATTAAAAGGAAAAGCTTAATTCCTCAAGATTCAAGTATATATGTTTGAGAAAAGTACTTCCAAATATGTCTTTAAGAAAGGTGTTGAGAAACATTTCAGTATCTAAAGAAATTCTTCATAAAAAAGAGAGTAAAGCCAAATAGCTATTCCCAAGCCTCATTTTCACATTCAAACATCTCCCTGCAGATTTAGCCACAACTTCTGAAAAACCTGAGAAGAGGTTATAAAGCAAATCACTGGGACTTGGATCAGACATCCTCCTCCACAAAAACTAAAGCATCGTTTGATTTCCTGGGATTTTCACGAGTTTCTAGTCTTTCAAAAAAAGCTCCAACTTTTCTTCACATTCTCTGCCTCAAACGCTTTCTAAGCCATCAGCCAGCAGACTGTGTCTCAGCGTCTCTCGTGTGAGCACCTGACAAGCAGTAGAGAGGATGCCTTGTGCCAGGACACAGCCCCGGTCCCGGATCCTCTTCGGCCCAGCACCGAACGCCCGGAGCGCGGCAGCTGCTCTGTGAGCGGGGGACAGGAGCTCCGGCTGAGCTGACACCGCTTCAAGTCGGCACCGGGAAAACCCCGACGTCAGATCGCTGCTGAAGGCTCACGGACAGGAACGGGCTAAGCCAGGCCTTTAGAGGAGCATCAGTTACTCAGTTTACCAAAACACGGGCTGATCAGCCGAGCGTCGATATCTGCTCCTTAAGCAAGAGCAGCCCGTACAGAAACAGGTGAAACTCGCACCAGCCTCCTGGGAACACGCGAGGCCACTCATCCCTGGGAGAGCATCACCCTCCCGGTGTTCTCGCCCCAGCATCGGCGGTAGGACCGGGGGCGACCCTTTGTTCCAAGCGCCGCAGCAGCGCCGACAGACTCGGCCCCGAGCCCCGCTCCTTCTCCGCGGCAGCAGCCCCCGCACCGGCCGGCCCCGGCGTTCCGCAGCCGCCCTGTGGCAGCGCACCGGAGATCGCCGCTCTCGGTAATTACACAACCGCCGGTGTATCCCCCGCGCCCGGGCTCGGCAGGGCCCCCGCCGGCCACTCGGCCCCGTTCCAACTCCCAGCCGGCGGCGGCGGGNCGGCGCGCGCCGACCCGCCAGCTATCCTGTGGCCCCGCCTCCGGCAGCGCCCGCCCCGCCCCCCGTAGGGCCACGCCCCTCACGCTGCCGAGCGCCTCCGGCCCCGCCCCCCACGGTGGGCGTGTCCCGCCAGCTCCTTCCCACGGTGGCGGCGCGGGTATCACGTGGCGCGCGGCCCCGGACGCGGAAGTGCTGCGGGGTACCCGCGGGACGCGCACCGGCAGGTCAGGGCCCCGCGCTCCGGCGCTCCGGGAGCAGGGGCGGGACCGCGCTGTGCTCGGCTCTGCCGCGGCACGGCTGGCCCCGGCCGCGCTGCCTTGGGGCTGGCTCGGCCCGCGGTGGCTGTAAGCGCCACGGAGCGTTAAGGCGTCCGAGCTCCCTTCGCGCCCGGACTGCGCCGTTGTCCCCGGTGTCCTTCCCCTGGGGCTCTGGCCTGAGCCGCCGCGCTGCTCGCTCTGCGCTACTGCCCCCCGTGCGGGTAAGGACCCTGGCGGGCCCGAGTGCCAGACCGCCCCTCGCCGCTGCTGCGGGCAGGAACTCGAGTGTTTCCATGGGCTTCTCTTTCCCTGTAAGCGAGCGGCCGAATGGACGCAGCGGTTCCGTAGCTGCTTGATGATTGTAGACACGGCAGCGGACTGTAACTGCTTGGGTTTGTTTACTCTCCGCTCCGGCCCTGCTCTTTGTGGCGTCCCGGGGGCGGGTCTGCCGGCTCGCAGCACCAAGCGGCGTTTCTTTCCAGACCCGTATCAGTTCCAAGTTATAGGGTTTGTTTTAACAAATTTTGGATTTGGGTTTTTCTCCCACCACGACTCTGTAGCTCGGTAATTGACTACCTGCCAAGCACATCTGCAAGTTCAACCCTTTAATCTATTTAAAAAGCACACTTTTAGATCCCTCTCTTCTTGTGCCTGTACCTGTAGCTGCCCCGCACTCTCCTCTGGTGGCCGCAGCTCTGCCGCGCTGCGGTGACCTCAGCCGGGACAACGTGCTGTGTTCACGTGCAGAACATATACAATCGTTTTGCATTGACAAGAGATCTGTGTTTGCTTTCATTTCTATGTTAGATATGCAAGATGCCTTTAACTGTCTTGGCTCGAAGTGTCTGAGAGGAACTGGAGCTCAAGATGAGAACCAACAAGGTGTACAAGCTCGTCATACATAAGAAGGGGTTTGGAGGCAGTGGTCAGTATCTCCTAGCTCATAACAGTGAAACCAGCAATCACTTAATTGAAAGCAATTGTTTTATTGATCGTTTTAACAAAAGAGTGAAGATGGAGCTTTGATGTAACAAGCAGTATTTCCAGACAGAGTTTGGAAAGCTCTTTCTAATAACAGGATACAGCAAAATAAATGAATGTTTATTGGAAGAGACCAAGATTGTATCTAAAAAAAAATTATTTTTACTTCCTCCCCTTTTGTTGTAACACTTTTCTCTTAATCTGCTGTTTCAGTCACCCTAATGAGTGGCATATATGTCAGTGACTTATGAGTGCACATAAATGTGTTTCTGAGCACTAACAGTGCCACTGATTGGATTGCTCCCTACTTCTAGGCTTACAGCATGTTGATAAATCTGGTTGAAATTCTATAGCTGTCTACTTTCCTGCTGGTGTTTGTAGTATGAAAATACAGAAGATGATTCTGGTTACCTAAATAAGCCACAGTCTTTTGCTGAACACTTCTTTTGTGAAGGTTCTGTTACTTGAGTTGTTCGTGCCTGCAAGAGTGGCTGGGTAGAGACCCTGTCATGTGGTGAATAGAAAGCATTTTGCTGATGTGTTCATCTTTGGTGTATTTATGCATGCTGAGCTATTGTATGCAAACATGCAGGTGTCTGTTTAGTATATATCTGTTCATTGCCCTCATTCATTTATGTCTTGTAGATGATGAACTGGTGGTGAATCCTAAAGTATTTCTTCAAATCAAGCTGGGAGATGTTGTGGAAATTGCACATCCCAATGATGAGTACAGGTGAATTCTCTTTGCTGATAATCAGGGAGTTGGAGCACTGAAAGGGTCTGTTCATATGTAGTGGTTTCTAGAGTGAGAGGCTCTTAGGGCTGACATAACTTTGCTTCAGGATGCTGCCATGATTTTTTTCTGCTTAAAGAGAAGTAAAGAGGTTAACTTTACTTAATTCCTTAAAATTTATGGAATTCTTCGTGTATGGTGTTAGTTTGCTGATCTTCCACAGGCCAAGTAGCACCTGAATATAGAATTGACAGTGTTTTTATCCTCTTCCTAGATCTGCTGTTACCTAAGGATTATTCTCCTATCCTACAGTATATCCTAGGCAAAATTAAAATGTTGTGGCCTTATTGTATGAACCTGTTCATCCTGCAGCCTGTATCTGAAAAGCAGCAGTACACTTGTGTGAGGACCTGAGAAGTTCTTGTGGGACCTAATTTCCCATTTGTAGTATCATCTTTACCTCAAGAGTACCTTATAATTCTGAGGAGTGCAAGGAAAAAGACCTTACACAGGTGGAGAGGATGGTGTATGAAGCTTTCTAGAAAATATTCATGTTTCTCTTTAGCTTATCCTGTGGTCCATGTTACAAAATAGTTTTGACTGTGTGATTTACCAGAAAGACTGTTGGTATCTCAACTTGTCTAGCTTTTTTCTCTTCTCTATTCTAGTCCTCTGCTTCTACAAGTGAAGTCACTTAAGGAAGATTTGCAGAAAGGTAAGACTCTAGACTTATGCACAGTAAAATCATAGAAAGAGTGACATGACTGGGCTGTACCTGTGATTGGCTAATGTGTGCATTTGAATTTCATAACAAAATCAATGCTTTGTCTGTTTAGCAAGGGAAGGATTAGAATTTTAACAGCAAATGGGCAGTTAGTTCTAAATCTCCTTTTGTTTGAGTAATGTGAGTATGGTTTAAAACACCAAACTTGGCTTTTTAGCCTGAAATTTGTGTTTCATGACAGTCTCACTCTGTTGGTTTTGTAAGTGTTGATTTTTCAAGTAAACCACTTGAAACCTGTTTGGGGCATTCACTTCTCTGCTGTCCTTTCCCGTTCCTGCGGCAGAAACGATAAGTGTGGATCAGACAGTTGCTCAAGTGTTCCGCCTGCGGCCCTACCAGGATGTCCATGTCAATGTTGTTGACCCAAAGGTGGGTGGTTTTGCCATTTGTTTCCATCCATTCCATCACTTGACTCAAATCAGAGCCCTGTGACTTTCCATCTACAGTAGTCTGGGGGGGAAAAAGACATTTATTTTTTATTGAAAGATATTTAGTCTTCTTCCATAAGAAAATGAGCCCTAAACACTTCAATTACTTGTTGGTTTATGTGTCTCTTTTCTCCCTACCTCTCTGCTCTCTTTTTGAACTCCATGATCCTGCTTCAACAGTGCTTGGTAGAAATGTAGACATTTCACGTATTTTTAAATTTCAGAAATTCATGAGAACAAGGTACAGTAAAGAAAACCAGAAAGTGTCCTAGTCAAAAGAAGAGCCATGGCCTGGATTTGCATTCTTTGATACCACAGAGCCTCTTACAGAGAGGCATTTCCTGTAAATGTCCCGACTATTAAAAGAACTGCAGTCAGGACTTATATTCTGCACAAGACCAAAATCAGCAGGAAATAGAACTTCCTTAATGTCATGAACAATGGCAGTAATTTGTTTTATTTTAGCTTCCAATCTGCACTGAGACTTGTAGTACAGATTTAGTCCTTGGGCTTTTTCTGGTCTCATTTTGCAATGTTTTGCAGCTCACAGTACTTGAGGTACATGCACTACTTTGGTATTTATTTATATGGGCTTCCCCTTTATCTTGCTGTTTTAGGGATATTGACTTGTTTTTGAATGGCCCTTCTTGTAACATTTGGTTATTAAATGAACAGATTGGTGGGCCCTACTTAAAAACAACCAGTAAAATCTAAGCAGTGTTTTTCATCCATTTCCCAGGAGGTGACCTTGGACTTGGTGGAGCTGACATTTAAAGATCAGTATATTGGCCGTGGGGATATGTGGCGGCTGAAGAAGAGTTTGGTAAGGCCCCTGCTGCCCTTGGGCAGGGTGCAGGTGATGAACCTTAGATTTTGCTTACTGTGAAAAAAAAGAAGTGCTTTACAAAATGCAGAGAACCAAAGACAAAGACAGTGCCAGCAGCTCGTGAGGATCTTGTGCTGTGAGTGGCACGTGAGAGTTGGAGAAATGGATGTAAATGTGTTGTAGAAAAACGAATCCTATCATTTCCTACTCCACTGCCATAATGTTGATTAGTGCCTTGGGCATTGAAAATGCTGTTGAGAGTTTTTTCGCTTATGTTCTGAATTTTAATGATTTACTACATTGGAAGGAGTTGAATCCAAATGTTTTTCAAGTAGAAGTATGCTGAAGTGTCCCCTCTCTGAGAGTATCACTTAATAAGCAGCTATTAGAATATCTTCTGCCTGCATCGCTGAAGTGTAGTCTTCAGCTCCTCTAAGTGCAGTGAATTAGGCAAATGATCCCAGAGTTTCTGTGTTAAAAGTGGTTTTCTGTTGTCTATTACAGAGGTTCTGTAGGCTGAGCTATGAGTAGTAACTGCACTGAATGGATTCTGTGACTTCTGGCGTAAAAATCACATATTTGAGTGCGAGTGGTTTTTATATGCATTGCTCTTCTCACTCTGAGCCTGCCCTTTTTCTAACACATGTAACTCTTCTTTCCTAGGTCAGCACATGTGCATATGTCACCCAAAAAGTCGAATTTGCAGGTATCAGGTCAGTGCCTCCTCTGAGGGCTTACTGTTACTTATTGTTTTAGCTTCATGAGTTTTCAGTATCCAACTGGAGATGCTTCTCTGAAAAATCCTTCATGTTCCACTGTTTTCTTACTCATCTACAGATTTCTGTCTGCACCATGGGGTGGGGGAAGGCTTCATAGGGCAGCCAGCTACACTTGTGGCCTCTGATGAAGGCCAAATAGTTTTCTTTTTATCTCTTAGAATATTTACTCCCCTTCCCAAGCTGTATTAATAATCCCCCGTTCAGAGTGGATTACTTCAGTTACTTTTGGAGTGGCACGGGGAAAAGGAAATGTGTGGATGCAGAGGGAAATGTCTGTTTGACATCTTTTGGGTTAAACATCAGATTTTAACCAAATAAGTCATCATTGAGTGCAGATTTTGGTACATCTCTTACTTGCTCAAATACTGATTCTCTAATCTTCATATTCAAATATTCTGCATTTCTTTTCTTCCAGGGCCCAGGCAGGTGAACTGTGGGTCAAGAGTGAGAAAGTCACTTGTGGATACATCAGTGAGGACACCCGGGTAAGAGTTCAGGAAACAGGGAGAAAGCAGTTTTTCCCTTCCCTTCCTTGCCAGGATTTTGTAATTCTGTCTTGCCTGCAGATTAGTATGGATCATTGGAATTTGCTGTGTTGTAAGGTGAAGAATGGCAATAAGTTCAGGCCAATGAATCATAATTAAACTTCATCTCTGCTGTGCTGGCAGCACTAGGAATGACTTGTTAGAGGGGAAATACCAACTTGCTGGAGGGGAAATTCCCTCTGATGCAAGGGCCACAGTTGTATAAGTGGCTGTGTAGTTAACCTCTTCATTTGGGCCTTCTAATGAGTGTACTTGGTTTTAAATAAGGTCTTGCATTCCTTTGCAGGTGGTCTTCCGCTCCACTTCTGCCATGGTTTATATTTTTATCCAGATGAGCTGTGAAATGTGGGATTTTGATATTTATGGTACGTAGGTATCTGACCTGCCTGTGACTGTGGATTGTAGCAGCTGTCCTTTCTGCCCCTACTACAAAACTGCCACTGCTCCCACTACCAGCAAACTAAAATATCCTTCCTTTGGCCTAAGCAGTGCTCCAGGATGTGTTGTGATCTTTCCTTAGATCCTTCCTTGCACTGCCACCCACTTCTGTCCCTGGCTGTGCCATCCTTTCCCTGCCCCTGCAGAGCCTGGGTGCCATTATCTCAGCCATGAAATCACTGTGAGCATTGGAAAGGTTTTCTATGGATATCAACATGTTGGGTGGTGAGGGCAGGTGCAAGTTTGTGAATCCTGAAGCCAGAAATGTGTGGAAGTCCTGTGCAAAGAGGACCTTGATGTTTTAGATTTCTCTTGACATTGGCTTACTGAGGAAGTGAAACCTGCCTTAGCCCAGGTTGAAGTTGGTAACTTCAGCTGGAAGTTTTACAACTTTAGGCATTAAGAATGAGTCATTTCTCTATGTCATCCTATTTTTTTGTCTGGCTTAATTCTTTAGCAAACCTCTTGCCACTTCCTTTGACCATGTGTTTAGGCATATGGAACTGGGCAGCTATTCAAATCAGAGCAGGGGATCAGTTGTGCATTCTATGCCTAAAAGACAGTACAGATGCTTTCCCAGCATGCTGCAAATGTGTTGGAAAAATGAATTAAAGGTCAGATCCTTCTGGCAGTAAGAGTCATGTTTACATCCTCTGAAAAAAATGATGCTTCTAAATCTTTTTATCATCTTATCTTAGTGGTATTGCCCTTTATTATGCACACAGCTGCTCAAATTTTAAAAAATATCATTATCCTAGAATCTCAGGGTTAGATATGTCCCATAGTTGAAGTAACTGTTGTTATCTGATGCTTGGGAGATTTTTATTTTGCAGGGGATCTATATTTTGAGAAAGCTGTGAATGGTTTCCTTGCTGACCTCTTCACAAAATGGAAGGTAAATAGTTGATTGAGTTCAATTTTAGTTTTTTATTTTTCTGGAATTGTTAGGGGCATATCTCTGAGCAGTAACACATCAGAATATCGAATTGCTGTGGGTATAAACAAATTGTGTCAAGTATCTGTTTTCTTAACAAAAATCTTGGCAACTACAGAGAGGAGCTTCTTTAGAGACTAGTGGAGAGTGCTCCTGGTAGATGTGGTATAGCCAAGCAGCACAGGATCTGCAGGACAGCCCATTTTGTTATTTCAGAGAGGCAGATGGAGCACTAATGCAGATCCATTAATGCAACAGTCTAGATTTTGTTAGTTACCTTTGTTTCTAGATGTGAGGGAAGAGAGGCTGTTACTGTATGGGTTTATACACAACTTTCTACCAAATGTGACATTTAAGGTTTTCTTTTTGCATTTGTTCTTCCTGGACAGGAGAAAAATTGCAGCCATGAAGTGACAGTGGTTCTATTTTCAAGAACATTTTATGAAGCAAAATCTATAGGTATGCAAATTCTCTATTTTCATGTTTCCATTTTTAAGCCTCTCGTCTCTTGAAAGTTGGTCACAGGCTGACAGGGAGTTCTTCTCTCTTTTTAATTGCCATATTTGAAGTATTCTCTATCAAGCACAGTAGGTACACAGCCACGTTATGAAACTACTGCAGTGAAAACCTTACATAGAAGGATGTTGCAAATTTTCCTCATCATAGTCAAGCTGTCATATTGGTTGGAAAGCAGTTTTTATATTGTGTAGGAGGTCTGATATTTCTCCAAGTATTTTGGTTTTTGTTTGCTTGCTGGGGGCTCTTTTGGGTTTTTTATTTGTTTATTTTTAATGGAAATAACAGCTTCTTGCTGGAAAAGATGAGTCATTTCTATACAAGAGCATGAGATAAGGTGTGCTTTTCCTTCCATTTCAGATGAGTTTCCTGAAACACACCGTGCCTCGATTCGGCAGGACCATGAGGGAAGATTTTATGAAGATTTTTACAAGTATGTTTTCCTCCCAGTTCTTTTCACATCTTGTCCCACAGTGTATGTGTAACCCGATGCACCCTTTTGTGCATTTTTTTGTAGTTTGTTCATCCCTTCTCACTTCCCCTCATAGCTTCCTTTCATGGGCCTCATCAGGTTGTGTTTTTTCTAGAGTGGTAGTTCAGAATGAGAGGCGGGAAGAGTGGACCTCCTTGCTTGTGACCATTAAAAAGCTTTTCATCCAGTATCCCGTGTTGGTACGACTCGAGCAAGCAGGTACAAGAATCCTCCTTTCCCTGCTTTTATCCTTTGCTCTCTCTTTTTTTGTTAGTTTTTAGCTTGTCAGTAAACTATCCAGTTTCAGTTGGAGTCTGGTGTCATGCTACTTAGTGGTCTCCTGGCTGCGCAATTTGCCTCGGTCTTTCTGTGGAATTTAATAACCTCAATTTTGCCTGTAATTTTTGAACTAATAGTATTTAGTACAGATGTATTTTTCTGTGGGTTTTTTATTATATAAAGCTAGTATACAGAAATGATTTTTTTTTCCCCTTCTGAATACTTTTCCAGAGGGCTTTCCTCCAGGTTACAATTCTACCTCAGCACAAGGGAACTACCTGGAGGCTATAAATCTTTCATTCAATGGTAAGTTATGAGCAATGGGTAAAAATACACAGGGGGAGACCCATGAAAGCAGCTGCCAGAAAATGGCTGTGGATTTCTGTTACTTTTACCTTAATACTGTGAAGAGGAGGGGAATATTAGGTGGCCACCTGCCTTGCTCTGAAAAGAAACATCCAGGATCTTTTGCAAGTGTTGCTGCATTCTCTCTGGCAGTGTTTGACAAGCATTACATCAACCGCAACTTCGACCGCACGGGGCAGATGTCGGTGGTGATCACCCCTGGGGTGGGCGTGTTCGAGGTGGATCGGCTGCTCATGATCCTCACCAAGCAGCGCATGATTGACAATGGTAAAGGGCTGCCTGCACTCTCTCTGAAGGCAAACATGGATGTGGGGAAGATCCAACTGCTTCTGGCTGTGAAAAAGTACCTACTGTGGGTTGTGTGCTCTGGGAGGAAGGGTTACAGCTGCAAGACTTGTGTCTGCACTTGGTATTGAAATGAGCAGATTTTCAGAGTACTTACAGGCATTTGTTTGTGATAGAGAACTTCACCTGCCTGTGCAAACCTTTCTCTTAAAGGATAATCTTGCACGAGTTGCATTCATTTAGAAAAATCATTTGATATCCCCACAGGTGCTGTTGGTTTGTAACCATGCCATGGGACCGTTACCTACCATTTCCAGTATTATTGCCTCTTACAATATGATGTGAATACATATTGGGTCTTCAGTTTGAGTTGATCATCTGTTTTGTTTTAGCATCTCAGTCCTGCTTGGTCGACAGCTGAACTCTACTGTTGTCTGTTTACAGGGATAGGCGTGGATTTGGTGTGCATGGGAGAGCAACCCTTGCATGCTGTACCACTCTTTAAGGTAAGGCTGCTTTCCCTTCTCTCTGTTCCTGCTACAAACATTACTCATTTTGTGACTGGCTGTTAGTTTTTGACTGGCAGTTAGTTGCTTCTGAATTACTCTTACAGCTCCATAATCGCTGTGGCCCTGGTGACTCACGAATGGGTGATGACTACAATATCCCACACTGGATAAATCACAGGTAGGGGAATCCTATAAGCTTTTGCTAAACACTTCTGCTTTGCTTTACTCTTTGTAATCTCTTGAATTCTCTTTCTTCTTTCACTGTTTATCTCCTCTGCCTTCCTTGTGAAGCAAAGGAAATGTTACATTACTCTTGCAGAACTCTGGGTATTAATGCAGCCTAACAGAAATGACAGGGTTCTCAAACAGCTGGTGTGTATCACTACAGTTGTGTGAATCAGAATGAGTTGTGTAAATGGCACGGTGGAAGTGGATGTCTTTCTGGAGGAAGAGAAAATGTACTGGGCAATGCAGGTGTTAAGCATATAAAGAAGTGTCTAGGTTGAGGCTGTACAAGTATCAAAACTCTGTCTTTAGGCAAAGAGTAGCTTCTCTCAACCATCCCTCAGTGTTTTCTGTACTTTTTTTTATGCACAGAAAGGTATCCCATTTTCTCTATCCAATAGCTGACTCAGGTTCCTGGTCTGTTTACTGTGTAGCAAACTAACTGTGTTGAGTTCTTAAAGCCACACTGTTTTCTTTCAGTTTCTACACATCCAAAAGTCAACTCCTGTGTAACAGCTTCACTCCACGGATCAAGCTGGCAGGAAGGAAGGTGGGAATCTTTCTGATTTATATTTTCTTACTAGCTTGTCAGAGCCCTCTTCTCAGTCAAGCATCACAAGTATTCCAACAGCTGGAACTAAGTTTGTGTTAAAAGGCTGTGAAAGCAAAGCTGCAAGGTTTGTTGTAGGGATTGTGAATGAGGGACTAGTTTGTAGGTCTTTCTTTTCTACATAAAACTGCGTGAGAAATGTTTTAGCCACCATAAAAATTAGTTTTGTTCTGTAACAAAGAACTCTATGGAGAGAAAGGAAGCTGTTGAGCATTGTGTTTTTCACACAGGTTTGTGACCAAGTATCAGTATTTAATATTTGTGAAGTTGTCTGGCTGCCTTGCTGAGTCAGCAAGCTGAACTTTGTCTGCTTGGTCACACTGGGGATGTTTTCTTAGAACAGCTGACTGATTCCCTTTCCTCTGTCTTTTCTGTTGCTCTCTTTTTTTTTCTTTCTTGTTTGTTTTTTTTGATCGCTTCACGCTTCCTTTGTTGGACCCTCCAGCCACTGACGGAGAAAGCAAAAAATAATCGTGATGCCTGTAAGTAATTCTGTTCTGGAATGATCTGTCCCACTGACTCCCAGGCTAACAAACAGCTGCAGTGAGGCAGTGACACTTCAGCACAAGGAAGGGACAATTGTTACAGAAAATCATCAAACCTGTATTTGAGTATTTTCCATATTTGATGGTCAGGATGCTAATGTGCATGTGCCGGTTGACTTCTTGGCAATTATTCATTTAGTGTTTAGGATGTATGGGGGAGACACATTGTGGCCTCAGCCAGCCTGATTCAGAGGCACCAACTTTGATAACTGAGCTGCTCCAGCTGCTCTGCTCGTGACACTTTGGGATTCTTTTGGAGTAGATACTTTCCTTAGGGCTGAGAGGTGGATACTCTGCCTCGCAGGTCTTGAACATTCTTGAAAGAGGTTCCAGAGCTGTATGATTTTTATTTTAGCATTAGGAGCTCCAAAGGATGCTGAGAATGCCTTGCCTATCCAGGTAGATTATGATGGCTACGATGCCCAGGTGTTCCGACTGCCAGGCCCATCCAGAGCTCAGCGCTGCAGCACTTTCAGGTGAGAGGCTTGGGAGTGCACTGGTTCTGGAGGAGCCATGCTATGTGTGCTTGATACATAAACTACTTGCAGAAATACAAGGAGAACTGATCTCCACATGCTCACAGTTGAACAAAAAGCTTCATCTGTACCTGATCTTCATGACTGGTTGTCTGGTGTTTTACTTCTAAAATACTGGGTGGGGTCTAGGAAAAGGCATAAATATATTTTTTCCTTAAATATTTAATTTTGTTTGAAGTGGCATAAAGCTAGTCTTCCTAGCAGATTTTGCAAGGAGGTTAGGAAAGTATTTGCACATTAGACTTGCACAGAGCTGTAGAAATAGCTTGTTTGATGCACTGCTTAGTAACTGGTGAACAGAGTGGTGAGGAATCTTCCCTGAAAATTATGCCTGTCTGAATGAGAGAAGAGGCAGAAAAACTGGGTGCAGGTTCTCAGCTATTCTGTGTCCTTTTGTCTGAGGAGAAAGGCTGATTATTCTCAGTTCCTGGCCAAATTCATTGAATAAACTATAAATTTCAGTGCTTTTTCAGAAATATGGGGTTGACAAGCTTGTTTTGAAGTACTTTTTTTACTTTGCTTCTTTCAGTAGTATTGCCTAACTCAGAGCATGTAGACTCACTTGTTAATATGTTAATTTGAGCAGCCTGTAGGAACCAATGCTGAAAGATGCCAGCACAATTAAAAGAGTACATAATTCCAAGTAGTTTCCCTATAGCTACATGTTCCTGGCACTGTAGACTGAGGTCTGGTATCTACTAGGCCACATCTCTAGCAGGTTGGTGTGGTGTCTATAGGATTGGAGAGGGAGTCAAGCAGGCCCTTTCACAGCCCTTGTGCTGGAAGCATTGCGGTGTTCTTGTTGAGTTGTATGATGCACAGAAGTATGAATTACCCAAGCAGTCAAAAAAGATGGTGATGGCTTCCCTGTAATGCTCTTCTTGAGTTCACCTGCTGAGCATCGAGTCTTGTGCATGACTTGGGCCTGTTCCAGGCCCCTGATGACCTGGGGATTAATATCTCTGTCCTGTCACTGGGCATCCCTCTCAGCAGGTCAGTGAGGGAGCGGGAAAGCCGCACGAGGAAGAGCTCCAGCTCGTACGACGTCTCGTGCAGCCCGTCCCTGCAGAGCCGCACGCTGCCCCCGGAGGAGGTGAGGAGCCAGGCTTCTGACGACAGCTCTCTGGGCAAGATCTCCAACATCCTGATGATCCCACGGCCTCACCTGCACCAGTGTGAAGTCAGCAGCTCCTTGGGCTATACCAGCACCAGAGGTCAGCCTGGGCCACGTGGGCAGAGAAGGGGGAAATTTGTGTTGGCCACTACCAGGCCAGCACAGTGGAGATGGTGCTTGTATTGGCACTCATGGTGCAGCTTTGCCATAGCTGCAGCTGGGTGTGCAGTCTCTCTTTGTCATCCTTGTCCAATTCCGTTACTTTTTTCTAGTGGCTTGTCCTAAATAGAAGTGTCCTGACACTGATTTGCTCTTTTCCCTTGCTTATTGCCTTCTTTATTACTTGACTATTCTCCTGTGCCTGCCTGCAAGTGTGGACGTACACATGAAACTTGTATTATCCAGGTCACCTATAATCTATCAAATGAGAACTGGCCCTAGCAGTGAGCCCTGGGGGACCCTGCTTATAACATCTCTCTGTGGGGATTTGTTGTCATTAAGACTCACTTTCTAGATCCTTCCTTTTGACAATGTACTGCTGAACTGTCTCAGTGTGTTAGCAGTGCTGGCACTCCCCTTTTCTTCCTTTCCAATTTAATTTTGTTCTCAGGCAGTATGCAGTATCTTCCACAAACCCAGCTAATTTCTAGGCAAGTTGTATTCCTCCTGCAACTGCTTCATTTCTATAAATTTCTATCCCTGAAGGCTCTTCATGGTTTTTTCATGCTGTGCTGTATGACACTGGTACCATATTTATCCTGTCACGGGAATCGCAGTTACTGGTGTGGGGCTGCTCTCACACAGTGTACTTGACATCCCATCTACCATTCATGTTTTCCCCTTCTGTCAGTTAATACAACTCTCTTCTTTCTTTGGTATTTCTGTTACTCCTTTAGTTTGAAGGATAGTTGTGTGACCCAGCTGAAGGTGTTCAGCAGGATGAGGATGTGTGTGGATTAGGACTGGCAGGGAGGGAAGAGTCAAAGAAACTGAAGTTTTTCATGTGTTGTATTTGACAATATAGAATGGTAAATATGGCCCTTCCTTCTCTTTGGGATTTCCACTTGTTGGGCAGAGTAATTGCTACTTATCTACCTAAGTATATTTTCCTCTCCTATTTCTAAATAACTGCACTTCTTGTCACTGAATAGTGACAACTAACTGATACCTTGTGAAGATCGTGTCCCATGTCATCTGGGAGTAATCCCTGATTTCAGTGCTCATATCTGAGTGTCACAGAAAAGGCATGTGTACAAGGCTCAGCTGTGGCTTCTACTGTGTCTTTGGTACTCATCCTGAAGTTTGTTTTGTCAGTCTTTTGATTTCTCAAGACTTCGTGAAGGTCTGAGTAATTCTTCATAATTGGCTTAGCAAGTGGTTTCTTTATGGATTCATTTAGTAAGAGTTTACAGCAGTGCTGTAATGGCAGATGGAGTAATGCTTTTTCTTGTCTGGGTTCTCGTTTACATTGTAACTTTCAGGCTGGATAGGAATTGCTTTCAGCTCCTCTGCCTGCTTATTTCTTCTGTCTCCTTATTTCCCCTTACCCTGGGCAATCTCCATATCCCTGAGCAGTTAATTCTCTCGTGCTTGGCTCCTGCACGCTCTCACTCTGGCTCGGTTGTGTTTTGTAGATCTCCTTGAGAACATGCTGGAGTCGCAGCAGCGCGACTCCAGCGCTCCGGGGCGGTTCCACGTGGGCAGCGCGGAGTCGCTGCTGCACATCCGCCCGGGCGGGTACGCGCCGCAGCGCGCCCTCATCAACCCCTTCGCCCCGTCCCGCATGCCCATGAAGCTGACATCGAACCGCCGGCGCTGGATGCACACCTTCCCTGTGGGTGAGCACGCCTGGCTGCTGTGGCTTTGTCCTTGGCCAGGATTAGCACAACTAGAGAGCCACTGAGAACTGTGCCGTATTAAAGTGCTCTGCACACTCATTTGTACACAAATTGGGTGTAAAGGCCTGAGCAATCCTCTTTGGGGAAATACCTCTATTTGCAAACGAGCAGCAACGGGTACTGAACAATTCCCTGTTGAAGGGAATTGTAACTATGATTTGGGTTGATTTTCTGATGCTGAATTGTTTGCATAATTGTTTAATAGCTTGTAAATAGGTCCTCCAAAATATTTTAAAAAATATTTTGCTTCACTTGCTTCAGAGGAGATGGCAGAGGTTCAAGGCTTTGAAGATTTTGTGAACATGCTTTCTTAATGTCCATTAGCTCTCATTGCCTATGCTGTTGGCAAAAGAAGGGGACAAGCAACTGAGGAATCAGTGCAGATATGGTGATCAATGATCCAATTGTAACTGTGTAGGTCCCTCAGGAGAAGCTATCCAGATCCATCATCAAACCCGCCAGAATATGGCAGAAATGCAGGGCAGTGGGCAGCAGGATTTGACACATTCCTCTGCGGAGCTGCTGGAGCTGGCTTACCATGAGGCAACTGGCAGGTGAGCCATTTGCTCAGGCTTCAATGTTGGGTTTATAGACTGTGAAATCAGATCTGGAGATAACCAGCTAAGCTTTATTTCTCTCCTGAGGGGACTCGAGCAACTGGTTCTTTGCTGTCCTGCAAAGGCAGTGCTTTGGTTATTGCTGGAGGCAAAAAACAAAGTCTGGACAGATATGGAATGCTGTCACAGCCTTCTCTGTGCTGCCCTCGTGCGCTTCCATCTCTGCCAACATCCGTGAGGGAAGAGCTTGGTTCCAGCCCGGCCTCGGCTGAGGCAGCGGGGCCGAGGCCTTGTTACATTTGCTAAAAGCAGGGAATGGGAGCCGTGAGGAAGGCTGTACAAAACGGGCTGCTCTGTTTCTCTGCAGACACGTCAGCTCTCGGCACCCAGGGGATGGTGGCTCCTTCCTGAGCTTCGGCGGGCCGGAGGAGTACGGGAACGGGCTGGGGGCCGGCCCCGGCGCAGGTAACGGGGCAGGGGCGGGGCCGGGCCTGCGCTGGGCCGTGGGGCAGCACTCGGCACGACCGGGACAGGCACTGCAAGGCAAGGAGAATCAAAAATGGGAAAACAGGAGTCTGTTAGGGCGCTTACTTGGACTTCTTGGTGGATGGTAGTTCTTTGGGTTGCTTTGTTGGTTTTCGTTTGGTTTAATGTTGTTTAATGTGTCGCTACTTCTCTAGGTGTGTCTTACAAGATTTATTATAGAAAGATGCTCATTGTTTACTGATAATAAGCTCTCAGGCAGTAACTGAGTTACATAATAACAAAGCAGTGGTGTTCAGACACAAAAAATAACTAAATATGTCCTGCTGTTCAGAAGCCTTTGTTTTTCTTGGTGGGGTTGCCTTAAAGTGTTATCCTTTAGAGAGGATGTGTTTGTACTTTCATTTGAAGATTACCTCTATCTTCCTTAACTTACCCAGACACCTGAATGAGTGGAAAATCTCAACATTTCTTTTCAGCCCTGTAAATGGAACAACATGACATGTTAAGTGTTCTGCTGTGTTGTCTGGTTTTTTGTGACCTACCCTCTGCTTTTGTGGATCTGCATTTTAGCTAGGCACATGGAAAAAAAGTTGAACTTTTGGACTACAGCATTCAAGACTTATGTTCTTATCTCAAAACCAATTTAAAGGTTTTTTTAAGAATAAATTTTCCCTTCAGAATTACATTGGATTAAGACAATTTTCTTTTCCCTTATGCCTTGCAGAGCCATAAAGAAGTTAGCAGACTTAATTTTCTTGTGCCTCATCTTGTATTCACATAGTCACATTAAAATTTTTCTGTTGTTTCCTTCTGTTTCATCTGATTACATTTAATTTTCTTGCTTTACATTTTTAGTATTTTCTGGCTTCCAGATAGGCTCTGTTTGTTTTTGCAGTTGCTGAACTGCATTCTGGCTGGATGCAGTTTGCACAATGTAAATGCAGAGCATGTCCTGACAGTAAACATTGCTTGCATTTTACGGAATTTCTTTGTGCCTATAGACCCTCAGCAATCTATAGGAGCCACACTGGGTACTCACTGATTGGACTTAGATTTCTCCCTTATGGTTTGAGTCATCTATGCAATGAAGCAGTTTGAGGGGGAGTTGTGTTGTTTTTGAATTTCCAAAAATGCGATATCTTATCGGGTCTGGTTCTCATCTGCTGCCTGCAGCATGGTTCGGTGCATCACGGGCCTCAGAGAGAAAAATGATCCCGTCTATTTCCCTTGGGCTTGGGGATGTTGTCGCTGTTGCCCCGCAGATGGAGGTGGTAGCTCAGACAAGTGAATCCTGTTGCAGTTCCCAGAGTGGATGGCAGATGGCAGGAGGAGCTGGTGAAAGGTGAATGCCACTCGGAGCCAGCTCCGCTGGGGGTTACTGCAGTCATCACCAGCAGATACCCACCCTTTCTCTTACAGGGAACAGCTACAGTGTTGATACCAATTTCCTGGGTAAATCTACCTAGGCTAGTTTTAAACAATAATTCCTTTTAAGTGTTTAGAGGCTTACTGAAATTTTTATTTTGATAAATGGCTTTGAAGGCAGCAGTTTTTCTTGTTTCCTTAACAGCTCTTTTTCTCTTATGTGCCACACCAGCTGCTTATAGGAGCTTATAGCATCTACTTTTCAAGATGTTTCACCATTTTGGGGAGGAGGGTTTTGTTTGGGTTTTAGCTACTGAGCACATCTAGTAAGATGTTCAAATTTGATCCAAGATGTATTTTTTCCTCATTAATTGGCTTCATGTTTTTTTCTGCTGTGCAGAACCCTGAGATTTTCCATGCAGGGAAATTCTGTATCTTAAAACATCTTCACGCTTCTGATTTATTTTTATTTGAAATTCAAGAGAAGTACATAATTGCTTAAAATAAAACATATTTCTTTCTTGTAGGGGTGAACCTCAAAACTCAGAACAAGGATTCCTTGGAAGATGCTGTCTCTAATTCTCCAGATCCAAGTAAGCAGGAGAAAGGTTTGGAAGAGAGTTTGCATAGGTGGGAAGATAGGGAGGGAGAGGGCATGTATATCTACAGAGGCATCAGCAGGTGGTAGGCAAGAAACTGAGGAGCCTCCTTGGCTTTTGGCAGTGGTTTATTTTGGCCTGCAGTAATTTGCAGGATCTGCCTGTGCTGTCTCACTGTGATTGCAGTTCCCTAGCTCTTAAGAACATGTGAAGCTGTTTGTTGTGTTACAGCTGAAAATCTTTCCTTACCAGACACTATTATGCAAAAAGCTAAAGCTGCTGAACTCGTATCTGCCTCTCAGTATGAAAAGTTTTTCGTACCAGCTTGTTGAAGTAGAATTAGTCCAGTCAGTTTCTGAATTTGGTACCATTTACTGAGAAATATCTGCCTTCACTTCCTAGAGAAACAAGTGTGCCACTGCTTAAGAAAGGATTTTCTTTGTAGCAGGCTGTCCTGTGTTACTTTCTTGTGCAGTGACATAAATTTCTGCCTGTAGGATCTCTATGACAAGAAGCTGAGTATCAGTAGGTGATACAGATTGTTTGAATTAGGTCAGAATGTAATGCTGTGGTGAGCTGATGATTTGGTATAATCTAGTTAGCTTTACCTTTTTAATGTCTAGTTTTACATCCCTGTAATCTCAAAACTGCAGCATAACTCTAGGAAAGGGTGTGGGAAAAGATTGTTTTCCAAGTTACTATTTTTCTGGTCTTCCCACCCCTCTGGATAGATCTGTTTTTATAACTGTGGAAATACTTCCTTTTCTGCTGTTGTACTATTCCAGAAAGAGGCTGGTCTGTCATTCTTTCTCTCCTCTTCTCCAGCTCCTGCAGTTATCTAGGATGCAAAACTGGTCTGATTTTCTTGTTCAGACTTGGAATGTTGATCTGTTTATTAATAATCAGTAACTGCACCTGACTTGCTGTAATTTTGGAAGAGCAGTGGCTATGTCAGCTCTAGCTTTCAATCAAGAGGAAATTAAATGTATTAACTTTGAATGCCTTTTGCATGATGGGATTGAATCAGCATGTGCACTGCATTGTTTAACAAACTCTGTCTCTTTCTCTCTCTCCCTTCTTCCCATCCTATTTTCTTTTTCCCTTCCCATTCCACACCCCTTTTTGTCCCTGTTGACTTTATGCCAACTGTTTCTCGTCTCTCATTCTTAACTCTCCTCTTCGTGCACTTCTGTGATCCTGCTGCGCACCCTGTTTTTCCATGGGTGACCACACGTGCCCCCCTTGTGTGCCCCCGTGACACGACGAGGCAGTTCTGACACTGTCTGCTCCCCCCATAGTGCCAGGCTTCTGTTGTACAGTTGGAGTGGACTGGAAATCCCTCACGACCCCGGCCTGCCTCCCTCTCACCACGGATTACTTCCCCGACCGCCAGAGCCTGCAGAACGATTACACCGAGGGCTGCTACGACCTGCTGCCAGAGGCTGACATTGACAGGTTTGGCCAGCACCTCCTCTGTACAGCCCTGGGCTTAAGGAGCAGGTGATGGAAGAGGATCACTGCAGTCTGTACAAGTGAATGGTGGATTGCTAATGGAGCAGCAGAATCCTTACGTTTTGCTTTTTTTTTTTTTTCCAGTGATAGCTTTGGGCCTTTTCTGATGTTCCCACCTGACAGTATGGTGTGCTCCCTAGATTTTGTGTTAGAAATTGTTTGGATACAAAGTTTTATGCCTCTTTTCTGTTGTTTTGATCAAAATATTCAACCTGAAGCTATCATCTCTGTTAGGCTACTTTCTAGCAAGTGTTTTGGAACCACTAAATGAGCAAATGCATGTGGACACAGTTTTTAAGATGCTTATCCTCACTCTAAAGGATGGTTAGTTTAAAAAATCTTGTTGGAAAACAGTGTTAGTTGGACAAATAGAACTTCTCTGCTTGTCTTGGAGGTCTCTGGTAACTATTCTTTAATAGAGTTTGTTTGGTTTTTTTTACTGAAGCAGTTTCATTGCCTTAAAATGTTTTCAGTCTTTACATAACTTGTAAGACGTCAAAAGACCTGCTCGTGTTGATGCTTTAATATTTTTGTTTGTTCCCATAATCAGAGTGAGTGAAATACATAGGAAGTAATTAATGAAGAAGGATCAATGAAGAAACACCTGAAAGAGATGTCAGTAGGAAGGCAAAGTTCAGAGCAGGAATTGCACTAAGATGAATGTGTCCTCTAATCCCTCCCTGCTCTGCACTTCCCAGTGTGGGAGAGGCTGGAGCAGTGCTGCCCACTGGCATTCTGAGCTCTCCTGAACATGTACAAACTGCACTGAGGCTGCCTGCATAGTGCTGAAAAACCATCTTTGGGGAAGTTATTGTTTCACAGCTGCTGTAGGCAAATTTGTTACTAGTTGCCAACTAGTAGGCAGCTTTCAAAGGCAGCAGTAATTATTGCTAGACAGTTAATCAGCCTGTATCCAAAGTGCCCATTTTCCCTCCTGCTCCCACAGGCAGGTGTTCCCAGGCATGGGGCTCCAGGGCCCAGAGCAGAGCTAAGAATAAGTGTGTGGTCAGCTTCCTTATTCTAGTCTGCTTAACCTTTGTGCCCAGGAGGGATGAGGAAGGAGTGCAGATGACAGCCCAGCAGGTGTTTGAGGAGTTTATTTGTCAGCGTCTCATGCAAGGCTATCAGATTATTGTGCAATCCAAACCACAGAAGCCGGCCCCGGCCGTGCCACCCCCGCTCAGCAGCAGTCCCCTCTACAGCAGAGGTGAGTGACCTGGGCTTGACACGTCAGCCTTTTCTCTTTCCTTCTGCCAGTCCTAGTCATCTCCAGTTAGGCACATCCACCAGTTGCTCAACACTTTGTTGGCTGTTCTTTGGTGGCTCTGCCCAGGGAAGTTCTAAATGGGTGGTGTATGAATCCCAAGTGCTGTTCTTTGCTTATGTTATCAGCAAATCTTAACTGTAAGAGCAAAAGACTCCTTGTGCAACTGCTCCCTAAAAATGTGGCCTGACAGATAGATTTTATCTTGTGCTGAGTTCAGAAGCCCACTTCTGGACTTCAGTTCTGGAGTATCTTTCCATAGGCACAGTTTGTTGATAAAGTTCTGAGTGCTGCAGTAAGCTGAAAGGGTTTTTCTTTTTACAACTAGGTCTTGTGTCAAGAAATAGACCTGAGGAAGAGGATCAGTACTGGCTGAGCATGGGCCGTACTTTCCACAAAGTCACCTTAAAAGACAAAATAATTACTGTGACTCGATACCTGCCCAAGTGAGTATCTCTCTGCTTGAGCAGTTTGCTCTCAGTCTTCAGATGAACATTGTTCTCCATCTCTGTGCTTGCTTGAAAGAACATTTTCCTTCTTTTGGGGAGAAGAAAGAGAAGCAGCAGTATCAGTAGTACTGAGATTAATGCTTGTGTTTGATCTTTTAGGTATCCATATGAATCTGCTCAGATAAACTACACCTACAGCTTGTGCCCCTCACACTCTGACTCTGAATTTGTCTCTTGCTGGGTAGAATTTTCCCATGAGAGACTAGAAGAGTACAAGTGGAATTACTTGGATCAGTATATCTGCTCTGCTGGCTCAGAGGACTTCAGGTGAGAGCTCCTTTTCCATCCAGACTGTTCTGTGTCCTAATTGCCTCTTTTCCTTTCTGACCTAAAATTTCATCATCGAGTTCAACCCAGGAATGCTCAGTACTCAAGGGAGAATATCTGGCCTGCTTTCACTGTCAGCTCCCAGCAGCTGTTGCCTTGTGGGAACCTTGCTCTGTGTTGCTGCTGCATTATCTGACCTTTGATACAGATTCTTGATCTCAAAATTCAGCATAAACTTCTTTTTTCCTCTCCTAGAAACACAGAGAAATAAGATGGCATTTTGTACCACACAGATGCTTTTCTTGGCTTCTTACTGATTTCTGGATCTGACTCAAAACTTCCATTTATTTTGAAGCTGTTGCAGGTTTGCTTGAATGCTGGGCTTGACTGCAGTCCTACTCCTAAGCTGTGCAGCAAGTGCTTACCAGAAATGTGGAATATCTCCACAAGTATCAATAGCTTTTTTGATATCTTCTCTCCACACAACCAGTCTTTATCATCTTTTCTTTTCAGATCTCAGTCAAAATACCTCCTACGCTAATGTGCACCTTGAAAATTCCTTTTTGCTTGCATATTTTTAGAGAAAAAAAAGCTTTTGGGGCCTATCTTCTACAGAAAAGAAAGCATATCTCTGTGTGACAATTACGCTGAGGATAGCCTTGTTGCCAGTCATTTTCAAATTGCTGACCAGTCCTTTGCACGCGTGCTGGTTCTGTCTCGGGGATAGCAGCGAGGTGGTCGCCGCATTCACTGAAGTGTGCAGCAGGCAGATTTATACTTTAGATTCTGGAAAACCCTTCCCAGGAAACTGCTGAACTCGGTTCTGCCCTCCACATTCCTGCAGCCTTATCGAGTCGCTGAAGTTCTGGAGGACGCGGTTCCTGCTGCTGCCCGCCTGCATCAGCGCCACCAAGCGCATCATGGAGGGGGAGGCGCACTGCGACGTCTACGGCGACAAGCCCCGCTCGGACGAGGAGGAGTGGCAGCTCCTCGATGGCTTCATCCGCTTCGTGGAGGGCTTGAACCGCATCCGCCGCCGCCACCGCTCCGACCGAATGATCCGAGTGAGTCCCGGCCCCCGCTGAGGCTGGGCGTGAGCTGAGCCGCTGATGAGGCGTTAGCAGCGACTCCATCCCAGGCAGGCTGGGGCACGGTGCCCGTGTCCCTGTAATCCATCCCTAAAGGACACTGCTGACCCGTGTGCTGTGTCAGCTTTCACTGTGGGGCTTGTTAACGGCATAAAGGAAATTTCCCTGGGATGAGCATCTCGTGCTGCTGTGCCTGGAACCAGGTTCAGGACAGTTCTTGCTCAGGGACAAGCCAGGCTCTTCTGCACTGTCTTGGCCTGGCACTGCTCTGTTTTATACCGTGGCCAGTCTTTGCTTACCCACGAGCCTGATGCCTCCTCTTTGCAGGTGTGCTCTGCTTTGTGCTGCAGGTGTGCTCACCTTTGTGCACCACTCTGCCTTGTGATGCAGACAGTTCATTCAGAGGGGTCTGAGATAGTTAAGCTGGTCACTTCTGGGTTAACCTGGATTGGTTCTGTGCTGCAAATTCAGGAGAAGGATTGGGAAAAGAGAAACATGTGAGTGAATTTTTCAGTAAACAGCAAGGCTGTTTTGGTAAACAAGAGGCTGAAGAGAAACTGGCTGATGTGTATTAAATCCTGTTCCCATTCTCACAGTAAATAGGGTAATTTATTTTGAAGCAAATTCACCTTTTCCAGAATAACAAACATTTTATTTTCAGAATAAAATCCACACAAGACACTAGGCTATTCCACTTCACGTGTACCAATGGTTTGACTCCCTACTTAGAGTGTGCTTATAAAGCCCTGCTGACATGAGGTGTTGTGTTCTTGCTTACTAGTTAAGCCTAGCTTGACTAAGTCTGTGCTTCCGTTTTTTCTTTGTTAGAAAGGGTCTGCCATGAAAGGCTTGCAGATTGCTGGTCCGATTCCCACTCACTCCCTGGAGCAGTCTGGGCCTCCCATTGGGAAGAAAGGAACCTCAGCACTCTCAGCTCTGCTGCAGATGGAAGCCAGCCAGAAGTGAGTCTCTACAGGCTGTGTGAAGAGCCTGGAGCATCCTTCCTGCATATTGCACCTGGGCTGGCTAAAGCATTGTTGGGGAACTTTGCCTCATGTTGTGTTAAATACATAAGAGATTAATATTTTTAATGCTAAATTAGTATTACGCATGTGTAATAAAACTGAATTCAAGGGTCCATGTTGTTTGTGGGGGTGAAAGGTTCTTATGGAATGTTGGATCTGTGCCTCAGTGTGTGGGAAAGCAAATATCTGAAAATACAGCAGTACCCCTTTGCAACAGTTACCTCTGGGTTGAAGCTGACACAGTATGTTTGAAACAACTCTGTATTCCTTCCTTTCCTTTTAGGACACTGGGGGAGCAGCAAGCAGCAATGCTTTGTGGGAAGAGCTCTGGCCAGCCTTCAGAGAGTGGGAACGTTGCTATCACACCCACCTACATGGACAGCCCTCGGAAGGTAAGGACTAATAATTGAAGATGATTTCTCTGAGCACTTGGCTACATCACACCACATCTTGCTGTCTAATCCAGTAAGGGCTGCTCCTGTACTGGCCTTGGTGTGCAAGGGCAGAGGAGTTCAATTCTGTAAGTGTGACAATGATATGGAATCCCTGGGATGCCATCTCAGCATTTTGCTGATCTAAGTGCTGTTTGCTAATTAGTGCATTTCCTGTGCTGGTAGCACATTTCATTTCAGTCATGGCTTGACTGTTGGGTGTAGCAGTACAGTGCTGTGTGCATCTGTGTGCAGGCTGTCTTGGAGAGCAAGATCAGCCTCTAGATTGTGACTGTGTGAACACTGAGTGGGATTTTAACAGCAGGAACTTGAGTCTCTTGCCTCTGTTTAGAAGAGGGGGTGTGTTCCTGAGAAGTGATTTAGATGTCCTTCCTTCACTGGCTGGACTCCAGGCTGGAGAAAGTGATCTTCCTGGAACTCTCTTGAGACACTTAAAGAGAAGACTGTGGTGTCCCTCAGCCTTTCTGTCAAGTGTTCTGTGAGATGCAGGAGAGCAGGAACTCTGCCTCCAAGTCCAACCAGAAGTATTTGATTATTTTTATGTGTTCTGAGGTGAAGGTCTTTCAACTGAAGTAACAAGGAACTGAATAAAGATAGATGGCTTAAATGTGACCTGTCTTTGGTTTCAGCAGTTCAAATATTGCAAAGAAAAAGTTCTCAGATTCACCACTATGAACCACTACTTCGACCATTTTTCTCTAAGCATCTGATGCTTCTGCATCCACTGTTTTGTGCCACCTCCAGGAACAAGTATTGTGTTATCCTGGAGACCTAGATATTGAAAGTTGAAGTGGTAGAGTAACTGTGATCATCTTAGTACTAGACACTTACTTGTAGTATTAGTGTCTGGAGCAGGATGTGCTAGGCCTGGAAACAGTAGGTGCTCAAACTGACTTAAGGCATGTCTGCAAACGTCCATATCGTAATTCAGGCTTTGCATGCTTCTCTTCTACCATTTTGAAAAGTCAGCTTCTCTCTTTAAATACAGAAATGTCCCTTTCCAGCAGTAGAACTGGTGAAAATCCCATGTGAAATACGGGACAAAAGAATGTTGTGTCCAGTTGTTCTGTGTGGCAGAAGGGGGAAAAGGCAAAGTGGGCTTCCCTAGCAGTGGCACAGGAGTGTGCTGGCACCAAATGAGCAGACTTTGTGCTACCAGAAATGCCATCGTGGGTAATGTTAAAAGTAATGTTCAAAAGCCTCTCTGGAGGGCTGACTGGAGACTCTGGAAGAGTCTTATCAACTGAAGGCCTTTCATGCTGCAGCACTAAACACTCCTGTAAATATTTACACACAGGGACTGAGAGATAAGCAGTTGGAATCTCCTAATTGATGGCTCATGCCTGTTGGAAAGATGCCAGTGGGCAGGCAGCATTGTGCTCACTTGGGAACAGCAGCAAGAGTGTGCCTCGTGTCACAGCCCCTGCAGGGCTCCTCAGCACAGAGAGGTTTGCCTTTCCACACACTTGCAGCCAGAGAACTGACAGATTATCACAGCTGTGAGCTCAGCCAGCAGCCAAGGGAGCAAGTGCTTTTCTAGGATGCTGTTCAGTGCTTGAGTTATTCCAGACCAAAACTGAGCCACTGGCTTAACTTTACTTTATTTCAGGGTAGAATTGACAAATCACTTCAGCCAGTTACTGGGCAACACAGTGTGGTTTTAACCCAGTGAGTTCACTTGATCCATGATCTGGATCCAGGGCACTTGACTCTGCTTCTGCACTATGTAAATTGCCAGTCATGTAACCCTGGCATTGATTCTTTCCAGAAAATGTTTTATATGCACTTACCAAGGTAAGCATCATCTTATCTGCAGGCTAGACAAAATATTTTGCCAAGGGAACAGAATAAAGAATTGCAAATAGGGAATGAAAATCTAGATGAGTTCCATTGCATTGTCTTACGTGATAAGAGAATCTTGACACATCTTTGAATAGCAGCTGGGGATAAATTCACCAAGGTTTATAAGTAGGCAGGAACATAGCACAGGCAGTGTCTGTTTAATTTTTCATGAAGTATTAAACACAGTGTTGGAAGGATCTTTGTGTTGAGTTTTTCTTCCCCTTCCTTTGCACCATACCAGACCTGCATTTAAGAGGAAGAGGGCACTTCCTGAAAAGAGCTCCTTTGCCTCTCCCTCTTTATTCTTTGAGTGTCTAACAGATAAGAAAAAACCCCTGTCCCTCTTTGGATATTTGTCATTACACCTGTGGTTTCTGTATTTCAGTTTTGTATTTGGGATGGAAGCCCCCATACTTCAGAGCTCAAGACTTTCTCCTTTGAAGTATGGAGGGAAGGCTGCAGTTTCAATTGGCTTCTGATCAGTGTGGGTTTAAAAATTTTGGGAAAGCATCTGTGCCCAGGAGGAGCAATGTCTTGTTACAGAGAGAGAAAGTAAAGATGTGTGTGTGAGTAAATCCTGATGCTGCTCATTCTGCTGCATCTGATCTTCTGGGTCTGGGATTTGCGTTCTCCTCATACTTTCTCTCTGTGGTCATTTCATACTTGCACAACCTTGTATTTGCTTTTCTTCAACTCCTTGTTCCTGTTGCTGTTGCCATTACTGGGCCTACTTCCTCTGATGCCTTCAGGATGGGGCCTTCTTTATGGACTTTGTTCGCAGCCCACGCACAGCTTCAGCCTTCTACTCCCAGGTTAGTTTGGAATGGCTTCTTGTCATCTCTGGCTTTTGGCTTGAGGTGATGGACAGCATTTGTGTCCTGAGCTTGCCACACTGGGAACCTGTGTTAGTTTCCAGATACTCTCATGGAGAGTGAGATGTACAGCATTGGCAGGACAAAGTGGCAGATACAACCATCTTTTTCCACCATTGAATGTTTGTGCTGTGTTTTGGATGTTTATGTACCCTGTCTCACTGTCCTTTGCACTACTGTCTTGTCCTAAATCTGCTCTTTTTGTTTTTCAGTAAGTGGTTGTTTTCCATCTTCCCTCACTGAACAAAATGGCAACAGCTCACTTGTCTTGTTCTTGGCTAAATTTCTTCTGTGGTGTTTGATTGACAGGTGGCTTTGGAGATATCCAAGTCAAATTGTGTCCTTGGATTCCTGAGCAACTGAGGCTGAAAATATGTAGTATCATCTTGTTTTAAAACAGTCCTTGTGACAGAAGTCGTTTGTCCACTTGACACCAGTTAGAAATTAGCAGTAACACAGTGTGGCCGTAGGAAATGCTGCTGCTTGAAGTGAGCCCTGAGGAGGGAGAAAGGCTTTTGCTGGCTGTGGGCACAGTAGAGTTGACTCTGGAGCATCTGCTGGTTTTGGCTGCCCAAAAAGGGACATCTGCCATTAGAGATTTTGTGGATATGAGCAATGGCATAAATAAAGGAGTCTTGGCTGTCAGACCTAAGTCAAGCTACCAGCTTTGTGATTTTTAGCTGTGTATGTGCTGTGGATTCATCACGGCAGAGCAGCCCCCATATTTACACCAGCCTGAGTTAAGTTACTCTGCCGTTCGTGTTCTCTCCCCCACCTCTCCAGCTTTTATGTAATGTGCCTTTACTAAACCATACGTGTTAATGACAGATGGCAATTACAGCCTGTACTTAGCTGAATCCTTCAGCATTCATGCTCTTTCTGAAATGATTTTATGATAATTTTGTGAACTATTCAGTCTACCATTGGAATAGTGCAAGTGTTCCTGCGGGAGGAAAGTGTTGCTGTTGTCTTGGCGACATAGGTGTGGGTGGGTGTCAACCAGCCTTCTCATACTGCCCTGAGAAAGGAGGGAAGATGAGCTGATTTTTTTTTTGGGGCGTTATGAAACTTGAATTCGTGTGATACATTTGCGTATTTTTGAGAGTTAGACTTGAAACTATATCTGCTAAATGCTTACTACCTTCCCATAGTGATAAAGTGTCCTGTTCTGTTTATTGTGTGCTTATAATCATGGTTTTTCTATTGGGTTGAAAATGTCAGGTTTGGACTGGTGTTGCTGGTTTACCAGTAGTTCTCTCAATGCAATTGTTACTGGGTTGGTGATCCTCATCTTTATTTGGGTGTGAGTTTGTTGTTTGTCAGGAGCTCCATAGTGATGACAAAATAAGACTGTATTTATCCCTGCTGCATATGCTTGTGCTTCCTTGGAGTATTGCTTGTTGTTGACTAACTCGGGCTGAGGCACGGATGGTGTGGGGAGGGGAGAAGATGGGAAATGGATTACACAATGAATTTCATGGAGATCTTGCTGTGCTTACTCCTCCCAGGTCTCTATCGATCAATCAGTTCCTGCAACCTCAGATGGCAGCACCTTGCTACCCACGGGGCAGGGCCCTGACAGAGGCAGCACCCAGGCCCTGGGGAGCACCCAGAATGCTGCAGACCCAGGACACAGCACAGCTGGTGCTGCAGAGGGCAGGTAGGAAAGGCACAGCAGTGCTGTGCTGCAGAGCTGTTCAATTCCAGCCCCTTTGTGGTGTCAGGGAATGGGCACTTAAACAGGAACCTGGGAACAGGCTGTGCTGTGCCTGTCAGCACGAGCAGGCACTTGTCACAAGACCTTACTGCAGCATTTCCACGTGCAGAGAGAGTGGTAGTAAAATAAGCCCTGCAACCCAGTTTTCCAGAATTAAATGAACACAAGGCCTGATTCTCCACCCACAAGAAGGGCTTCATTCTTCAAGAAATTAAGAAATTCCATTTCTGAAATCTGCTAGTAGGAAACCAGGCTTTAAATTGACATCTCTCTGTTTTGGCAAGGGGGGACCTGCAAGTCTGATTGGATTGAGTAGGTTGATGAAATCCAAGAGGTTCTAACCTGGAAGCAAGACACTGGGGAGGAAACAATGTTGAAAATCAACTTCATTAGCACCTGTTTCCTGTGGTTGTATATTACAGTAAAAAGAAAATAAGCCAACTTCAAAATGTTTGCTCTCAATTGCTGCTGAGTACAGCTGTATGTGACATATTGTGCATTGGGTCCATATAGCAATGTCCTGGTGACCTCAGGGGGGAAATACTCATCTGATGCTTTTAGTTGTCATTGTTTAGAAGGGAGGACAATTTTCTTAAATGTACATATTTGAACAAACCTGGCAACTTCCTTGATTTTTGAACGTGCTTCTGTTTACTGCCCAGCTCTCAGCAGTGTTCAACAAGTGCTTTGACTTCCTCCTCCACTTTGGTAGAGATTCTTGAAGCCATGAAACACCCCACGTAAGTTTTTAATATAAATGTGCTTAACATCTGATGAGATGTTTAACAAGAGGACATGAGAAGTCGAGTCACTCAAAGGAGAGCCCCATGTCAGCTCTTAAAGAGTCTTAAACTTCCTTTTGTTATTCAGTTCCAGACTCTCTAATAAGGAATTTTATAGAAATTGAGGTTCAAGCAAAGACTTGAATTATTAGGGTCCCAGAACCTTGTCATATCAAGAATTCCCAGTAAGTCACTGAAGTGCTGTCAATGTCAGCTCTTCATCTTGTTACCAAAAGCCAATGAGACATCACTCCAGGGTCAGTGTGCATTTCTTGTCCTGTGTTCTATCCTCCCCTCCTTTTTTCCTTTCCCCCAGCTGTGATTTTTGTCTTTGTTACTTAAAAGAGCTCTTGGTCAGCCTGTGTTAACACATGTGACTTGCTGTGCTTCAGCACAGGAATTCAGCTGCTCTCTGAACAGAAGGGCCTCTCCCCCTACTGCTTCATCAGTGCAGAAGTTGTGCACTGGCTGGTGAATAACGTGGAAGGGGTGCACACCCAGGCCATGGCCATTGACATAATGCAGGTAAGGAAACTATCCAGGAGCATATGGAGGGCCAGAAATGCCTCACTCTGTGAAGAAAGTAAAGTTTTAGAGCAAAGCATAGCAATAATTTCTGTTATTTATTCAAATCTTCTTATGGATGAGTATTGAAAGCAGGGCTCAACAGAATACGAGGTAATGATGACATTTTTGGATTCCCTATCAGAAAAAAGCAACATATTCTTCTGTAGTAATACGTATTACTTTTCTATTTACATGATGATGGTTCTGTTTATAACTTCCAACTAGCTGGTATTTTCCAAGTACTCTGCATTGTGTTGGAATTGAGGCACTAGGCTGTGATTTGGTTTTCCTTTCTGATAATTAGTTAATAAAGTTGTAATAAGACCAGCATATGACCTTTCTGTTACGGATGCTGAAGCAGACACTTTATGCAGGAACACTGCTGGTATTCATCAAGGGATTTTTCTGTATTGAATTGTGTCAGGGATAGAAGGTTGGAAATGTTCTGGAGTTCATTCCTCTGCTGAGATCCCATATCAATTAACAGAGAACTTAGAATATTTCCAAACTCTTACCTTCTATAACTCCATCTATAAAACCAGAGCAGGGTATGGGAGGAAGACAGACATCCGTGGAAAGGTCAAATGTAATTTCTCAGGGAGATAAGAGATTGCTACATTTACTGAATACCAATAGACAACTTTGCTGGTATTCTTGTTAGGCACACACCTGGACAAAAAGATGTCAAAGAAAAGAAAATTAATTCCTAATGTTCTCCAGCAACCTTTTTATGTAACTGAAAGTGTGATTTCTTTATCATGTTTGCTCTGTTCTTTCTTTTTCTTGTTCAGAAAATGTTAGAAGAGCAGCTTATTGTCCATGCATCTGGAGAAGCTTTACGAACCTTTATTTATGGCTTTTATTTTTACAAGATTGTTGTGGACAAAGAACCAGACCGAGGTCAGCATTGTTATTACAAGACTTTCCTCACTATCCCTTTGCATAATCACTAGGCTGTTCTTGATTCTTAGAGGTGTTGCAGCAGGAATGCATTTTGGGAGCAACCAAAACCACTGATCTCAAGAGAGTCTGAGAAATTCGGCCTTTTTAGTTAAGGGGAAAAAATGGAATAGCAGAAAACATACAGTAATTTTTATCCTGCCTCTTTTTCATCAAGAACTACTTTCCTGAGTCTCGTCCACTTGTTTCTAACTGCACTTGCCCTTCCCTTGTGCAGTGGGGCTGCAACAGTCTGCCATGTGGCACACGGCCGCCATGGATGACTTCTCAGCCTTCCAGAGGAAATGGTTTGAGGTGGCCTTTGTGGCAGAAGAGCTGCTGCACTCGGAGATCCCGGCGTTCCTGCTGCCCTGGCTGCCCAGCCGCCCCGCCTCCTATGCAAGTAGGCACAGTTCCTTTAGCCGCAGTTTCGGAGGACGGAGCCAGGCAGCTGCACTCTTAGGTAGATGCACAGCACAGGTGACAGCTGGGGAAGTTCAAGGGGATAGTTTGAAAGGGGAAGAGCAGCCAGCCAAGGGTATGATCTCACGTGGACCAGCAGTAAAGCTGCAAATTTCATGCTGGCCTTACAGTGTCTTGCACGTGGACTCGTTCTCATATGCTGGAGGTGTGTTTCACTGGCTGGGCAGGAAACTTTTACTTCAGAGTACTGGAATACAACAAAAAGTGTTTCTTAAAATATTCCTTCTTCCTCAACCTCTGGAATTTAAGGAGGAAGATACTTTGTCTCCTTGCAAATCCAGAGAGATTCTTCACAACCTGTAAGGAGTTTGGAGGAATAAGTTGTGAGAACAGCAGAGCAACCACACTGTTCTTAAAATTACGTATCTAATTGCTTCCTAGGGGCAAAAACCACAGTGAGGTCCAGATGTGTTAGAAGTCTTCTGTGATGTGCTGGAGGCCTTTTAGCTAATCTGAACCAGCCTTCTTACATTAATAAGTCTGTGAAGCCCTGCTGCAGATAATCCCTGTGGTATGGAAGCAGTAGGAAGATCTTGCTGCTGGGCAAGATCCCATTAGTATCTAATGTTCTCTGATGTGTGGAGAGTAACACTGGCTGCCTCTAACAGCCCATGAAACACACTGGCTGCGTGACTGACCCTTTGCTTTGTCAGCTTCTTGTTGCATTTCCAGGCCAGCCTGAGTCACTTGCTTTTGTTCTTCTTTCCTTGTTTAAGAGAAAAAAATCATTGCTATGGAACTGCAACTTCAGGTTTATTTAGATGCATCTGTTAAAGGCCTAGCAATTAAGGATAAAAAGAAAAATTTTGCTGTTCTCCTGTTGTGTATATTTGACCTTCTGAAGAGAAGTGCCTTACTGCTGGTGTAGTATCTCTTAAACCTGAAGTCACAGTAATCCTTGAGTATTTCTGAGAGCCTTGTTTGAAGAGGAACAGCACCAGAACTGGGAAAGCATTAAGGATAGGAAGTCTGAACTAATGGTTAATTCCCTGAAGTCAACATATGCAGGTTATTTTCCCTGTCACACGATAAATCTGTTGCCTTGGCTGGTATCCAACCTCATTAGCTCAGTGCCTGGCCAGAGCTGAAGCCTGAATGCAGGCTGGCATGAAAGTATTGTGGAGGCTGGAGGCACTGGGGCCAGATCCTCTTCATGGTTGGATCTCTTGCTCACTATTTAGCCTGAGAAAACCAGCTCACATTCCTGTCTGTGCTCTGTTGTGAGCTGAGAAGACTGAGACTCAGCAGGCCTGCACCCATGGGGATGAGTAGAAGTGTGCCTCAGTGTCCCCCTCACCTTTCATTTGACACCAGCCAAGAAAAGAGTGTATTCCTGCAGCATGTGGGTATTACACACTTGTGTAACTCTCCTTTCCCTTTCTGTTGGGATTATGTCCATTTTACTATTTAACTAATTTGCAGCCCTTGAGTGAGTGATAAATGCCTTCAGATTGCTCTCATGCAGTCTGGATTTTCCAGGGATTATGGTTTCTTGTAGAAAAACTGTGTGGAAGTTTTTTTCTTACAAAAGAGCTGGTTTAAATGATGCTTCTGTGCTGTCCTTCTTCTAAACAGTATTCCAAAAAAACTTGAGCAGTTCATCTGAGGTAAAGAGCTTTACTAAACCCAGATGACCCCTGGTCCACGTGACTTCATTTGTTCCTCTCTTGGTCTTGATTAGGTTGTGGTTTTTATTTCTTCCCCTCCCCACCTTCCCTAAATGTCAGGCTGTGACATAAAATTGCATGCAAGCATTGGGAGCTCTGGAACAAGCTCCACGTATCTCTCAAATCTTTATCCCTCCCAATTTCCCAATCACTTGCCCAGTGACTGTCCCCTTTCCCTTCCCAGTGGAAGTCTGACCTGTGATACAGCTAATCTTGTCCCTTTGATTTATAGCAATGCATGCACTAGCAACTGTAGTCATGTATGTAGTGGAGTCTGTGACTGGAGAATAACCTGCCTGCTCCTCTCCGATTTGCTTAGTAAATCATTAGCTAAATACTCAATAGTAGAAGACAATTGGGAAGCAGGTGAGTCCTCTTAAAGTCTGACCTATGGAAGCCAGAGTATATTCTATTAAAATAAGCTGGTTTTAATCAGAAGCTTCTGAATTCAGACACGTGGACATTTCTCATCAGTGTTGAATGTATTTTTGATTAGCTCACCTCGTTGGACTGGGTTCCTCTGGCTTTGCCTGTGAACTGTAGCTGCAGACAAGGCACAGAGAGACAGTCCAGCCCTAACAGGGAGTCTGCACTCTCTGGGAAAAGCAACAGTCTAAGGGAGCAGGGAGCTCATTCTTCACAGTGTGCTAGTTTGGGCACGCTGGGCTGTGGTGTTCTCACTGACCTCTTGCCTAATGACCAACACCTACCTGACTGAGCTGCTTTGGTTTCACAGCTTCCAGGATGTTGTTTTCCAACACACTTTGTTACAAGTTTGGCACCATAACCTCCTGACCACAAGTATTGTATTCACAGTATCCAAAGGAGCCAGAAAAAGAAACTCTCAGTGTTGGTCTAACAATACCAGATCAACTCAGAAATTGCAAATGCCACGTTTCCCAAAGACAAAAATGGGTCTTATTTATGGAACAAAAGTGGGTGATGTTCTTTCATTTTTGTTGTGTTTTTATTTTTCATGTTCTACGCTGCAGTAATAGCAATGTAAAAGATTTCCTTATAACCTTGAAAGTGCCTCCAGGTAACTTGCAGTAGATCTGAAGGTGGGAACTTTCCATCCAACTTGAGGAAGGATTTCAAAAATTTTTTTTACATACCATCAAGCCATCAAATTATAAGATAATTTAAAAGCTCACTCTGTAAAGGGGTGCACATCTACTTCAGCAACAGATAACACCCATCCTTCATGCATGCAATAATAAAAAGGGCAGAAGTTTTCCCTTTGTTTTCTGTCAATTTTTAACATTACAGAAACGTTAAATCATGTATTTGTCTAAAGACAAGTTGAAAGTGATGCTGTGTTTCATAGGAGGACTGTGGTCTCCAAGTCAGGAGATCTGGGTTCTGTCCCCAGCCTTGCAGTCCTCTGTGTGACACCAGCCAGGTCACTTCCACTGTTGTGCTTCTCTCCCTGTCCTGCCTGATACCTGAGGGTTTCTGTCACCAGGATGCTGGGCTGTGGGGCACAAAGGGAGCTGGATCTTGGGCACTATCCCAGCCCTTACTGCAAAGCTCTAGGAGCTATTGCAGTGGTCAGAATGCTGCTGCATGTCTTGGCTGACTCTTCGTGCTTTTACAGAAAGTGTTGGATGTGCACTTTCAACAATGCAGTCATGTGGGATATTGATATGGGGTTAAAGAAACAAGTTTAACTTCTAATCTCCTTTAGCTGTGGAAAATCCTGGAATGCTCCTGCCCCATGGAACAGCACCCTGTAGTGATTTCTGGTGGAGGCATATAGAAATATTTGGAATGTTTTGGGCATGAAGAAGCTGGTGTTGTCTAGCCATGCTTAATTATGGTACTAGTTGCCTGTTGATTAACTGCTGGATTCTTGGTTCTCTCTCCTTATTGCAGCTGCAATGTCCTTTGACTGCTTGGGGAGGTGATTCTGGAGCACATACCCCTGACATGAGAAATACTTTAGGATTTTTGTCTTTTGTGGTCTGGATGAGCGGCATTCGGGGACTATTCTGCTAGCCCAAAAACACCTGGGGAGGAATGGGAGGACAAATTAATTTCAAATTGCTTACCTTGCTTCTTCTGTTCTCTTCATCCTGTGTGCCACCTGCTCTTTAATGGCCCTTGTGAACACCCGTGTCCCGTGGCTGCCCAGCTGCCACGGTGCCCGAGCAGCGGACGGTGACGCTGGACGTGGATGTGAACAACCGCACGGACCGGCTGGAGTGGTGCAGCTGTTACTACCACGGCAACTTCTCCCTCAACGCCGCCTTTGAGATCAAGTTACACTGGATGGCAGTGACTGCAGCCGTTCTGTTTGAGATGGTGAGATCCACAGAAATGCCTGTCTGGCCTCTGTATTCCTTGGACTACTGGGGACATCTCCCTAGCAAGTCCTAGGGAGAGAGACAGTGCCTTGCATCTGCCTTTGTTTCCATAAGTAATTTTTCTGGTGGTTGTTAGCGTTGCTGCATCTGGTCAGCATTTATCACACCATCTAGGGTCATTCTGTCTGCAGGAGTGTGTTCTGCTTTTAATGGGGTTTGTGCAGAGATCAGCACAGGTCAAGGTGATAAATTTAAGTCCCCCTTAGGCAAATTTTAACCCTGGAGCCAGGTCTTTGGAAAAAAATCTGTTTCAAATTACGTTCCTTCTATCCCCAAACCTTAAAACTTTAAATCTCAGTGGAATTGCTTTCATAACAGGGCTTTTCCAGGCAATGTGTTCTTCCTGCTCAGGAATGTTTAGGTTTTTTTTAACTTGCTGAAAACATTTTGAATTGAAAACATGTCACTTCTTAATTTTCAGATTAAGTTTTTTAGATTTCATTTTTAGATTTTTTGTTTTCCCTAATGTAGCTTCTGTGAAACTCGAATTATTTAACACCAGCCAGACAGCACTAGGTAGTTGGTTTTGCTTTTATTTAAAATCAATTGCACTGTTCCAGTAAAGTAGAAGTGTTTAGCCACTGGTGATAAGTAGGCTGAATCAGTTCCTGAAAAATGTCCAATATAAAGTGCTTTCTGATTGATGGGGCACTTCAGAAACAGGAAAGCCTGATGTCTTGTGCTTGTATTGCTTTGCTTGCAAGGACATTGGTGTGCCTGCCATGCCGAGCAAGCTGAACCTGTGGAGAATTGAGCATGTCTGATCTATTCTTGGGAAATGAGCTGCTCCTTTGCACATAAGTGCCCTTTGTCAGCTGGCATGTATGCTATGATTCATTGTTTGCATTTCTTCTCAGGTTCAGGGTTGGCACCGCAAAGCCACCTCCTGTGGGTTCCTGCTCGTCCCAGTCCTGGAAGGGCCCTTTGCTTTGCCCAGTTACTTGTACGGGGACCCACTTCGAGCTCAGCTCTTCATCCCACTCAACGTGAGCTGCTTGCTGAAGGAGGGGAGTGAGCATTTGTTTGATGGTAGGAAATGCACTTTGTTTTACCCCTCAGGATGCTTTGAGCAAACAGGTCACTGTTGGCGTGTAGGTGACCTAAAGAAGCTCCTTTACCAGCCAGCCTTAGGTGGCTGAAGGAGCTGTTTTTACAGGTCAGCAGCCCCTCAGGAAAGAGGTGCTGGAGGAAGCTGTGGTGGCAGCAGGATTGTGGGCAGCAGAATTGTGGGCACCAACACACAGGAGGGGTGGTCTCCCCAGTGCTACCTACCCTGCACACCCTTACAGAGCCCATATCCAGGAGCTGTTGTGTTAGACAGACTCTTGTGTCTGTTTTGCTGGTAGACCCACAGCTGCTCTGCATTGGTATCCTGCATTTGTTTATTCTCCTCCTGCCTAAGGTTGGGCTTTCACCACTGCCATCCTTCTTTTGTTGTTGCTATGGTTACTTCACTGGTTACAGTGTTTGCACATGAGATTAAGCACCAGAAACTGCAATCTCCTTCTCTGCAATGTGACCTCGCCCTTTCCACTGAGCCTGCTGTGGTAAACCTCAGGTGGAACCCCAAGATCAGAGAACTGTCCCTGTGCAGAGAAGGGCAGAACTGCATCATGAGAAGGGACAATTAGCAAAAGGCTGTGCTTTAAAATAGTAAATATGATGTTTTCATTAACCCTTGACTCGGTGTCCAATGTATGTGACACTGTGTACAATGAATGTGACAAATTCATATGCTGTGAGGTCACCATAGCCCAACTGACTGAATTAAATATTTTCAGATCACTCTTGTGATACACAGCAGTCCACTTGTCTTCCTTGCCCCCTCCCACACCCCCCTTTATGTTCTTCTCCTTCATCTCAAGAGACACAAGTAATAAATTCAGGGATGAGTCTGATACTGGAGTGTACAAGACACATCTCTAAGAGACAGCTGACAAAAAAATGTGACTGAAAGAAATGGCTAGGGGAAAAAAAAGAGTGCACAGAGGCCTCCTGAGGAAAACTGAAGTCTTGAAAAGAAAGGGAATCAAGTAGTTTTACTAGATAATTGTTACCTTTTTGTTTGTTTCAGGCTTTGAACCAGAAACATACTGGGACCGAATGCATCTGCTCCAGGAAGCAATAGCACACAGGTATGTCTGCAGTGGTGTGGGGTGACCAAACAGCTCCTGTCTCCCTGGGTAATGTGGCATGAAGGCTTGTGCTGAGCAGTCACTCCTGAGTCACTTGGCTTCTGTGCTGTCTGCCTCTCTGAAGTCTGCTTACAGGTTGTTAGACTAAAATACAGCCTCCATGCCCCGAGGTGGTTCTGTGGGTGCAAGGGGCTGTGTGCTGTTTCAGCCTGTCACCCTTAGGAACCATTCTCTCCTCCAAGGGTGGGCCTTGCCTTTGGGAAGTGCCCGCTATTCTAAGTGAGAGGCAGAAAGACTGTAAATAGATTCTTCCTGAGAAGGGACAGTTATTTCCTTCTTGTGTATTTAGCACAATCTCACACTGGGTGACACCTGATGATTGACAACAGGCAGGAGACTGGAGTGGGAGCTTACAGAGGAGGTTGGGCCCAATTTAAGAAGGAATTGTTGGAAGCTTGGGATACTATCTAGCCTTATCCCTTTGTATGACTAAGCTGCCAGTTTCTTTCATGGTATTGCTGCCAGGGTTTTTTTCATGTCAGAGAGGGCTGCCTTTTGTAATGGGCTTTAGCTTGGAAATCAGCTTTCATTAGTTTAGAAAGCAAGAGAAGAACAAATACCCTGCAAACAGCAGAGAACTGCCAGGTAAGCTGCCTGAAGTTCTGCATGCAACATTGCACATCATGAAAATAATAATGTTGCAGTTTGAAACATGCCCAGGGAAGGTCTGTCTTGACTATTGCTCTTCCAAGCCTCATATGCAGCTGCCCCATTTTGTCAGAGACTGCTTGGAGCTGCTTTTGTTTCCAGCTTGGGTCAGGACAGGGGGCAGTGTGGGGTGACAGGCTTTCACACTGTGTCTGGCAGAGGCAGAGAATATTTGGAGAGACTCAGCTCTCTTCATCTCTTTTCCTTTTGCCTTCAGGCCGTAAGAAAGGGAGAGTGGAAAGATTTCCTCTGGTGCCTCTGCCTTTGGCTGAGGAATCCTACCTGGAGTGGCTCTTTTTATCTTTCTTTTTTTTTAATTCCCCTTGTTTCTCTTCCTTCAGATTTGGATTTGTACAAGATAAATATTCAGCCTCTGCATTCAACTTCCCAGCAGAAAACAAGCCCCAGTATATCCATGTCACAGGTGAGCAATATTTGGGAGGCTCTGTGGCAAGAAGGAGGTTATTACAAACAAGAGAACCATTTTACATGTAGTTTTTGTTTTGTGTCAGTGATGTTGGTGCTGTACTGTCCCTAACCAGACGACAAGTAGGTATGTCAGACAACACAAACCAGAAAACTGGAGGGGGCAGTACGAAAAGCAGGAAGTGTTGCTGCTAATAAATGGTGTTGGTTTGAAATCTTGCTTTACAGGGGCTGTGAAACTTTTCTTTCCAGAAGATGAGGAAATTTTAAAAAATAAGGCAAAGCTTATTCCAAGGTCAATGTAAATAAATGTGTATCCAGAAGGTGGAAGGAGGGAAAGGTGTTGGGACAAGTCAGTGGTCTGTTGTAGATGCATTTCTACCCATACACACTGTGTGGGAGATAGGTCAAGCATGTGGGGTTCACTTGCTGGGAGGTGAAAACAATGACAGGAAGGCAGTGTTTGGAAAATCGCAGAAGAGAATGGAAATTGATGGGAAGTTAGCAAGATGGATCAGAACCTACATCTCCTTCATTCTGTGCTTGTAAGAGAAAGGCAGACAAAGTGTACTCCCTCCTGGTGTTGTAATGTACAGGAAGAAGTACCACCTTCCTAAGAGCCAAGGAGGAAAAGTGGGGAAAATCCCATTTTCTCTTGCTAAAAGGCAATTAAAGGAAACTTTTCCTTTCAGGCCAGTTTCGTTTCAGAATTTAACGAGTCAGCTACCAGTAGCAGGGGCTTGGGTCTGCCTCAGACTGAAGTGCTGTCTGTTTCCTGCAGGGACGGTGTTTTTGCAGCTGCCCTATTCCAAGCGGAAGTTTTCCAGCGGGCAGCAGCGGCGCCGGCGCAACTCCACCAGCTCCAGCAACCAGAACATGTTCTGTGAGGAGCGCATTGGCTACAACTGGGCCTACAACACCATGCTGACCAAAACCTGGCGCTCCAGCGCCACCGGCGACGAGAAGTTCGCAGACCGCCTGCTGAAAGACTTCACGGACTTCTGCTGGAACAAAGACAGCCGCCTGGTGACCTTCTGGGCTGATTGTCTGGACAAGATGCACGCTAGCGCCCCGTGAATAGGGTTGTATCTCTTGGGGAGACAGCTAGAAGCTTTACCTTGTGGCAAGGAAGTAGAAGTGAAGAGTCTCTGTTGGAGTCATCTTGAGGCTCTAAGAGGACCTGAGCAATATTGCTGTTGATATTCAACAGAATTTGATTAAGTGCTTGGAAAAAAAGAATTTGAGCTCTTGGCTTGCCAGCATCTATCACCTGACCTCAGCTTGGTTTCAAGTAGCTACAGTCCTTGGTTGCCAAAACTTCAGTTAGAGCAGAGGTAAAGGAGGGAGAGTGCAAATGGTTTTCAAGGGCAGTTGGATTCAGCAGTGTGATGATATCAGCTTCCAGTCACTGGAAATGATCGGTTGGTATCTGATGTGCCGGGCAGCAGCCTGCCCCTTTCCCTTCCAAGGTGTACCTGATTGTGTGAATATGTAAGATAAGATGTGAGAGATGCTTGTTAAATTTTCATACATGTAAATAAGTAAAATGCAGAAAATGAAGTCACCTGGTGTTTTGTTGTAACTCCACAGACAGCAATACAGAATTGGTGAGTAAAAGAAAACAATTGCCAAAAGAAAATACTGCTTTCTGTGTTCAGCTCACAGTTCAGTGCTGGAGCTTTGTCTTGTAATCATGCAGGATTTTCTGTCCTCATGTCTGGATCTAGAACAGTGTCGCACAGCAAGAGCAGGAAGCCAGTTACTTTCTTACAAGGCCAGCACCAAAGCCTAAGGAGAAATCAAGGGCCACTGAACACAAGTTGCTGCTGAGGGTTATGGGCAGGTTTTTAGGATGTGTGTGCAGTGCTGCAAGGGGAAGCTGCCTGCACTCAAGTATGTAGCCTTTGTCTTTGCAGGGCCTTGGCAGTGCTGGTTATTTCAGTGCAGGTTTAGGATGGGTCACAGCCGGCACCCAGCCCTGCCGTGCCTGCGGGCTGTTGGCTCCTGCTGCGAGCTGGTTCCTCATTGCTCCATGTCCTGGAGAAACTGGAGTCAGGGGAGGACTGACACCTTCACAGTGCTGTTCAGATCTGATTCAAGGCAAAGTGTAGCTGCTTCAGTTTTTTATCCCCTAAACTGAGTCAGGATGATTCATCTGTCTTTAGACAGCACCCACCTATAGAAGGTGGGTTTGAGCTGTGTGCCTCTTCATTCAGTCGCTGTAAGTGTGTCAGAATTATCAGAGCTTGTCTGATCCCCATGAGCGCCTTAAAACGTACTCTATCCTATTGAAGGAACTTGCTGCCATCTATTCTATACCGTTCTACCTCTGTTCTGCACTCCGGCAGTAGCCGTGCACGCGGAGGGTGCTCGGTCGAAGCTGTAGCGGGGTGGGGGAGGAGTGCGGGGCAGCCTCGGAGCCCGCCTGGGCGGTGTCTGGCGGCCGCACCTGACCCCGCTGTGCCCTCGGAACCGGGAAGCGTTTGGACACTGACGAGGCTACGGTGAGGAGAGGGATCGGGGCCGGGCCGGCTGCGGGGACCGTGGCCTCGCTGCAGGAGGAAGGGACGGGGCTGCGGCGTGTCCGCACTCCCGCACTCCGCAGCGGTCTGCAGCGGTCTCCCCGTTTCGGCCGGCGGCGCTGGAGCTGGCCCAAGGGTAGGGGGGTGTCCTCGCGGCGATTCGTGCCGGTGTGCTTTCCCCAGTGGAAAACGGGTGAGAAGCAGCCCCGACGAGGGTTTTACATTTTATGGTGACTGCGGTCTGCCCGGGCCTGTCACGTGCCATTTCGGAGAATTTTCACCGAATTCATTTCACCTGAACGTCTCTGCGCTTCATGTTTCGGTAGTTTTAACCTGTAAGCAGTGGATGTAAACCCTAGCGGGAACCTCTGAGTTTTGGGAAAAGTTTAATTTGTCCTTCTGAGCTCAGTTTTCTCAACTGCAAACCTGGTATGTCTTTAGCTTTTCAGGGCTGCTTTAGGCCTAGTTTTATTTTAAGCATTTTGAGGTCTTCAGGCTGCTTTTAACAACACAGTGAATTTCTTTCCTTAAAAAAAATGAAAAGCATACCATAGAAGCTAAAAATAGGAGATAAAGAGTTTTTATCTAACCACAACTTTGTGCATTGCATAGAAAAAGCTTCCAACAGGACATGATGATGAAGCAGTTCATGGCCATGTTAAAGAAGAATGAAAAGGAGCATCCCCCACCCACCAAGCTGTTGAATTTAGCAGGACAGCTTTGCCAGGAGCTCCAGAGCTCATCTCCTAGCCTGGAGAAGCTTGTTGAAGCCATGATGGGATGCAAGAACAAGAGATACTTTCTCACTAACATCCACGTTGTCCGGGCTTGTGTGTCTGTTCATATCCATAAAGGGCAACACGATGCAGCCTGCAGACTCCTGGAGGTAGGGATGTGTTCTTCAGTTCTTCATGGAAACAAAAAGCCACGTTAGAAAAACAGTAGTGAGAGCTGTTAGTGCAGAAGTACCTAAACTGCAGCACATGGAGCACTTCAGCTTGTGTAAGGCAGTGGAAGGTGATAGGAGTGCATTGTTGACCTGAAACACAGGACAAAGCCTTTGCTGCAGGCACTTAGAGTCAGTCAGCCAAGGGGGAAAAGGTAACTGGGCTATTATGTGGTTGGTTGTAGCAGGATTTTTTTGCTCTGGTGGCTCTTGGAGTTTTTCACAATCTTAGGGCTCAGGACATAAAAGTGTTGGGAAGCCCAAGCTTAGAGGGCTGGGCGAGGTGGGAATTCATGAGGAAGGCTGGATGGTGCCACTCAACATGAGGGATTTTTGGCCTCTAGATGTGGTAATGTAAACCTTTTCACCAGGGGAAAAGAAGGAAATAGGCAACTCCCTGTGTTCATGAGAGAAAGTACAGCGAGCCATATGCTTAGATAGTGCTACAAGCTCTGTCAAACCAGTAGGAATCTCTGAGTAAATTTCTGTTGAGGATTTTCTCCTTTATACATGGCCTGAGTGACTCTCCGGAAAGGTTTGCTTACGCTCAGTTTTGTTTTAGTATTGCAAGGCAGAAGAGAAGGAAGAATTGGTGCAACTTTGGCACGAGATTCACTACCAGAGGGTTATGGAGAAACACCAGACAGATTTTCTGACACCATTGCAGAAATTCCGTTGCAGGAAGAGGTACTGCATCGTGGGGAAACCAAGGTTGTTTGTTTTTTTTTTCTGTGTAGTTTTCAGATGCAGGGGCTACAGATGCAGAGGCTGGTTTTACATCTCAAGATGCTGCTTCTTGGAGCTTGGTTTTTCTCGATATTTTGACCACTTGCAGCAATGCAAGAAAATTGCAACAAATGTGAATTATTCCTTTTGGGTCCTTTTTAATCCCATTTTCTCCTGTGTGCAGGAATCCTCCACCTATTTCCCTTTGTCCTGAAGGTTTGAAGACTCGAAACTATTCGGAAGAAGTACGCCAGCACCTGCACAGGTTTGCTGCAGAGGTGACAGCAAATCCAGACAAGAAACAGCGGGTAGGGATGTGCTAGGGATACTTCTGATCAAGTCTCTCTGTCACAGGAAAGGACACTGCAATTAGGAGTCTATAACTGGTTTAATTTCTAAATCCTTGTTTTCAGAAGGCTCATTGGGGCTGGGATTCCTCATATTTGATATTTCCCTAGAGGTTTGTTTAAAAAATCATCAGGTTCATGCTAAGTAATTTCTCTTGCTGTGGACAAAAAGTTGAGGGACAATAAATTCCTCACTGGGTTTTTAACAGTTCTAATTTTGTAGTGATTGAGTGCAGGCAGCCAAACAGCCATCACTCAGCAGAGCTCTATTACAACAATAAATAGTTCTGAATTGACTGACTAACAGCTTATATAAAAATGCACTTTGTTCACCAGAACATATTTTGTGCTGACTTTTCAAATGCTGGTGATTTGATGTGATAACACAACAGGCTGTGTTGGTGTATGCATGGATCTCCCTTCTTTGGACAGGGACAGATTTGTCATGGAAGAAATGTGTGAATTAAATCAATAAGCACTGTTGATCACTACCTTGTCAGGTGAGGGCTTCAGACTTGAATGTCTGCCTCTCTGAAGCTGTCATTCTGTGGGAAGAGCATGCTTTGGTGAGGGCATCATCTGGTGAGCAGTATAGAATAGCAGTGACTTCCTTAGCAAACAAATTTTCTCAGAGTGCAGGGTGGAATTTGTGTTTTCTATCAGCTCTGATTTTATAAAATGGTCTCCACAAGGCCCATTAGAGACCTAGTGAGTAAATGTCTCTGGCTTTGGAAGGTCTTTTGCTGGACTGCTTTTGGAACTGAAGGGAAATTCCTGATTATTTGGATGTGAATTTTTTCCTTTGATTTCTCCCTGCACCTGGGTTTGCAGGAGGGATTGGCTCGGGACATGAACCTGCAGCCAACTCAGGTCTATAACTGGTTTGCAAATTATCGACGACGTCAAAAATCCCGCCTCCTTCACGTGGAAGAGCTCAACAATTCATGTCCTGAGAGGGCTTTGGCTTCCCACACAAATGAGCCACAGGATAAAGGATCCCACACTCCACAAACTGCAGGTTTGTCTTTTCCTAATGGGTTCAGGATGTGGTCCAGAGAGGTGAAAATCAATTTTAAATTCCCTCAGGAAGGGAAGGATATTGCTTCTTCAAAACAGCATTATGTGCTGATGGATCAAGTGGATGCTGGAGGACTCTGCTTCAGTGGAGTGCCTCATTGTTTGGCTCCAGGCTGTCACTCCAGAGGAGCAGACACTGCTAAGGCCTGTGCAGTGACAGGTGAAAAGAGATGCCTGGCTTTAAGGAGGCACCAAATGAAAGCAAATATGTGGGAAGCAGCAGGTTTTAGCTCTCAGATTCTGGAATCAGGGCAGTGTACTCCAGGAAAATCCAGTATTTCCATGTCCTTCCACAGACACTTAACCAAACTTCAGTCACAAGGAACACAGGGGTCTTGCTGCATTTGGCAGATTGGACTTGTTCTGTTGCCTTTTGGAGTAATCATTAGGGTTGTTTCACCTGTCTGGCCTGCACCTTTCAGATGGATCTCGTGTGGGCATCAGCCCTGAGCAAATGAAGATAACCCTCATGCCCTGTGAGCCAGGATGGGAGCAGTCAGCTGCACCTCTTTATAAGCCTTCTGGAGAAATGTATTTAAAGATGCTGGAATCCAGGTGATGTATGGCATCTTTACAGTGGTAGTTCAGAAATTAAGCAACATTTAAATGTATCTAAAAGACTTCCATGTCAGTTCCATGGGGACGTCACTTAGGAGCCTTGCCACTGTTGATGGAAGTGTTCTGTGTCCAGTCAGAGCAGTTCAACTCCCACCTGTGGAGGGCAGGATTCAGAGGTTTAGTTGGGGGTCCCCTTTTGGCAAGGCAAGATGTCTGGCTGATGAATTTCCTCCATCATTGCAGCTGTATGCAGAGCCCCGAGCTGTATGAAGCTGGAACAAGCATGGCTTTGTTCACCACTCACAGCGCTGAACAACCTGTACCTTTTGGCACCGAGGCTGTGATGGAACCAGGAACCTGCTTTGGCTCTCCTGTGCTGCTGCCTGGAGAAGCAGTGAGCAGAGCTGCTGCCAGCCCCTGGCAGGGGAGCTTTGCCCTGTGCTCTTACAAATCCCTTCCCTCCGTGAATTATTGGCTGCCCCCTTACAGCACCAGAGGAGTCTCTGGCTGTGTGTGGACCCCAGGTGTAGAAGGTTAGTAAAACTGTGCCCAGATTGCAGAAGCGTCTCTTCCCATTGCTGTAAACACTCTTGCTCACTTAAGTGTCCTGATTAAGGAGAGCAGGGCTTATTTTGAGTTTTGGAGTTCTACTTCCATGGTAGTTCAGTGAGAGAATCTGTTGATTTAAGGTGTTGAAACAGACGTTCTTCCCTACTCTTTTCTCTAAACTGTAACCACTTCTGTAAGATAGTGGTGGATTCCTTTTAGTGTTTCCATTGAGAGAGTCCCTCCAGGTGTTGTCTGCTCACCTTGTCCTTTTGCAAGCTTCTGAATTTTAATGCCTGTCATCATTAAGATATTGCCCGAGAAAAGTCTGGGAACTTCTTGACTGTGACTTGGTGCTTGTCTTCAAGCACACATTCTTCACTTTCCTTTCTCCTCCTTGCTATTTTTTCTCACTTCCTCTTTGTCTTCTTCCTGTCCAGTCTTGTTCAGCATTTCCACCATCTCTTCTCTTCTCCCTGTTCTTCAGAACAGGCTTGATAGGATATGTAAGTGATGTCCACTTGCTTTTGCCCTAGGTCTGTAGAGCAGGAAGGGCTGTAACTGCCATTCACCCAGGCTCTGGTGAATGTGGAGCAAGGAGAGAAGGAATAGCTGGGTCAGGGGTTGGGGCCATGTTATCTGTATCTGTACTTGTGTTTAATACAAGCATTTATTTCAGCAGGTATCAGAGTTCCCTGGAGCACAGTCCCTCAAGGTGGCTGTGTTGAATCCAGTTCAGAAAGAATCATTCAGGAGTCAGATTTACAGGATGAAAGCTTAATCCTTAGAGGAGAACAGCTAGGGACCCTGGAATCTATTCCCCACAGGTAAAGGGAGGGAAAGCACAGGGCTGCCTAAAGGCAGGAATAAAAATGATGCTGAATCCAGCCATGTCTTGATACCCTGTTGAAGAGAGTTGCAGAATTAGTGACACACCTCATTCCCAGGGACTGCTACTCCCTGTGTCCATCCTTCTTTGCCAGTATTTATATCTGTGCATGGGTAATGTTATCTAAGTGTATGTGTGTGTGTGTGGCACAAAGGAGATTTGGAACCAGAAAAGATATGACCCCCTGTTTTTTAGGCAGGTTCAGTTTCTGAACTATTTGCTTGGTTTTGTCAGAAAAGCATAATCTGTACTGATTTAGTGAGGGGCTGGTTCTGTGGGCTGGGTTGGTAGGGCCTGTCCTTAATCCTAAAATAGTTTTTGTAGCTTCACAACCTCATGACAAGATTGTTCCATAGTGCAAGCTTTCCAAATTGGAAGACAGAAAGACAGGCACTGTTCTCTCTTTGTTTTCCACCTCTAACAAAGGTTTCAGATTTTCTCTAGGAATTGAGATAAATTCAGAGAATGCAAAACAACAAAAATTCATGCCATTTTCCATATGTTATACAACTTCCATAATGTTACATAAAAATCAACACTGCCAGACATTATGGGCTTCTTTTAATTTACTGATCTGCAAGACAGAGCAGGAGCAGCAGCCCCATTTTATAACCCTTCTGCTTGACACTGATCAGCATTTGTGCCAGAATGACACTGTCAGTATGTCAAAAAGGCAGGTAGAAGAAGCTTTATTCCCACTTGAAAAATGAGGAAGCGGAGGCACTGAGGGCTTTGTGGCTTGTTAAACAAGTAAAATCAGTGATTCACTGGAGACAAAGATTGGTGAGGCTTTGGCCCCAGTTCTGTGATGAAAACATTTCTGCCTTTTACCCCTGTTTCCCACTTGGCCTGGTGCCTTGTTCTCATTTGTGTCAGACTCCTTGCTCTGAATTGCTGGGGAGAGCCCAGATCAGGCATTGTAAACCTCAGGCTATGTTTTAGGATTCACAGTTTTAAGCAGTGGCTAAAGATCATGAAAGATCAGCAAGGCTTGCTGGCAATATTTTGGCTGGATTTAAAATTGCATGTTCTGACTCTGGAGTGAGCTCATGTTTATTTTTAAAATATGTTCTCCCAGCAGAAGAAATCTATGGTGAATGTCTCCTTGTTGGGTATGTCAGTGTGCCAGGCATCCACACAGCCTTTATCATATTCCTATGAGGGGCAGGACCTGCTGCTTTGTTGGCACCTTTTGGTGAGGACATAGTTATTTGAACCCGATTGGTAAACCCTGTTTAGTGGCCTGGTCCCGCTTGCTGCCAAAACCCTGAGCTCCTCAAAATTCCATGAATGCTATGGAACATCAGTCTCTTTTCAGAAGTGACTGAGGCTTAGGCTGCAATTTCAACAATTTCATTTTGCAGTTTCTCTCTAGGGAGCCAGAGGAGCTCGTGTGGGTAGTCTTGGGTAAGACCATTGCTCAGTCAGTGAGGATCACCTGTGTTATAAGGCAGAGCCCTCTAACAGAGTCAGGGACTAGAGAGGAGTATTGTTACCAGAGTCCTCTTGAGCAGTCCTGGTGCGTTGAGCATCACTCCTCTGGGGACTTGTGGGGGCAACAGATCAAACTGTGAGGCAAATGAGTGTTGCTGTCCTGGAGTGACAGGGCAGTGACCTTATCCTGGTTTTAGAGGTAAGGGTAACACAAAAGGAAGGAAATTATTTGGCCAAGATCACCTATCTGGAGTGGACTCAGTGTTATGCTCTCCTTGCTTCCTGAGCACTGAGATAGAGCTACAAGTCAGCCAAAGGACCCTTAATCTGCTTGTCTCATTTTTAAAGATGCTCACCTGGAAAGGACATGGCCTCAAAGCTTATCAGAACAATTCCTGTTGATTTCTTTCATGGGCTTTTTACAGCCACTCCTACACACTTGGGCTGTGTCCAAACCCCTTCTGATCTACAGGGTTGTGAGGTGGGAGTGTGAGAAGGAACCAGGCTGGAAGCTGACTGTCTCCATCTGCTTCTGCTGCCTGAGAGGAGGGTTTGATCCAGCAAGGGGAATGGAAGTCCTTGTGGGAGCAAACAGATGCTCTCCTTTACAGACAGTGGTGGTGTATCCTCTTCACTCTGCACGTCGGGACAGGTGCAATGTAGCCCAGCTAATGGTTCTTGCAGAGTGGAAATCTCGTGCCTTCCATTTCAGAAAGAAAAGCACACTGAGCTCTATGGAGCAAGGCATTCTGCATTTATGAACCAGCATATTGATTTAGAAAATGTCAGTGCCAAGATGTTCATGGCAGCTTACAGCTTCTGCCTGCATTTCTGGGATTCCAGCTCAGAGTGCTGGGAATCCTCCTGCTGTTAGGCTCTCCCCTCTGGACAGCCCAATGTCCTGACACCGGCAGGCAGCAAGTCCCAAACCCACCAACAGAGGCTACTTTTTGGCATGTTACATAACTGAATTGCAGAACTCGTTGCTACGGGCACCGTGCATGTCGGTGTAAGTGGGCTGTGAAAAAGCATGAGACAAATTCCTGAGAGGGTGGGAGAGGGAGTTGAGCCCATTTGTCATTAGGAAATGTGACTCTCTGAATGCAGCCTCCAGCAGAGGAGTCCCAAGGCTGGTTGCTGGAACCTGGGGAGCATTCCAAGGAAGGGCAACTTGACACTTACCCTGTTGGTTTTACTTTCTTCCTATATTCTACGAGTGGGCACCTCTTGTCTGGGCCTGTATGGACACACACCTTGGGCTGTTCCTGGTGGTGGTACAGGCAGTGTTATTGCATTAGAGAGACTTTTGAGTTGGTGATGATGGGAGAGAACATCTCATTCTTGAGTACCCAGTGTCTGCTACTTGACCCGGTGCACACAGACTGATCTGTTTTGAGCGGCTGGCAGAGCCTCCAGGGGAGTGTGGATGGGGAAGCCGTGACCCCAGACTCCACTGGTGGCCTTGGAAAGCTGTAGCAGAAGCGTAGCCAATGTTGTGTCTGTCTAAAGCCACATATTTTGACTCTTAAGGTCTCTTTTAAAACATGTTCCAGGAGCAAGACATTTTTGTAGACACCTCCTTTTTTATGGAGAGTGTTTTGGGGCTGAAAGAAAGTTCCAAATTGAGATGTGATTCCCTGTATACTGCTCCTGGTCAGGACAGTCTTCCCACTGCAGAACCTGTATTTTCAGGCCATAACAATTTTGAGAAATGAGGCAGGTGTGCAGACAACTTAACAGAACTCCATCAAATGAATAGTCTTGTCAACAGCCCCTCTTGTCCTGCTGCAAAACATTACAGTAAGTGGCAAATAGAGCATAAATACAGATGCACTTGTATATAATATTTTTTTCCAGTTCTTCTCAGACTGTGTTTGGCAAGCCTCAGTGCCCACCTGTTTCTGCACCCTGTGTGGAAGAAAGCCAAGCCTTGGGACAAAGCCGGGTAAGAACACACCTAAAGTTCAGAGAAAGGAGCTCTGTATGCAAGATCCCCTGCAGCTCTCTCAGAGGAGATGTGAAATCTCATCTCATATTTAGTGTGAAACATGTTTGATCTAAGCATAGCTTCTGGAGTCCAGTTCAGAGCAAGCTGGGCATTCCCTGGGTAACATCCAGCAGATAGTAGAAGGAAAGATGGTTTTGTTGATATTTTTCCTACTTGAATTGCTAATCAGACCCTAATTTTACGAAATGTGTCATTGAAATGGTGGCCAAAAGATCCTGTGCAGATCCAAATTGTCATTTAAATTTTCAGCAACAGAGGGCTCACCTAGAGAACAATCACACTAAGATGGCTGCTTGAGGTCCTCCCCTCTAAGGTGTTTTGCATAATTTGACACTGTTCTCTCAGACCTCTTAAAATGTTTAATGTAATTTTCATTTGCAAGTCTGTGTTGTTGTTGAGGAAAAGGGATTTTGCACTGTTCTGAGGTGGCTGATGGCAGACTACAGAGCAGCGTGATTATTGGCCAGGATAAAGAAGGTAGTTCCATGCTGTGGGTGCAGTCTGTGTGCCTTCTGATGGGGACTTCAAGGCAGTAGAGAATACAGGTTAGAAATCTTGTGCTTTCAAGGGGATGGGAGCACATCTCTGAATTGTTGCCTAAAAACAGGACCCAAGAAAGCCCTGTCTAAGCTGTACATTTATGTATTTTTTGGCTTCACGTGTGTTGGTCTAACAGTCAGCATCCATTGCTGTTTCCCTTGCAGTGTGAGCTGCTGGGGAAAACCTTTTCAAAAGAGATTAGAAAATGCAGGACCCATATCTGCTGGCCTCATTATGAGAAGTGGCTGTAGCTCTGAGGGCAGTAACAGAACCTCTTTTGAGCCTCTGAAAGCATCGATATAAAGATCTGTATCTTGGAAAGTGGCCTTTTTACCAGCCATAATGTAAGGCAGACGAGAAGGAAAGCTTTGGGCATTAATAATGAATGAGCCTTTTCTAAGATTCCCAGAGCAGGCCATCTCTAGCTACTTTTCATCTTGCTGTTCTGCGTCCTGGCACTGATTTTGCAGTGGTGAAGGAACATGACACTGAATACATTGTGGGCTGGGAAGCAAGATACTGAGTGATGCTTGTAATTGTCAATCTTCAAATCTTTGTAATAATTACTCAGTTCAGGAATTCAGAAAAGCAATTTTTGCGTATTTTAGTGTGTGCTCTAGGAAAAGGAAGAACTTGAATGGGTAAATGATTTTACAGCATTCTACAGACTTCCTGGGCACTTTGCTTCTTGCTGAATCAACTTACTCTGGGCTTGTGGCAAGAATATGCAGATATTTGGTTCCTATGTCTGAACCACAGAGGTGCAGATGAAAACTGTCTTTTGTCCAGATGACTCAATTTGTTTTTTCTGGATCATGCAATCCATTAGAACCAACGCCACAGAACCAAAATGAGAGTAAAAGAAAAGCAAGCAAACAACCAAAAAGTTAATTCATTTTGGAGATATTTCTTTCTCTTCCTGAGCAGAGTTTCCTTGTTCAGGACAATTCCTTAATTATTAATTATTTAATTCCTGTCTTACCCTCTGTCAGTTACTAGCTTTTATAGGAGCCAAAGCCTAGGGCAAAGCAAAGGGAATTGCTCTGCTCTGAATTCCTGGGAGTTGAGTTGTGCATGGATTGTGCTCATCACTTCTACGCCCACTGATGGATTACTCTACCTGAACTTGGAGGGGAAGAAGGCCTTTGTCACTTCGTGCACACAGCCCTGACCAGTGACATTCTCTCCCATTGCACACCTTGTGTTGCTGACTGCCAAAAGGAGCTCTTCCACCATAAGCAACTGTGTTAAAATCATATCTAGTGAGGCTTTGGTTCCTTCCCGTGTCTTTCAGGTCCTGGAGAATCCACTTGTTGACTCACTGACCAACGACATGTTCCAGGCAGCATGCCTGCTCTGTGAGTTTTCTGCCAGTGGACAGATGTGACCTGCCTGCAGATACACTCCATGTGTCTGCACTTTGCCAGGAAATACCCCATTGCTTCCACAGGGAGAGGAACAGAGTGAGGGAGAAGGATGGAGGTGTTTCCAATGGTTACAGAGTTTGGTTTAGTTAGTTTTGTTAAGAATTTTGCAAAGGATAGAAGAAAGCAAAGGTGCACTGTGGCCTGTAGGTTTTTCCTGGAGCAGTCTGAAGCTGTACTGTAGATGTTCAAGTTACCAAGGCACTGGTTCTGTGGCAATAATCTAGATCTAATCATAGCACTGGCCAGATCCAAGTCCTTGGTTGCATCATGAAAGTAAATGAAGCTCCTGTGCTCAAAGGAGTAAAATTTGGTTACATTGCCTTGCAGTGGATATTGGATAGCCTTTTCTCAGGCTTGGAAAATAAGGTCTCAGCTAAGTGCTGGTAAAACACTGCTATTTCTTATCCCTGCCTTCCTGTTGCACTGCAGGATGTAACTTCTGGAGCATTCCATACTCCCTAGTGCCACAGGTGACACAAACTGGAGCACAGCAGAATTCTCATTGCCAGGGCATGCCATTGTTTTGGTGTTTATACAAGAAGTAGCAAGGCAGGCCTTGCCACTTTTAGGTTTAAAACTAATCCCACAAATTATAGGGTGGTGGGGGGTGGGTATTTTCCTGAAGTGCTACTGTTTTTTAAAACATCTCTGTTGCAAAATGGGTCCCCTTTGCCACACCTCCATCCCTGAGATACAGGGAGAAGATGCTTCCATTACCGTTTGTTAAAAAGTTTATAAGTAAAGATTTTCGCTTACTCTTTCTCCGGTTCATTTTTTTTCAAGGTAAGGGTGTGAAGTGTTAATTTTCACACGGCAATTATGTATTAAAACGCAGGACCAGCTGCCCTGGGAACACTTGTGGGTGCTGAGAGCCTGAAGCCTCCATTATTTTGCCGGATTTCACTAGGAATCCCCTTTTTTGTTTGTGTTTGCAACAGCGGTGCTTGGAAGGGTCACACACGTTATCGTTTATTGCCGTCAACAGCGGGGCCGTGAGTGAATCCGGGCATTTGTATAGGGAGCAAAGATGCGGGGCTTGTAGGGCCCGCACGAACAGCCGGGAGAGACCCGCCCGCCCTGCCCTCACGGCCCCGGCCACCGCCCGCCCTCTCGCCTCCGCTCGGGGCTGTTCCCGCCGCTCGCCGCCGCCTCCCCATTGGCTCTCGGGCCGCCCGCCGCCGCTTCCCCATTGGTCCGCGACCTCTGGCAACAGCGACAGATATATCCTGCCGCGCCCTGATTGGCTGTGGCCTCCCGCCGAGCCATAGCAACAGCGGGGCGCGCGGGCCGTGGGGGGGCTGAGGCTGAGGGAGCGGCGGGACCCCTGAGGGCGGGGGACGGACAGGGGCCGCCGCCACGGCCACGCCTTGTGAAAAGCCCTTCTCTAGGCGCTGTCAGCGTCGTTTCTGCGGCCTGCGGTGGAACGGAAACGGGACACGGTCAGGAGCCAGCCAGCGACGCGGCTCTATGCAGAGGCAGCAGCCCCATAGCAAAATTCCCACTGGATCTTGCTGGGCTGCTGTCTGAGATCCCAAATAAGGTACTTTAGTTTTCATCCCTACTGATATGACATGTCACTACAATGACTATGATTTAACAGCCAGTGGTACATGATACATGTGGATGAAAGGGAGGGAGGTTACACTTCCCTGCTGTTGAAGATGTATTGGAGTAAAGAGGAATGACGCCTCTCTTACAATGGGATGTATTTTCAGTTCCTTTCAAGTACTTAGTTCTGTTTCCTGTCAGGGGAGATAAGGTTAGATTAACATTGCCTGTATAGAAATTTGAGATAGCTGTCATTCTATATAGGTTCTTTTCTAAGAAAGCAACCCATGCTAGAGAATGCAGGTATTTTGGCTTGGCATATAAGTGACCTTTGTTCTACCACTTGAACAACACCAGTGTCCTAAGACCTTGTAAGTTTTTTGAATAGTTCAAGAACACAGTTGTTTTGAGTTTTTAGTTAAAAAGAAGAGGCTCAATTCAGCAAAATTCCTCAGGAGTGCTAGAACGACAAGTCTCTTTTCCAAACTTAAGTCTGAAAAAGGATTTTCAGCTAAAGCAGAATTAAAGCCCCTTCTCTTATACTTAATTAATTTCATTTCTGAATTTGGTACAGTTGTTCTCTGGAGGACAAATGAATTTTCTAGGTCATTTCCCAGGTGAAATAACTTATTACTTTACTGTAAATTTATGTTAGACAATTCAAACTTTGATATGCAAAATCAAGCAAATTAAAAGTATTTCCCTTTAAGAGATGTAAAGTCAAGTGGTTGAAGTACAGTGTATTTTGGCCCACTGTTGCCCCGTGTCACCTGGATACCGAACCTGCACAAAGCACTTTTGAGGAGCTAATTGCATTTGGACAGGAATTTGCAAGTGATGCCTACAGATGATCTCACAGGACTTGGCTGTGCTGGGTTACAGGAGGCTGAGCAGGATTCAGGGGTGTTTCCCCATCTATGAGCCAGAACAGACAGGGTGCCTGGCCATGCAGTAGAGGAAGAGAACAAGTGAATCTCTGCTAAATGCCAGTAGTGCTTTGGACTTTCTCTGGCTGTGCTGCTGGCTGGAGTTAATCTTTTGAGAAGAACCTAGTGGAGTTCTTTGCATTGTGTTCACATTGGGGTAGCAGTTTGTTCAATTTGTGTCTTACCTCATTCTGGTTTCCTAGATGTGATTTGCGTCCCCATCGTGTTCTGCTTTCCCTATCCTACCATCTGTAGCAAGCTCTGGATGTGTTTATGTTGTTCTTCCTTGGAGCTGTACTTGGAAGCACACTGAGCACGTGTCTGACCTGCCCTGAGATGAATGTGCTGTACCTGCTGTTGTCATTCCTCCTCCTCCACATGGCATGGCCTAGCAAAGGAAGGAGCTTGCCCTAGATAGAAAGAACCAAAGTTATTTTTGTCCTAAAATGCATATAAGGGCCCAAAGTACAGTGCCTGTATGTGTTGATTGGTCACAGAAAGGGGATGGAAGTCTAGGAGCACTTTCAGAAGTTCTGTTACTTGGCTCTCTGAGGTGAGGGACACTTTCCCAAGGGGCAGCATCCTTGTTTTCCAGCACTGCTGCTAGAGGTGGCTTTTCTCTTGGCAGTTCAGCAGAACGTGGTCAGGTCAGAAGCTGAGGGTGGTTCTGCCCTGGAAGTGTGCTGCTGTGCTGTGTAGAGGTCCTTCAGAGCAGCTGCCATGAAAACTTCCCTGAACTAATCCGTGTCACTGCTGCAGGGGATGGAGGATGTGAGCAGCAGCTTTTCCTGCTTGCAGTCCCATTGGCAGTTCCACTTGCTGTCACAGTCACTGGTGCATCCAACACCCACTCAGGACAAACGCTGGGAGACACAGCTTCAAGGCAGTATTTTCAGGCAGGCTCTCATTCTGGATGCCTGGCTCACCTTTCTTGGGGCCTCATTTTTAGAGGAAACGAGCACTTTACGCAGTGACTCAAGTAGGGCACCCAGAATAAGAGGCCACTTTTGAAAATGTTGGCAAAAGCATTTTGTTTTATCTCTGCACTTCATTAGTCTTATCCCCAAAGTCTTTCATGTTATGTTCTACAGTGAAAGGTCATTGTTTCAGATCAATCATTTTCACTGGGATTTAATCCAGCTCTAAGTCAAACTAATCCACTTTGGTAAAGGTTGAAGGGCAGTAAAAATTCATTTGTTAAGACAGATCTGGTCTTATTTTTTAAATGTGGCTGTTGATGCTGAGTCCTTAATTGTGTATGCTTAGCATGAGGTGTCTTTCGGAGAAGTTCCAGAAGTCGTAGGATTGAGTTAAGTTGTATTCATACTGGGTTTTTCTTCTTCCAGTATTTTCTTAACACAAGTTGTTTCTTTTTCCTCTTACCTGTAGAGCCTGTTTTCAAAATGGTGCTCTGGTGGCAGCTGCTGCTAAGCAGGCGTGTTCATGTTTTCCTGTTGAAGCTTGTCAATCCTGGTTACTTGCCCCTCATTACATAAAGAGTAAAACTTCATTCTTTAATCTGGGCAGGACTACCAAATACTGTAGTCTGAAGTAGCTCATGAGGAGTTAAAGCTGCTTTCAGTTAGCTACTGTGTTCTCACCACTTAAAGGAACCCCCACAACTGAGCATGCTTGACAACCCCCTGTGCATATCCCTGAATCATTCTGGCAAGGAAAAACTGCCATCATCTTTTATTCAGACATAGTGCTGTTTCCTCACTGGACTCTGAAATGAGCAGGTGCTGGAAGATAGCACATTTTGCCAGAGAGTTCTGAGGGTTTATCAGCTTGTGTCTGCACAGGATTTTGAACATGCAAAAGGCTACTGTGTGTGAATGCTGAATGGCATTAAATACACTGCAGTGATCCCAAATAGGCTTCAGGGTACAGACCTACCCTTTCCCATAAGGGAGAAAGAGCTTTGCAGGTTTTGTACAAATCAGTGCCCTTCTGTTTTACAGTTTGTCGTGTGTAGGTTGATAGATACACAGTGTACTTCACCACAATGCATGGCATGAGCCCTGTTGCTGCTGCTGAGCAGCACTCAGGCAGTGTCATCTTTCTTCATTCTAGGATTTACCCTTGAGTTATGACGGAGGTTCTGTGCGAGTGATTCAAAATTAATATGAAATTGAAATATGACAAAGAGTAGAATATTTTCACACACTGTGACAGCCTAGAGGCTTGTTAAACTGTGGTGTACGATTTGGCTAGAAATATGTCACTGAAATTACAGTCCCCTGTGGTTTGGGAGAGAATCATCACACCACAGCTACACCCACTGCTATCTCGTGCTCTGATCTTGTCATTGGTTACACCACCTAGCCTCCTGATGCACACTTATCTCACTTCACTGGGGGAATGTGCTGCTAGAGTTCTGACAATAAAAATTACAGGTAGTCCTAAGCCTCTGGAAGAATCTGTCCTTACAGCTCTATCTGAGCATCATGCCCCAGGTAAGGGCCAGTCATAAGCATTTCCAAGATCAGATGTTAACAAACTCCATCTCTCTCTCTTCCACAGTTGTCTCTACTTCATTTGCTGTGATGTGGAAGCTGGTTAACCTCCCCCACCAGTGGGTGGTTTCTCTTCTCTCTCTGTTTTTCAGTATCTTGTCCCCAAGTCTTTCATCATTTAGCAGTTCCCTAAATAAAACACTTCCTTGCTGTAGAAAGGAGAGAGGAGATAATTTTCTCCAGGGATCAGGAGGATGTTAGTGGCAGGGACTTCGTAGCAGCACTGCTGTAGTTCCGTGAGTCTCAGAAAGAGTGCCACAAAATGTGTGTGCTCCTTGGAAAACAAACAGGGAGGTTTTCCACTGTGGGGAAAGTCTGGGAATGGCACGTGGTGGTTTCCTTGTGGTGTTGCCTCTTCACCAGTGTCCCTGCAGCTAAACATCAGCACTGGGGAGACACCTTCTGAGACTGCTGTGGTGTTCTCAGTGCTCCTGTGCGAGTGAGCACTGAACTGGGATGACATTTCAGCAGGAAGCTATTTATGGAACATGGGTGCTGTCCAATAATCAGATGTGCCTGTGGAGCAGAGCCACTGCCTTAGGTCATAGTGCAATATTCACTGCCATAAATTTCTCCATCTACAAATTCTTGCTGGGTGTGGTCACTTTGCAAACAATTCTCTGTCCTGCCTCACGAGAGCAGTGTTCCTGAGCTTTGATGGGAATCACGGAGTGATGCCTGGCATCCGAGCTCAGCAGGGGAACCACAGTCAGGCACTGTTTGCACCCCATTCAGCACTCTAATAACAGGCCTGCTGATTTTTCCATTTCCTTTCCATTTTTGTTTTAAGACATTGTGACTCATAAATATTGTAGTAGATCATGAAACTCATTGCTTGAGCTCTAATTTCTGTTTGTTTGTACCTCTGTGGATCTGTGGAGCCACTTTTGAGCATGAAGATCCAGAACACTAGGCACTGTATGCACAGGAGAATACAGGTACTCTCCCCCAGACCTTGGTTGTAAAATGCAATCTCTTCCCTTTCTTTAGATTACAGTCAGACTGTGGAAATGCTGCACACAACGTTGCCTTATTTTAGCAGTTTTTCTTGCAACTGTTGAATTTAGATGTGTATCTGGTTTTAGAGCAGTGAGATTACACATGACCTCGTGGATTCAAGGTTACGGATTTTTGAGATGCTTTAGACTGAGAAATAGCTGTTTTACAGAAGCCTCAATTAAGGAACCCAAAGCATTTAATGAGAATGTTTTGTGCATGTGTAGATATATCTACATATATTTGGCAGATTAATGCAGATTGGTTCAGTGGGTGAATAACTCGTTTTAAAAATACCTTGTAATCCATTTCCCTGGGGAGTCTGAAGCTGCTGTACAAGACTAGAAAGCTTCTGGTAAACCCTACATATTTTCAGAGCTGTTGGAATGCTTTGTAAACTGACTAATCTCTACTGAGAAATTATTACAACTACAAAGGTTCCCAACTGAAGTGTACTGGGCAAGGAGGATTGGCACATCTCTCACTACACTTGCCTAGGGGTCAGATACATTAAAATCCGTATTTTTACATGGAATCATATATTTTCAAAATCACATTCTTGCTATCTGCACCTAAACATTTATTCTAAGGTAAAATGAATGCAAGTTGTAAAATAATTATGCTAATAAATTGAACTGATACTTGGGATCCATTCTGTTGAGGTTTTAGATGTCACTGCCTTCTCTTAGAAACAGTGAAAACAAAATCCCGGTGGGAAAAAGCCCCATTTGATTTGCTGCGATGCTTTCACAGTGGTGTATGTGCTTCACACTACTGCAGAGGGCTGTTTCCAGAATGTTCTGGCAATCAGTTTATAACTTGCTGGGTGTAATTTTTATCTTTCATGCCTTACTACATACAACTATAGTTTATTCTTATTTGTCATATTTATTTATGTCCTTTAACAATACAGCAATATTCATCTAATCCCTTATAAAACCGCAGCATTTATTTTAAATGGCATTACGTTTTAATGCACACAAGCCAGCAGCATTAGAGTTAAGGCTAAAAACTTTTGTCTGACACAAGGGAATGGATTGACTCATTTGAAGTAGTGCGAGAGTGCCGAGGGTAGTGGGAGAGCATCGGGATGAGTGAGAGCTGCCTTGGCCCTGCTTCCGGGGTGTGCTAATGGACTTTCGTTCCTTGTCTTTGGCGTGAGGACGGATGTGAGCTTAAATTGCCACAGGTGCTCTGGTCAGCAGCTCTGGTGCGGAACTGTCTGCTGGTGAGCAAACCTTTCACTCAGCTGTCCAGCAGCTCCCCATACCTTCAGCGGTGCAGGGATGTTTAAATGCTGGCCAGGGTTGAATAGAAAAGGTTAATCTATGATTTATTGTAAGAGATGAGTAACGTGGCTCCCAGCGTTTCTATGGTCTCCCACAGCAGTTTGTTGTTTGTGCAAGGTTCTTACCTTAAAATGATTTTTATGTAAGAATAGTAGTCTGTCAATTTGTGAAAGAGGAGCTTGACTATTACACATTAAAATACGTAGTAAAATTGAATTTATCTGCATCTCTTAAGCAAGGTAGTAGAATTGGTCCGTGGTACCACCCCCACAACTCGGGCTGTTTCAAGGCAGCCGGGATGCAAGATACGCTTATTTCCCCGAAAGAGGCACAACCGTGCCACCACTGCAAGACAAGGCTGGCAGGCTGCGGCCGCACAAAGCAGCCATGGTGCTGGGCAGGGTCTCACACGTGAACGCGGAGCGTGGTCACCCCGAGCGTGGTCAGACAGCCGTGGCCCGCCAGTGCCTCTGCCGAGGCCGGGCGGGGCGGTGGCGGTGTCCAAGCCCGTGTCGTGCCCCGTCCCGTCCCGCAGTGCCCGCGCCCCCCGCCCACCTCCACCTTTGCAGCAGGAAAATGCAGCACTCGCAGCGCGCACGCGCGGCCGCGGCCGGCGCCCCGCGATGGCTATTTATAGCAAGTGACGTCACCTAGAAATAGAGCGCGGGGGAGCGGCGCCCCCTCCCCTCCCCTGCAGCACCGCGGCTCCGCCCCCTCGTTGCCTTCCCGGCGCGCAGGCGCGGGCGGCGGCAGCAGCGCGAGGCTCCGAGCCGCACACGCCGCGGTCGGTCCGGGAGCGCGGCCGGCGGGCGAGGGAGCGGCGGCCAGCACAGCCCAGCGCGGCACAGCACAGCCCGGCACAGCACAACCCAGCCCGGCACAGCCCAGCGGGCGGCTCCGCTTACGGTTCCTGCTCCCACCACCCGTGCGCGCCCAGCCGCACATCCCCGCCCGCCTTCCGCTCTCTCTCAGGGGCACGCAGAGCCCAGCCCGGCAGCCACCACGGAAGCGGCTATGGGGGACCGAGAGCAGCTGCTGCAGAGAGCCCGCCTGGCCGAGCAGGCGGAGAGATACGATGACATGGCCTCGGCCATGAAGTCGGTGAGTGGGGCCGGTAGCGTGGCGGCCGTGAGGGGTACGCGGAAAGGAGTGTGTAGGGGAGTAGTGGCGGGGGAGGGAGGGAAAGGAAGTGCGGGCTGGTCCGAGGCGGGGTTGGGTCCGGGGAGGATGCGAGCCGCCGGGTCCCACCCGTCGCGGTGAAGAAAGGAGGGCGGCAGCAGGAGCCAGACCGTCCCGATGGGATACCTCGCCGCCGTGTGGGGCGGTGCCCAGTACTACCTGCCTTCGGCAGATATGAGACAAAGAGTAGCCGGTCCAAACCGGACCTAGCACCCCCTTTCAAAATCAGTTTCCGTTCCCCCGTAAGGGCTGTCTCGCAGCCCTCCCGCTCCCCGACTGTCCCTGCCCCGGGGGTGTGGCTGTCCCCATGCCCTCCTCTCCGTCTCCCCATCGCGCCAATCGGGCTTGCAGTGCAGCTATTTGAATGCCGCCCGCCTCTCCTCGCGGCGGGAACGCTGTGCATTTCTTCTCTGCTACAGATGGGGCCCATCGCCCACCTCCCTTCCACCCCGATGGGGTGATGGGTTTCACCTTGGGGTGCATCTTCTCTTCTGGGCATCCGCCAGCGTTTGGGGGCGCTGGTCCTGTGGGATGGGCACTGCGGCGGGGCTGTCTGGGGACACCGCAAGAGGAGCCCCTTCCTCTTCTTTTTTGCCTCGCCGTAAAAGACACCAATAGAGGCCTCACTCACTAACGTTGGTGACTCAAATAATAGCTGCATCCACGTGTGAAAGCTACCCCCTGTTCCAGGAGCGTTTCCCGAGCTTTAACGTTGCCTTTTTGCCTCTTCTTTGTAGGGTAACAGTTTATCAGTGCATTCCGTACCCTGTTGAATATTGAAATGTGTTTAAACAATGTTACATTTGCAACTCTGCTCCTTTCAGAACCAAGCAATGAAAATTGTTTGTACTGATCTACCTGTACTGAAACATAATAAAATTGTACAATGATCAAACCTATTATGTCTAGTCCCTTTTTTGAAAACGAAGTATTCACACAATCCGAATGTTATGGGTAATGTTAATGCCATTGGATGCTTCGCAGTGGCTTTCCATATCAGATTACAATTGGTTGTTCTTGCTGGTCTGTCCTCTGTGAACCCCAAAGTCCCAACAGGAACTGTGTCTCTTGACAGTGCTGCTGTTTGAAGGCACGAGGTGATTTTAGTTTGAAAAAGAGCAGCTTCAAATGGAGTCTGCATTTTTGTTGTAAGAATGTCATCTCCCTTAAATGAGGGCAGTAGAAAGTTTTGCTGCTCTTGTTCACTTTTGCTATTCTGTTGTAATAAATATTACGACCAGTCCAGTTCTAAAACAGTGATACTTCTGAGTATCTCAATACCTGAGTCACAAGATATTAAAATAAGGTGTATTTATAATTCTGTCTCTAGAGTTCTTGATACATATGATGTAAAAGTAACAGCTCTTCTTTCAGTTGATCATTTTAAAAGATGAAATAGAGAACTCACTAAAATATCGTGCTCGAGAAGACAATTTCTGGCTGTCGCTAGTAGGAAGCTTTGTATTTCTCCAAGAACTGCAGACCTGCAGTGTATGTATGGTCTCTGGGCAGGTGTGAAACCATGAGAACACAGTTGCTGCACTTTAGGAAGTGTGTAAATAAAGTACTTAAAACTAGTGTGTATGTCCAGTTGTCTTCAAACTGTACTCATTACTATGCAAATTTTCATTCATCTGGAGCTGTGGTATTCTCATCTGTAATGCCACTTCTGCTCACAAATAAGTTGTGTGATCGTGAGCTTCTGTAATTGGGAGCTTGAGAACACTTTGTGAGTGGGGTCTAGAAACTTACAGATACTTTTAAAATACAAAAAGCAACCTGAATTTAAGAGCAACAGTTCCCTTATTTTGAGCGTTCATACACTGTTGCATATCTGTAATGTAGCATCTGTTGATGACTTGGCTTTCACAGGTGTTCACTCCAGCAGGGCAATTTCCAGAAAGCTCTTTAGTGTTGAGGTTGATTTTGTAGGTCTGAGCATAATCTTCCGTGGAATGCTCTGAGGGCTGTCTGTCCTCACAGCTCATACTTCTGTTTCAGTGATTGCAAATAACTGAGAGTTAATTAAGAGAGCTTTTTACCCATATAGGTTAATATTGAAGTAATCTTGCAATCCGCAGAATTTAGACTTCCTCCAAAAGGAAGGAAACCAGTGTTCTAACTCAGAATCTATTCTCCAGCATATCTTGATTTGAAAAGCTTAATTTTTTTTAAATCTCTGAATGTAACACATCTGATACTTTTAAAAGATGCTATATGAAAGTAATGTGCTTTCAGTGTAAACTGAAATCTGAACAATTAATTTTAGTTTTAGATATTGCTACACTTTACAATACAGAATATAGCCAACAGCATGGTGGCTTATACGTGAGAAACATGAAGTAACAAATACTTGTTTTAGTGAATGTGTATTTGCATGATTTTTGACTCTGCCACTGGAGAAAAAAAGTGTGACAAGGCTTTTCACACTGACTGAAGTGTTTATCTGTCAGCATAAAGCTGGAGAAACGTTTATTTTTTATTCCCATCGTTCCTTCTATAAAGAAATCCAGACCAAGAAGCAGTTGTAGCTTAAATAAGTAATTTACTGCTCAATACAAATTTTTGTTGTTGTAAACTTATTTTTCTTGGAAGAATTCCAGTATTTTTGCTTGTAATGTGTAAACAGGAGAGGAAAATGAAATAGTTGCTGTTAGAAATTAATGGTTGGTTTAGTTTACTAAACCCAATAATTTGTAACTATTAAAGTTATTTTAATAGAAAATATAATCATATGTAAATGGCACTCTTCCACAGTGCATGGCATTGCCGTTGCATTAAATGCTACTCCAGGATTCCAGCTATTTGAAATAAAACTTACACGGTAGGTACAGAACTGTTTCTCAACACACTGGAGAAAGATGCTTTGGGTGGAAGTGTGAAAGGTTCTCAGCTGATGCAACAAATGCCTCAACCTCCTGAGATTACAGCATTGAGTACCCTTTGGTTTAGATAATTCCACAAATCATGAAAAATTGTAGCTGTGTAAGCCCTTCGTTTCTGAGACAGTTTTAATCCTAATAGGTGGAGCTTAGGACCTCTGGATTTGTGTTGTTTTTCCAATATAGCTACATAGTGGTAAAAAATCATTTACTTTTTTAAAATTGATAACATGGGTGATGTGAGATAGAGAATTTTCAAATTAGTCATGTGAGAAGTATTACACAGTGAAATAAATTTAGGTCTTGAACTGAAGTTTTTGAAACAAAATAGCTTGAGTTTCTAGTTCGTTATCTATACATAAATGGACTTCAAAAGTTTAGGATATTCTGTATTTTTAGTAGTTATCCCTGGGTGTCTGGTTTGGGGTTAATGAAATGTGTTTGTGTAGAAGAGGGGAACGAGTTGCCCTCCTCTGCTGAGAGATTACTTCCTCATGGTGTTCTCTGGGGTAAATGTAGCTATAGAACTTCCAGTTCTTGGTATAGAGCTCTGAAACCACATGATACAAGAAATTGATCCGGTTTAAATTTATTGGTCTGGTTTCTATTTGTTCCAAAATGATGGACTGCATAACTTTGTATCAGACAAGTTTTAATAATTTAACCTGACTTTATACTGGCTCAGGTACAGTCGTTTTTGCAGCATCTGCCTCAGAACTGGCTCTAGCTGAGTGATGGGCTCTAGCTGACAAAACCAGTATAATCACAGGCCACTGACCTGGGTCAGGTCATGGATCTGCTCTCTCGTGGAATATTCACTTTGGCGTGTTTTCCACATGAAAAGAGCTCATCTTGGTGTATGGCCTATGTGGGATCACACACAGAAGTAATTTCTGAGCTGATGGAGTACTGCCACACTCATTAGCATGTGGAGTTAGGAATTCCAGGGTTTTCGTCAGGATTCCTTTTATATGCTCCCATTTTGGTCACTAAACAGGAAAAGAACTGCTAATATCTTTACTAGAGAAGATTTAGGTGGGCTGTGGTGGAGATTGTTGAGGAAAATATTGATTGGGAGCTGTGATGAGGATTCTGAAGATGTCATTAGAGTTGACAACTCCTGTGCATTTCATCCTCTGTAGGTTGCCTCTAATTCTATTAGGACAAGCAGAGCAATGTCTTTGGGAGTTCAGATTCCTGAACTGTGGAAAAGACATTTTGGAGATAAAACTAGTTGACTTAATATATTTTAAGAAGAAAACCTAAATTTGAAAGTAGGCTCTCTCTTACTGTAGGAGTTATAATTCACGGAAAATTTTTTTTTAATCTGGAAACGAGCACATTTCTTAGAAGGTTCACTGCCTACACCAGCAGTCTCAGGATAGTGTAAATATTTGGGACTTGATTTTTTGTAGTATGTATGTATTTGGTTGTGAACACTTGGTGTCTGTCAAGCAGTGTAAATGTGCACATTTTTTAAAAGCAATAGTTAATGATTATAAAAGTGTTTGAGCAACTACAAGTTTATTTTCACATGAAAGTACATATCCTTAGAATTCTAGTGACTGCTTTTAAATTCAATATTATTAAGGTAGAGGAGTTACATTTTTCATCCTAATTCCTTTGAGTATAATTTAATGCATATAAATTTTTAAAAGTAGAACAATTTCAAGTGACCATGAGTCTGATAGCCTAAATTAAATCATCAAGTGAAATGGGCCTAAATGTACATTATTAGTAGTATTATCCTTCTATCTCAGCTTTTTGAAGTAGCAGTTTGAAGTTGCCCATGGCTTCATTCCTGATCTGCTGTCCTATTCCTATGCAGTTTCTTTCACGTCCTTTCCCTGGAATTTGTCTGCAGCCAGTTAGCAGAAGTCAGGCTAACTTTTGTATTACACTGTATAATTGCTCACAAGGTGTCTGAAAGATCCCATGAAACACTGATTCCATTTGTGCTGTGCAGAGCTTAATGACTGCAGCGCTTCCATCTCTGCTGTTGGATGGAAGCAAGCAGCAGGGGACAGAAATGCAAGAATTGCACCAGCTTCCGGTGTCAGTGCTGTGTTCCAGATTCAAAATCTGGTGTTCTAGGTACATTTCAATTCATCACTGTGTGTAGTCTGTATACTTGGAGCAGACTTCCTAAAAAACCTGAGCCTTCCTCTGTGATTGCTTCTCCATTACACAAGCCTGACTCACTTTTATTCAGTGGGTGTTCTTTGCAATGGCTGCTAAATGCCCTTCTATTACATCAGAACTATGGGGATTTCTCTCTTTTAAGTCCTGACTGCAGAACAGTTTTAAACTTTCAATGTTACAAAGTTACTCTAGAAGGAATTTTGGGTTCTAGAAGAAATTTTGAACCTTGCACTTGAGGATGAAAGGAAGTTTGAAGGAAGGAAGTTTGCACACTCGTCTCTATGGCAAACCCTTTAAATTTGCTCTTTGTTTTTTCAGGTAACTGAGCTGAATGAGCCCCTCTCAAATGAGGATAGAAACCTGCTGTCTGTAGCCTACAAGAATGTCGTTGGAGCTAGACGGTCCTCCTGGCGCGTCATCAGCAGCATAGAGCAGAAGACTATGGCAGATGGGAATGAGAAGAAGCTGGAGAAGGTTAAAGCCTATCGGGAGAAGATAGAAAAGGAGCTCGAGACAGTCTGCAATGATGTTTTGGCTCTCCTAGATAAATACTTGATCAAGAACTGCAATGACTTCCAGTATGAGAGCAAGGTCTTTTACCTGAAAATGAAGGGGGATTACTACCGCTATTTGGCAGAAGTTGCTGCTGGAGAGAAGAAGAACAGTGTCGTGGAAGCCTCAGAAGCTGCCTATAAAGAGGCTTTTGAAATCAGCAAAGAGCACATGCAGCCCACCCACCCCATCAGGCTTGGGCTGGCACTCAATTTCTCAGTGTTCTACTATGAAATCCAGAATGCCCCTGAGCAGGCCTGCCTTTTAGCCAAACAAGCCTTTGATGATGCCATAGCAGAGCTGGACACACTAAATGAGGATTCCTACAAGGACTCCACTCTCATCATGCAGTTACTTCGAGATAACCTCACTCTGTGGACGAGTGATCAGCAGGATGAAGAAGCAGGAGAGGGCAATAATTAATGAGCTTTCCTCTGATCTCTCTTTCATCCACTTGTCCATCCCCATCATCACCAATATTTCCTTGCCACAGTCACACTAAATATCTAGTGCTAAGCATATCTGTATTGTACAGCTGTTCAGATCTGCTGTCCACTTTATCAAGAAGCAGTTTCAGATGAGTCTTCATGGGAATTGATGGATTGATTGGTTTATTGGCCCTATTTATCTTAGTTGCTCTTGAGCAGTGCAGAAGGAGGCATTTTTAGTTTGCCTGTTGATTGAAAATATGGGAACGAATAATGGAAAGTGATTGAGGATAACTAGATTCCAGTTAAATTTTTTCAGTTTGAAATGAGCTGACAGTTCTGTTGAGCAGTACATTTTGTGCATGCAAAGTAAATTAGCCACCCCAAATTTTTTTCAGTCAGTGAAAACAGTTAAGCTGATGTGAAATGACAACTCTGTTCATCAGTTTACAATAAACTGTTTGAAATGTGAGGTTTCAGTAGAAATTTGGGTTTTTTGCCTCTAACTTATGTGCACAGTTTCTTTAAATGCAGTGCATCTACCTAAGGGTTTTGATACTTGTAACCTTTTGCAGTTGTTTTGAAGAATCATGAATTTATTTTTTGTAAACTCTTTGGCTGTTTAGTTGTCTGTGTATTCTGACAACTCTATGTCAATATTTGCCCATGTTAAGATGGATGACTGGGAAGCCAGACTTCTAAATTAATTGTTTTGGAATTAAGTGAATAAAATAAAATGCTGCTTCAGGGATGTTATCTCTACATAAGCTGTCCTGTCTTTTCTTCGGAGCAGAGATAGAGTTATCTAACACATCACGGATGGGTTAAAACATATTTAATCAAAAGTTTAATGAGAAGTTGACACATGCTAAACAACACAAACAGAACATAGTGTGCTGCAAGAAGAAAAACCCAAACCCACAAAACCCAAAAGCACCTGCAGTGGGGGTCACCTGTGTTAAAGTGGAGTTTCCCAAGGTGATACATTTAGTTGTTTGCTCAATACAACAGCTGCTGAACAGTTGCAAAGCACGTAACAGCCTGTCAGTGCAGACACTCCTGTTTGCTTCTGTCCACTCTAACTTCTAAGCTCTTTCTCTGAAGTGCTGATCACCAAATCAGCTTTACATGCGAATATCCTAGTAGCTATTTCATATTTACCTGCTTCAGACAGAAGCAGTACTTGTTGCTAAAGACTGCCTTTTTCTATTAATCTCACTTAGGTCTAGTCCACAAACTTAACACGGTTGTTTTTGTTTTCTCCCAACAGTTAGTGTACGTTTATTGGTGCCGTACACAGTTCTGTCATGGTATGTTCCAGAAGCAGGAAAAGTTAGCTGTATCCAGACTGCCAGTGGCACCTGAGCTAGCTCAAAGGTCATGTAAGTTCTCATTTATCAGAACTGATAGTCTTTAATTATAGAAATAATTATTACTGGTCAGAATTACCCACAACAACTGCTCATACTTTTTAAAAGCAGTGCACTGGTTGTTTTAAAGTATCCAGAGTTCTAGAATTTTTAATGGTAGATTTGTGTGCATTTATATATTCTATCATCTTAGAGATAATTCTAGCTTTATTATATAAGTAAAGTTGGCAACAATTGAAAGAGTAACATAACATCTGAAAAAGGTGAAAATACAAGAACACACCTTCCTACTGCCCCTGGGGAACCAAGGTAAAACTTGGCCATAAGATTGCCTTTTTACATTGAAACACTCTGGAGGGTTAATAATAATATTGGCAGTTGGTAGGTTTATTTCCCTGTTGAGAGAAGTACCTGTCTTTTTGTTACCGTTTTTATTTTTCTTAATTCAGAAGCCAAGGGGTCCTTTCTCATTTTACTTACTGTCTTGTGCAGACCCTTTATCACAAAACCATGAGCATTATGTAGTTTGCAAGTGAGTCAGCAAGTCTGGCATCTCTGGACTGGCAGCTGAAGGTTGGCTGTTCCCTGGTGCACAGGACCCAAAGTGATTCTGCACAATGATGCTGTTTAGCAGTGAATTAGATTCCCAGTAGGAAAGCAGATACTTCTCCCATGTTTTCCAGCTGTCAGTGAATGAACCAATGCCATGCAGAGCATGTTTTTATGGTTGTGTTTTAGTAGGAGTTAGTTGAGAGTTTTCTATGGAGCAAGAAAAAAACATGCTCCAGTGCAATCCATATTCTTGTTTCCACTTCAGCAGCTTTTTCATTTCCTTGGCCCTGGGATTGCTAAATGCTTTTTTGTAATCCTTCCTGTGATCTGGAGGAAACCAAAGCTGATAAATAGCACATGTTTATTCTAATATTTTTCCGTAGACCATAGGATTCAGGTATTTTGGAACTAGTATTTCTCATAGGTGACTGCCAAGTCATGTCTTCTGCCTGTCACTCTCTAAAATAAATAAAAACCTAGGCTATGCCCAATTTATTGTTTGGAAACACCAGATATATTCACCAAAGGTGCTTAGTTGAAGTTCACAACGTCTTTTGAAGCAAGGGTAATTCCAATGGAAAGACTCAAAACTGAGTGATTTTCCCCCCTCCCCCCAGGGGGGGTTCTTTATGTGTCCTTGAAGGCATAAAAGGTTCTTTGCTGCTCTTGACACGGTGAGGGGTTTGCTGGGGTCCATCTGAGCACTTCTCCTGCCCAGAACCACACTTTTCATGTCTTTCACCAGCAATCTTTGAGAGGTTCAGTCACTCGGCAGGTGTTGATAGAATATTAACAAGGCCTGTGCATATCCTTGAATTTTGAGCAACCTGACAGCTGCTAACAGTGACGCAGCATTTTCTGTGATGTTAAAGGAACTTGAAAGCTGTGGCGTGGTCAGCCCTTCAATTAATTGTGTGTTCTTTATGGGGACAGATACTTTCAGTCTATGTCCTAATCTGCTCCAGTATGTTCAGGTTTCATAGAAGTGGTTGTGTTCATCTCAGAGTACAAGCACACCCACACCCTGTTGAACCCACTGGAACAAAATGTGCCAATGCTGTGGGACACTAAACTATGATCTGTGAGGCTGTTCTTTAACATGAGCAGCAGCACTGAGAGTGTGAAGGTCCTAGGGAAGCAGAAACCTTAAGAAGAGTGGTGAGACTGGATGTTCATGGATAACATATCAAAGGACCACAGTTCCTCTGGTAAGGTACCATTCATTCTGTTACTACTTGGGTCTCACTATGGGTTTGAAAATAGGTTTTCCACATTGCCTTTCCCTTGCCTGTAACCTCAGGCTGTGGTTTTCCATCCTTCATACTCACACCTGTAATCTACATCTGGAAGTTGGATGGACTGACTTCCAGAGCCCAATCTATTTCCAAAGGAGCACGAGGGTATTCCCATACCTACTCTCAGAGGCTCTTCCAGCAGCTGCAATAGGCTGCTTTATAATAATCTAGAAAGAAATTATGTGAGTACACCTCAGGTTGAGGAAAATGAAAAGCCTGGCTGTATTTTAAGTCATGTAAGAGAATGACTTAATGATAATGGAAGTCAGAAGGGTGAAAACTGATGTAGTTTTCCATTATAGAACATCTTCTGTCAGCATGGGACCAACTGGAAATCTTTCAATAAACCAATTTGAGTTTAAGGGCAGAGAGAAAACAGGAAAAATATTCCAGTTCTTTGGATTCTTGTTGTTTTTTTAATTCTATCCACACGACATATTTGAATTAATTTGACATAATTGATGAGGAAAAATTGGCAAAAACACTTCAACAACTTGAGAAACCTATTTAGATAGATCATAAGTTGATTGAAGCAGCTCCTTGAAATCAGTGGTGGATTTTGAAGACTGTGAAGTTGATTATACACATAATTGACAGAGGATGTTTAGATCTTGTTCTGAACAAGCCTACAGTACTTGAAGTTCCATAGATGCAGATGGTTTAGTGTCTGAGCCTTAATGATTTTTCAGATAAACGAAGATGTTTTCTGAACACTGAGGTCAGGCCAGGTAAATTTTTAATTAGCATTAGAAATTGAGCCATCTGTTAGAAATAAGAGTGTTTATTATGACTGTCCTATATGCCAGTTGTGATCTAATATTGAATAACTATAAATGTAGTAATACAGTTTATATATATATATATATATATATAAACTTCAAGTATGCACATTTCTTTTTTCTGAATCTTTGATGTTACTTGTCATATATTTTAGACTAAATGATTTTAACTAATGATTATGAACCAGCTTGGTCTGTCCCAACTCAAACATAAATTATATATGATAAATTATTTTCATTCAGTTGGGTTTTTGTAAACCCCAGAGTGCACCAAGGCAAAGTACTTCAGCAGTGAATATATATTTTTATGGAGGTAATCATTAAGAAATCACTTATGTACAGTAATGTACTTAAATTAGTATGAGCTATTTTCACATAATTTGATAATGTGATCCATTCTACTTTAGGATTCAATCTAATAGTAGTTGAACTCTCCCATCTCTGAAGAATTAAGTGGTTTAACATGTCGAAGAGAAGAAAGATTAGAAGACACTGTCCATATGACTTTCAGTGATATTTTGCCAGTTATAAATATGAAATATAATAATTATTTATAAATTATAATAAACATATATGTTATTAGAAAAATAAGCCAATTATATTTGCAGTAATGGTATATAAAGTTGGTGGCATTTAGAGAACTGCATCCTTGTTTGAACACCTGAGGAATGTCCTTTATTCAGGGATTTCTCCAGCAGAGGCTACTGAAGAAGCAGGGATGGCAGAAAAGTGCTGATTCCTTTCCCAAGTACTTACTGCACACATTGGAAGGGAGCAGGAGCTGTAGGGGGGTGGCAGAGCAGCATTTTCCTAACAGGCTTTGTGACCGTTGTTGTGCCCTCACAGCACAAAAGAACATCTGACTCTTGCAGAGGGCAGAGAAGTAGATGGATGACAGTGATTAACTGGTTTCCCTGCTGAGTAAAATGGATTGTGTCCTCTCTCTGCAAAGACAAACTTGTGCTTGTCCATGTTTTCTTTGTTTTGACTCTCAGAAAAAAAACCAAATCCTGGGTGGTTATTTGTTTTTGAAGCACAACCCAGTTACTCCAGTGACATGGCTCCCGGGGCGTGGGGCCTTAGAGCACCACCCAGAGGGATGCAAGGTGTGGGCAACGTGCTGGGGCAGCCTGGCCACCATCTGTAGTGGCTTCTGTCTCCATGGCAGCCAGAGCCACCCCGGAGCAATCATCTCTGTTCCTGTCACTGCATCCCAGATCCAGAGCAGGGAGCAGAAGGCCGGGCCTGCCTTTGGCAGGAAATGGCCCGGGTCTCTCCAAGTGTTTGCTGGCTGGCCATCCAAGGGGTGAGTGAGATTCCAGCAGGTCCTTAAAGGGCAGGAACATCTCTCTTCTCTTGTGCCACCTCAAGCTTTTTAAGGACTGCTATTTGCCTCTCTGGAACAAGTCCTGTTAAGCCTCTGTGGGGTGTAAGATGGTATGGAGGGATGGGGAAGTTCACACCTTTCCTGTCATTGGTATCATCAGAGCCCAGCGTTGCTCAGAGATGAACAGGCTTTGGTACCACTGCTGAGTCATTCTCTGGGTTTCCACAGCTGACACTTCCTCACTTTGAGGTTGGCCACAAGCCTAAATATAGGATATAGGAATATATATATATATAAATATATAGGATAAATATATAAATATAAATATATACCCTATATATAAATGTATAGGATAAAGGGGGCAGAATTAACTTCTTTTTAGGTTAGTGAAACCCAGGTTTAGCTGAGTTTATTAGCCCAATGTTAGTTGTGTTTAAAACAACTGCTTTAAATTTTTACTAAACACGTTATGTGTGTATGTATGTTGTTAATTCTGCCATAAAGATTATGTGGAATCCTTGGATTAGGAGTTGATTAAGAACCACTAAAGTGCCAGATCTCTGGGTAAGGTATAATAAATTATTCATGCTGTTATCCTAGTGCAATCACAATAATGTCTTGGTGCTAATTAGCAGGTGGATGGGCTGACACAAATACCAGTATACCCAGGAGATATTTATTCAACCCGTGTTCTGATTCCTCATGATAAATATCTTTTCTGACCTTATAATTTATTTCTTACTTAATAGAAACAAGTCTTATTTTTCTCTCTGTTATTTCAGCTTTTGTTTTTTTAAAATCAATTACTTTTTTAGGGCTAACTAGCCTGAGAGGTGAAGCTTTTAACAGCTTCTGGGACAGCTGCTGCAAAGTTTTACTATTCTTCCTCACTATAATACTTTGTCCACATTGAGGAGCTGCATGTCACCATTTCTTCTATTATATGTGATCTTTGTTGTCTTGTCTCAATCAAAGCAGAACTTGTCTTATTTTTAATTAACCTAGAACTTGTATGTGCACTTGTAAAGTGTGGCACTTACTGTAGGAATGAATTAGATATTTGTGCATATTAATCCTTATTACTCAAGGCAGCACAGTTTATAACAGATTTTTTTTTGCTTGGTCATTAGTCATTACTCTATATTTTCCTCTTTTTCCCTTTTAAGTAAATTCTCAGCATTTTGTTTTAGTTAATGTTGGCATGTATCATTGTTCAACAAAGGGATTTATCAGAAGTCAAACAAAATGACATTATTTTGCCATGGTTTCTTAAAAATTCCTGGTTTTTGAAATAAGACTGCAGCCTGAAGTACAGTTTAATGCAGATGTTTCAGCCTGACAGCTCAGCCTGAAAAAACCCCAACCCACAACCAAAACAGTCCTCACCACCTACTTCCCACTTGTTTTCTTCTCTAGCAGTTATTTTCCTTCATTTTGTGCTGACCCGGCTGAGCTTTCCTTCCACTCCCCTGCAGAAATAATTCTGATAACTTCATGAACATGTAACTGGTTTGTGAGACCTGTTGATTGTATGGGAATGCCCAGCTTAGCCTGATTTTTGTGTGAGATGTGCAGCTGGCTGCTCCATGAATATCTTTTGATTTAGGGAGGAAGTGTATGAGGGCAGAAGAATTACTTGGGGGAAACGCTGCTGGCCTTCTTTGTGTCTGTCTCTGGTGTTTGTGTTTCTGCTCATCAACAGCGTGAGATATTTATTCTCCCTTTCCTCTCCTCCTCCTCCCCTTTTCCTGTTTCTCTCCCTCGGCCACCACATCCTTCCTAGTGCTGCTTATCTCTGAGAGTTTTTTCTTCCCTCTCTCAGTTCTCACTCTGCTGTGTGTGATTAAGCACCTGGAACATTTCCAAGCTGATGACTGCAGGGTTTTGCAATGAAACCCCTTGGAGATTTACTGAGTGGGCTGCTCTGAACGAGTCAGGCTTTATGAGCCCTAATGCCTGCCTTTGTAGAGATTTGGAAAGTGCTTGGCATATTAAATGCATTGTTGCTATCTGAGTAACTGCAACAATCTGCACGAGGTCTTGAGGTACAAAAATGTTTCCTTGTGACAAACTGTACAAAGTCCTTCATATAGCAATGTGCTCTTTTCCTTTGTGCTGAACTGCACAGACAGCTGGGCTGATGGGCACTGCTGCCAGGGACTCCTGAGAGTCTGGGCTTAGTCTGACACGAATAACTCATCTACAGCCATGCTCAAATCAGGTTTCTAAACTTCATATTATTTGAAGTTTTGGTCTGAATAGACCAGCTGGGGTTCATCTTCAACTGTAAAAAACAAGGCACTTTTAGTAGAGGATGTCACAGCTGCAACCCTACACTGCTGAGCTACAATGTTACAATCACAATCCCTACATCTGATTCTACATTTCCTCCATCTGAAGAGAGTGGTGGAGGGCAGTTATTGTGCTGAATAAACTATACAAAGGTTTTGCTTTAGAGAGACTATGTGAGGATGCCTTTCTGGATGCTGGATAGAAAAACACTGTATGATAGACCTGAAAGCTTCCTCAGGAACATTGCCCTAAGCATTTAGCCTGCAGGCTGTCCTCAGAAGGCAGAGCTTTTTGTTACTTTATCTTGCACTCAAGGCTGTGTACACCGATAAAACACTGTGTATCAATAATGCTGGCCTTTTATTGCCAAGAAGCTTTTTCCCAGGGGTTTTATAGCCATTTAACATAAAGCTGGCAGTAACATTGTCTACTGGCTGAGACTGGCCAGAACTAAAACCAGGATTGAATGCAGAAAGGGTATTTGTACTCAGTAAATTCAAATATTTGGGAGTAGAACAGAATTGGAAGGAGATCTAGAAAATTAAAAAGAAGGGACACTCTTCCATCTTGGTGAGAGTCTGAAGGAGGTTTCAGTAAAAGGAAAACACATTTTCATATGTGAGCTGGCCAGGTTCTTATTTTTGTGACTTCAAGTATGAAGAACAGAAGGAAGAGGGCAAAGGAATTTTCTCCTCAAGCCCTGTACAGGTGTGGCAGCAACACCTGGATATTGGCATTGCTGTGACAGACCCCTGGGTTATCAGTCAGAGAATGGAAATGTATTAGAAAATGTACCTGTATATTCTATGTAGTGTGATTTCCCTCAGTGTCTCTCTGGAGATTTCTGACAGTTTCTTCTGGATTCTCAGAAGTCCCTCCAGTAAATCAGTGTTTGAACCACGCCTAAACTTCCTATGACCATGCATGCTTTGCTTCAGAATCTCTGACCTAAATAATGTATTAAAGATTATAGAATTAAGATTTTTTAAAAACAAATCATAGTTCAAATTACTTAAAATTTCTCCTTTTTTTGTCTTCAGTCTGTCCTTCAGTCTGTCCATCCATTCCTTTTCCTTGTATCTGTCCTTGTTACAAAGTTTGTATTTTTACCTCAATTATCTTTCATCCTGCTCTTCCCTGAGCCCTCTTTTGTCCTTTCTGACCTATCTTCCCACTTAAAATGCTTTCTTCCTGGCCTCATGGAGCATTGCCATGGTGACCACATGACATCATTGCACTGGGAACAGTTGCCTAGGAAACCATATGATGTCATTGCACTGGAGGCAGTTGCCGTGGTTACTGAGTTGGCCGAGGGAACTGGGAAAAAGGGTTTGTCATCTGGCGGGTGCCAGGAAATGTTCCCATAAACTGGAATAAAGAAGAGACTTTTATTTATATTTTTATGTTCCAAGAGGGCTGCCTGTGACTCAAAGACCCCATTGCTTTGTGTAACGTTCTCTGGCTGGGCTGTTTCCATTGGCCTCTGGGATCTTGCCCACCTGTTTCTACTGTTGAATGTTACTGTGAACATCAAACCACAACAAAATGGAGAAAAGCTGCGTTGTCCTGTGGTTCTGTATAAGATGGGATTGCAGTTTCTATTACTCTTTGATTTTTCCTCTGTGGTTCCCTTGGTTTCTGAGATAAACAGCCCAGCCCAGTATTTATCCCAGCAGGCATCAGAGGTGCAGTAACAGTGAATGTCACAGCCTGAGCTTGCTGCATCTGCACCAGGCTCTGTGCGTGCCTGTAATTTGGTTTCCACTTCTTTCCCAATTCCTATTTCATCACTGCTGACACGTACCTGTCTTGTTTTAATAATTCCAGCAGTTCCCAGACATGTCCTAAGTGAAAGGTGAAGCAGAGGTTAAATAAAAGGTAGGAGGCAGCTGTTAGAGGTGAGAAAGGTATGCAAGAACACGTTTAGTGAGTGTGTGTGATTCATGTAAGGATGTGGGGATGTAAGCAGTGGTTAGCACTGTTTGTGATGTGCAGATCTGTACCTCTGGCAGCGTTTGTGTATGTACATAAACATACGTGCAATTGCTCCGTGGATAAACAAATACCTTTGTATGAAATTAGCTTTTCCAGCCTTTCTGCCATTTGACTGAATTACATGTCTAGGGCATATTAGTCAAGTCATGCATGTGTAAGTGTGAGTGCCTCCACATCTCAAATAAAGTCTCTGCTCTCAGTACCCCTGCAGAAGCTCTGGAGATCATTAGAAACTACCAACTTCCCACTGAAGTTCATGGAATGAGCCATTCTTTGGCCCCACTGTGTGCAGTCATCTTCAAGCTGAAAATCTAAATGCTTACAATTACTGTGGAGCTGCAAACAGGAATGCAGTCAAAGAAGCTGTGGGGACTGCTGATGTCAGGCCAGGTAACTGGGGAATTTTGGGGCACCTGAGCTATTGACTGAAATCCAGGGCTCCTGAAATGTTGGGAGGAGGCTGGAGTGGGGGTAGCAGCTCAGCTCTGGCACAGCTAGGAGGAAAATTCAGAAGAGGGAACATAACTTCATTGGGCAGGGAACAGAATTGCCACTTAGGTACAGGGAAAAGCAAGGGGATAGAGGTTGGGGGTTTTTGATGTTTATTTTGCATTCCTCTCCTTACAAGTACTGTTTGATTGACTGTTTATTTGTTCAGCATACTGAACAAATAAAGCAATCTTGGTCTTTGTGCCAGAGTAACCGTAAAAGAAAGTTGTGTTTCATACCTAAAATCATTTAATGTCATTTTGATCAGATGGCTAGGAACAAAACAGCTCACAGAGAGGGAAAGCAGCAGCCAGTCAGTGCTCAAGTGTTCCCAACAATCAGGTGAGACATGAATAGTCACTTGCTTGTGCTTCAGATCTGTGTGTAAATCTTTAAATTCTAGTTTGAAAACGGTGTTTAGTTAATCATCATGCAATGGTGGGGTTTGCAAATCAGGCTGTTCTGTTCATGGTGAGCCGAGGGACTTGCATCACTGTAAAATATGTGTCAGTAATCATGGCCTTCCCTGGGCTTTAAGGGACTGGAACAGCCTTGCTCTTACTAGTCTGGGATGCTGCAGAATCTGTAATTGAAGGGGTATTTGATCCTGCTATTACTTTTTGTAATAGTAGGATCAAGTAGTAACACACTTGTGTTACTTTTCCTGTTAACTGAGCTTCAGAATGACCCCTGAACTTGGGTTTGTTTTATTTCAACACTCTACCTGGCAATTTGAGGTTATTGTATTTAAGTACATTTTAAACACTTACGTTTGGATGACATTTACTGCTAAAATATGAGAAAGCAAGCAAGAAACAAGACTGTGTTTGTTTAACTGTCAGGGAGGTGTGGGAAAAGGTTGGTAGAGCTTCTGGGGTTTTGGTAAATTTTACCTGAAATCCACATGTTTATGATTCATATTCCAGCTTTTCCTGTCTCTGGACTTTCACCAATGTCAGGTTTCTGTAAATATTTAAATAATAATTGTGTGCTGTGCTATAGCAATACTGGAGATCTCAAGTGGTACAGAATTCCAGATTTGTTTTCCACTTGTGTGAAGCACTTGGGGTTTGTGCGTGGTGAAGTTCTGTGAGTAGCAGTGCAGGTGGTTTGTGGTGCTGCAGGACAGACAGTCCTGTGAGAGCTCAGCTTTTGCTGACTAATGCTTCCATCTGCTGGAGAAGTTTGTTTGCACAGTATTCACTCTCTACTGCACTCAGAGAAATAAAATCTTGCTCATTAAACCCCCAAGGATTTAGTGATCATTAATTACTATAACAAAACAAGTTCCTCTGGGATTTTAAGCAGCAAGCACAAATCACTTCAGTGCTTTGTAGCTTTGCCTCTAAGAGATGTAACTCTGCCTACCTGGAATCAGTACTCCTATGTTTTATTCTAAAATATCATAACTTACACAGTAGTAATAAAAGTTAAAGTCCAGATTCTACAAACATCTTCCTAGTGGGTGATTTTGTGACTTGTGACTCAAACTGGTGCTTTCACTGAGAGACTGCAGAGGCTGTAGGACTGTCCCTTAGCACATCATGGCCAAGCAGGATGGGGGCAGACACCCATTGGGACAGGATGGATTTTAGTGCTGGGACTAGAAATTTCCCTCACTATTATTTACACTGCCACAGTACATCAGGATCTGTGCTCCCAAAACTTATTTTTGAATTGTGGAATTCATTTGTTTTGCAATAAGCTTGAGAACTTTGAATAAAACTTGTGTCTGGAGACAGTGAAGCCCAGCTAACAGAGTACTTCCCAGCCCACCTTTCTCTCCTTAATGAGTTATTTTCTCATTTCTTCCTGTAAATCCATTGATTTCTTGAAAGAACAGCATGAGATGGTTACTCTATCTTTGCATTATCTTTTTATTCTTATTAGGTTGGGTGGGAAAAATGTGCAAATAAAAAAACCCCACCCCAAACCGTAAAATTTGTGGACAACAAATCTGTTCTGTGTTACTTGTTATTTATGACAGTGTTGTTAAGAGTAATGATGTCAGAACACCTTTGGACTTGATACAGTGCTATTGCAAATAAATACAACATTCTTATGTTAGATAAAAACTGTAACTTTATAAAATTATATATAAAGTAGATTATAAAGTATATATAAAATTGATGAGCTTATATATTAGATTAGATGTACTAGGTCAGGATAATTTTAGAGGAATTCATAAAAAAGATGTAGATTTTTATCTATGGTATAATCCTATATGAAGATTACAAACTGCTGCATGTTTATTTATTTTTATTTAAATATGTTAATTCAATAAACAATAAAAAGGAAAATAAACAATAAAGTCAGAGCACCTTGCCCCTGCCTCCCTGCAATCTCTGCAATTCTGTGCCCTTTGGGATCATCATTTCACTTGATAAAATTCATCTGTTGTGCACGTGAAAGTTTGACATGGCCTTCAACAGCCAACCCCGTGGAGCACATCAGCTCCATCTCCCTGAATTCTTTGGGCTCCACAGGGCAGGTGACATTTGGATGTTGGACTTGCCTGTGCAAGGACAACCAAGTGCACTTTGCTTTAAGTCAAGGACTTGGAACTGGGGTCAAACACCAAAAAAAGAGTTGGATTTTAGGGACTTAATGTTTTTAAAATTATGAGAATGGTAGGAAATACAGACTTTAGACTTGCTTTTATTGTTCTTCTACTGCTAAGGAAAAATAATTTGAGATGTCCTTCACTGATGACACTTATATGTTTTGTAAGTTGATCCCATATGTGTGTGGGTTTGTGCTTTTTTGAAAATAAAGAGCTCGGTACTTCTAGGCAGCAAATATTCTGCTCTGAGTGTTGAGAATGTGGGAAACAAATTTGTGGATGGTGAGAACACTACAGTCTAGGTCCCAAATCCATCATTTGTCTGGACAAATAGCTACTGTTTACCTTAGCAGCCATCAGAAGCCATCTTTGAGTAGAATTAATTGAACTGGATGTGCAGTTTAAAAAATCACGTGGAACCCAGAGGCAAAACTTTAGGCAGTTAGTTTTCCTTGTGTTGTTGTTACTTCACTTGCAGGAGCAACAATATCTGAAGCTGCCATTGGTATTAATTTAATTAGGAGGATTTTATGGGATTAAAAAACCCAAAACCAGAAACAAAAGAACTCCAAAAAACCAGGCTGTCCATCCATCATGTCATATATGCAAATAAAGGCAGAAGAAGTGCTTTTCCCCTGAGTGCCCATGCAGGAGCACATTCCATTGCTGATGGCTGTGCTTTCATCCTCAGAGTATTTTGGCTGTCAGTATCTTTATGGCTCACGTGCCTTAGCAGGCTGTAACTTACACCTGCAAGTCTCTGCACAGGGGGCTTGAATTGCTTTTCACTACCTGTGAACTGAGAGGAAGCTACTTACTCTCCTTGTTAATGGATGCATTTGCTCTTGCTGCTTCAAACTTTTCTCAAGAAGTTATTAATAATTTAGTATTTAGCCAATTGTCAATTCTTAATTTTCCTTAAGAATCTGCTTTAAAGTGGCCTTAATTGCCTCTTTTGTGATGTCATAACTTTGGACAGTGCCATATCCCAGGGAAATGATGTTTTTTGTGTGCTTCGTGTAGGATTGTAAACACAGAGATGTTGGGATGTTGTGTTGATGGACATGATTCAAATCATAAATTGCCAAGAAGTTTCAGAACCAGTTCCAGCAGGTGAATTGCATGAATGCAAAATTGTCACACCCTGGTTGTCAGTGATCACATTCATAAGAACTGATGACAAATTTTTCACTGGATAAAGTAATAGGCAGAAAATGTTTTCCCCTGAAAAATGCATTTATACCACATTAAGCACAGTAACACTCCTTAACTTTGGAGATAATATTGTTAATTTTAAAGGAAGAAAAGTGTCTGTGTGTGTACAAGAGGAATGGGAGGGGGAGTATGGATTTGAGCAGTTGAGTCATGGAAATCAATTTACTTTTCAGTTCCTGGAGAAGGGCATTGCAGTTGGTGGTTTGTGACTGCCTTATCCTTTGTGTCATTGATGGGCCAGGGAGCAATTCTGTTCTGAAGCAGAAAGGTGCTATGCCTTGGATGCTTTGCTCAGCTGGGAGTAATGATTTGTTTCCAGTGGTTGAATCATGTCAGCAACATTCACAGGTGAAACTGTGGCTGATGTACCTGTTTTGCAAGTTTTCTAGACGTTGTCTTCTCTACACTTTTGTGATTATAGAATATCCTGAGCTGGAATGGACCCACAAGGATCATTGATTCAAAGTCCTGGCCCTGCACAGGACACTCCAAGAGCCCCACCTTGTGCCTGAGCCTGTTCTCCAAATGCTTCTGGAGCTCTGGCAGGGTTGGCACAGGCTGGGGATGCTCTGTTGTGTGGTATCCAGGCTGGTTTTCAATCTCATTATGTTCCATCTTGGGGAGCAGCAAACAGAGGCAGGTTTGTTTTAACATTCTAAATGTTCAGTGATGCTCAGCTTGGTGCAGAAGCAGGTCCTGATTACACTGATCAAGCCCAGAGGGAGAGAAATGAGACAGGGTTCTCTGCCTACACAATCTTGTCTGGTGTAAAAGTTTTGCTGTATTCTTTCCTTCCCTGTGCCACCTGTACTGGCTCAGTGCACATCTTATCTATTAATATCAATTCTGTTCAGTCTGATTTGCAAGATGTCTCTCATACTATTTGTTCCATTGTAAATATTGGTGTTCCTTCCACCTTCTTTTTTTCCTCCCTATCTGTTAGATCTTGTTTCCAGGTATTTAATAATAATTTTGTTGTGTTTCTTGGTTCAGATGCAACAACAGAACTATCTTTTTCCATGTTTGGAATTGTTTCTTTCTAGGTTTCTGATTGCTTTAATAAATAAGCCAAACAGATGAGCACTGATTGTAACTTTCCTCTTATTTTTGTTCCTGATGCCAGTGGATGTCAGCCTCCCTTAACTCTGAGCACTGCATGGATTACTGGTTAGTAAATGTTTTAAGGTGCTTATGGATCACATGTTTGTACTCTTTACTACTTGCTTTAGCTACTATGTGAATGACAATCTAGGAATATAAACGAGTTAATTACCTGGTACTTTGTGTTAGAGGTTCAATGTTCCACCCCTTTTACCTTTGCTGTTTTCATAGTGTTAGGAAGGTTGGAGCCAGCCAAGATTTATATGTTGAATATGTTACTTTTTTCCATGGACGTGATACCACAAAAACTCTTCATCTCCTATCCCTAAACCTTTCCAGACTCGTACGTGGAGCTTTTATATTTGTTGTGAAACAAAATGCTAGAAGTGGTTAAGAGGGGCACTGTGATGATCTCTGCTGACTTCAGCCACAGGAGTTAGCTGTGCCTGTGTATATTCACAAGTCTGGTTTTGCACCAGTACAGTTTGTGTCGTTTAGGATTTCGTTTCTGTGGATGTGGGATACCCTCTTGTGGATCACAAAGCATGCTGAAGTTCTGTAACAGACTTCAGCCTATTTCCTGTCACAAGTTGTTCCATAGAAAAGCATGAGATAAAATAAGTAACTTATCCTTTCTCCAAGGTTTCTTCAGGATAAACCACAGTGCAGCCTTACTGGACAATTTTAATTCCTGGAATATCATTCTGCTTTGCTTTTTTTTTTTTTAATTGTAGAATATTTAAGTAGATAACCAGGGAGTTAATGAAATTTACTGATGTAAAAAAAGTGAAGATGGTCTTTGCATGAATAAGGATTTACATAATAAAAGCAAGAACCTGCAGTTGGAGCACCTTTATAAAGACTGGGGAAGGCTCTTGCTCTTCTACCAGTGTGGTCCTTGCTTTGTTAAAGGGTAGATCCACTCTTCTGAATTTATAATGTTTTAGAAACCTTATCAGCAAGGATCTCTGGCATGGTCCTGTACAAAGCTCATGTACAAACCTTATTAAAAAGCACATGATGTGTTTGTTGCCAAGGAAACAGAAGCCATTAAGCTCTAGGAACATAATTCATAAAAACAAAATTTTAGCTATTAACATCTACTTTCCCCATTAGTGCCACGAAACCTCCATGAAACAGCCTTGCAGTCTCCAGCTAATGGATGTGACATAACTGGGAATGAGGAGGGAACGAGGAATGGCAATTCACTGAGCTCCAAGTATGGCTGCAGTGAGGGGAGTGCAGGACTGGCTATGTTTTCATCTCTTGTGCTCATAAACCACTGAGCACCTGTTTATCCCACTCCTGTTACTGTTCATTATCAATCACATCAAAGACAGGTCTTTGCTAAGCAGGGAAAGATCAGGCCTGCATTTTCCAACAGGTCTATTTGGAATATGAAAAGAAAAATTAGGAGTGCGAAAGGAAAAAGTGAAGTATTTTGTATTGGTTTCAGATTTAATATCTTAGCAATTTTAGTTTTTACTTCTCTGGATTTAGTATGTCTATTCTGCTATAATTAGTTAACTCACAATGGGTTTAGCATGAATTGTGCTTATAGATAGCATTTTTAAATTGTTTGTTTGTTTTGGTCATTCTCAATTCATTCTTAAAATCTAGAAGCTGTATTCTTCTTCATCCTTCTCTTTTTAGGAATTAAATTGGATTAATTAATTTTTTTCATGCTAATACTGCAAAGCACTTAGAGATTTCTTGTGAAGAATCCACTGTGGCTACACAGGTGTTCTGTGCCAAAATTCCACTGTACTTGTGTTCTAGGAAATATTTCTATCAAAGAAAGAGAGGAGTTAAATGCATGTAGCTCAATTTTTGCCTGGTCTGAGGTGTTAGTTGCCACTCCCAAGAGCTGTCCAGGACCACAGTCAGGTCAAAGCTGGCCTCAGTTATTGTTGACACCTTGCAGTCATGTGTGTTCAGCTTTGGGATCAAGAAGCCAAAAAGAACTCAGGGTCATTACTGCATTATATTCTCAGCCATTCCACCGATTTTGAACCATCATTTCTGTATTTGAGAGCAGAATTAACATTGCTGTCTGAAAAAAGTGCTGAATTTTCTGTAATGGGGTGAGGCTTATGAATCACTGGGATATGTAGCCTCAGTCTGCAAGTCATCCATCAACAATTTAGTGTAATAAATCAGTTACAGTCAATTGATGAAGTCCATTGCCAGCTTTGCCCACAAGTTATTTGGGCACCTCTCCTGCAGCTCTGGGGAGATCTGGGCATGAACTGAGCACATGGTGATTAGGAGCTCCCAGACTTTGCCCCCACAGCCCTGGTGTGGTTTCAGTTCAGCTCACAGGCAGTTTCTGCTCAGATTAGTCACAATGGAGTGTGGTTCTGAGGTGCACTCTGCTTTCTCCGGGGTTTGATGGGACTTTGCCTGATAGCAGCCTCAAGGATTTGGCAGTGAGTGATTAGTAAAAAATGAGTATATGACACTCTTGACTTTCTCAGCACCATAATTGTGAGAATGTGTGTCAAATCTCTGACTTGTGAGCCTGTGATAGTAGACCTAAGTGCAGAGATGAGCTTGTCAAACAGCCTTATACAGCAGGGTAGACTTAAAGAAAAGGAAATGTGTCAGGGATCTCCAGATAACATAATTTAGTTTGAAGTGGGCCTCCACAGAGAATGAAGGGCAAGGCTACCTTCAAAGTTAGATCAATTGCTCAGGGCTTTGTCTGATCAGATTTTGAAAACCTCCAGGAACAGAGTTTTCTGTCTTTCTAGACATCCTGTTTCAGGACTCGAGCACTTACACTGAATTTTTTCTCTTCCATATCCACTCGTGACTTCTCCTGCCCCACTCTGTGACCATTGCTTGCTGCCCCTGCACTGTTACCTCTGAGAAGTGTCTTTATCTTAAATGTAATTGCCCTTTAAATGTTTGATTAGACAGTTGGATTCCTCTCCCAAACTTTCTCTTCTTGAGGCTAAACACACTCAGACCCTCAGCCTCTCCTCACATGCCATGTGGTGCAGGCACTTCACTGTTTAGTGACCCTTCCCTGAGCTCTCTCCAGGTTATCAGGATCACCTCGGTGACAAAAAGCCCAGGGTGGGACACAGTGTCCCAAGTGCAGCCTCAGGAGTAGGAGCAGAGCTCCCTGCCCTAGCTGCTCCCTGTGCTCTGCCAGTGCAGACATTGCCATTGCAGTGTTTGTGCTTGCTGTTAGCACATTGTACAAAAGGATGTCCTCAAATGATCTGTGTCCTGATATCCATGTGTTTTCCTCTGCAAAGCAGGAAATCAGGACAATTGTATAATGCAGAAGTTTGTGGAGAAGTTTGTTCTTTGATATTAGCTTTTTCCCAAGTTCAGTGTCAGGAAAAACACTGAGCTACTGCAAGGACACTTGAGCTTCATGAGTGCCTGGATGCTGTACCATTTTTGATCTCCCATTCAAACACAATATGCCAGGCTGTGGAAAAAGGCATCCTGAGACTGGCAGAGACAACATTTTGTTACTGATGGGGACTCCAGTGCTTATTTGGTAAAACAGCCACCAGCATGGAGCAGGGACTAAGCAGCGAGAAGGGAAGCCTTGAAACCTGGGCCTGCACTGCACAATTTTCAAGCAGTTTGGGACTTAAAATCTGTCACCACAATCTGGGAGGTGACCCCAGCCGTGGGGGAATTTCTTGGCCCATTGTTATGGATGCACGAGTATTAGCAGCAGGCTTCCTTTGTGCAGCTGTAGGGAATTACCTTTACTGCTCTTACCTTTGACAGCAAAGGTGTCCTCTCCTGTCCTCAAAATGTTGAAGAAGTTTGTCTTGATGGATGTTATTTAACAGTGATTTGGTGACAAAGGTCACCTGGGCTCTGACATGGTCTGAGGCTGTGTTGGATTCACTGAAGCATCTGATCCTGATGAAAAGTCCTACATGGTAAAATGAGTCTCCTTTCTCTTGCTGCCAGTGTTTCTGGACTCTTAAGGAATCATTAACAAGTAGTAAAATAATAGCCACTCTAAATCTAAATCACTTTGGTGTCCTGTGATTGTACAGCAGTGATTATTCTTCTGTACCCCTTGTGATCTCCTTGGAGAAAGTTCAATTTAAATACTATTTCAGTCAAATGAGGTAATTTCTAGTGTATGAAGATGTAAAAGTAGCTTTTTATGTGTTTCCTTGATTTGGATACTCGGCTTTCTTATAGAAACTCGTATTACTGATAGATAGGAAATCTGTTAGAATTATTCAACATGGCAATATAGTGTAAAAATGAATGCTTCAGGATGTGGAAAAAATTCCAACAAGTTACAAATATACAGATTTTCAGCAAACATATGTGCTATTCCTCTGACAACTGAAAGGGCCTCACTGGTATTGTCATCAAATTATTTTTAAAAAAATTAATGTGTAATTTGCTTGCTCTCTAAAGTATTGAAATCCAATTTTATCTGCAAGCATAAATGGAAGCTCAAACTCTTAACTGTCCGTCTGGGCTATGCCCAGAGTGTTCTGAATATGCATCTCCCATTCTATCTGTGATCTCTGCATGATCTTCCCTAAACATTTACTCTTCTTTTACATGAGCTTAAGGGAGGACCACTGACATTTGAGGAGTTAGAAGAGATTTTTGCTCTTCTGGGACAGATCTCTCAGTGCAGGTTGTGAGCTTGTATTCCAGTAGGATGTATTCCCTCTGCATGTGATCTGTCTGGATGGTGTTGCAAGCTACAATCTCCCCTTGATCTGCACAGGTCAATCTTGCAGTCCTCAACACAGTTTCCAATAAGCAATGCCCTGATGATATGAAACTTCTTAACTGATGCTGAAAAATATGTTCCAAATTTTACACACCCTTCTTAAACATAGTGTACTACACGATGCAACCCCAGTTCCACACCTGCAGGGTTGTGAAAGTACAGGCCTTTCCAAAGCTCTCCGCCTTCTCCCTCTGCAAGCAGGTACAGAGAACCTGTCATCAGTGCTGATCTTCCTGCCCAGCTACCACCCTGGTCACACTCCCAACCTGTGCTGTCACCAAGGCTGCCAAAAGCTTTATTTCCTGATCCTTGTTTCTGATCCACGTGTGGATTTTATGTGCTGTGCTGGTGTATGGGGGAAAGCCTTGGAATCATCACTGTAGGTACAGGAAACAGAACAAGCGTAGCTGCTTCACAAACTGGATGTAGTTGTGACCTGTCCTGAGGATCCATCACAGATCCTGCTAGGCCCTGAGCTTCCTGGCAGCTAAACAGGCTGTCAGAGCCATCCAAGCCCACAGGAGCTTTTCCTTTCAGCAGTATTACTTGAAAAATAGGTGAAGTTGTTATGTTCTGCTGCTAAAACTGTTCTTTATTAGGCTCTCATTGATTTTCCACTCCTAATTGTTAGTAGTATCCTTCTCTGGCTTTAAAGAAGTAAACTGGAGATGTGGAGTCCCCATAAAACCAAGATGACTGTTATGAGGATTTTTTTTTGGAGGGGGTGGGAGCAAGGGAAAAGGAAAAGGCATTCCAGGGATTTCTCTCTGTTCCTTTAGTATTGGTATAATTATCCTGTATGTGGATGTGTCACTGTTTCCATTTAACACTGTTGAGCTGAATAATTTGGTGTATGATAGTAAATGTGATTCTAGGCTGTAGTTATAGATTGTGCCATGGATTGGATGGATGAAAAATATTGCTGTAATGACTGGTTTGGGTAGAAATGATAATTTTGTATCAAATCTTGAAGCAAGAGTCTGGCACCACTGAGAAGAAAGAAAAAAGGATACAATGCTGAATTTTTAGTTGCTTTATGGTAATCCTGGGATGGCAGGAATGCACAGAACTGCTCCAGGAGGTTTTCTCCATGAATAACATTTCTTCTGGTGGAGAACATCCATAAGTGAGTCCCACTGTCACCCCCTGTATTCCCTGGGTTGTGTGGCCGTTTGGGGAATACCGGCTCATCCAGTCAGTCGGGCTTGCTGCCGTTGGCAGCTCACAGATAACACAAAGATACGGCTTTTGAAGCCAGCCTCTTCCTAAATATTCTCCTCCTTGTGGTGCATTCTTAGGCGTAATCAGCCCCGTGCCCCCGGAACAAAGGGGCAGGTGGCTCTAACTTTGGGAATGCTGATGGTCCTCGACTGCTGCCTCTGCTTTGAGCACCGCTGCAAATTCCCAGCGCTCTGGGCGCAGTTTGAAACGTGAGGTGTAAAACATCAGCGAGCTGCCTGCAGCAGGGTTTAGCTGTGCCAGGGCCGGGGGAGCTGCTTGGCCTCAGCAAGAGCGATGGGCATTTGGAAGAGTTTCCTTCCCGTAAAGAGACTATCATATTTAATTATCAGTTTGTCTGTCTCGGTGCAGCTCCTTACATCACAGTGTGAGGAAATAGATCTCACTGCACCTGTAAAGAGCAAGTAGGAGTTTTTTGATGTTCTGCTGTCAGTAAACATTTATGTAAAAATGTAAGCAACCAACTCGTGCCTCAGTCACAATCCCGGAAACATCCACACCCATCAATGGGGTCATCTCTCATCGTGTCCTGAGGTTCTGATACACCTGGAGAAATCCTCACCTAAATGCACACAGAGACTAAACTAACCTAGGTCTAATGGAGAAAACGACTGATATCTGAGGTCTATGAACTATAAATCCTTTCAGAAATGTTCTTCTTTCTACAAAATAACATTTAAAGTCTATCCAAAGACTGCATCACACTTATTTTGGGGGAGGTACCTCTGTAGAAATGTACCTGGTAATTTATTGATCTTTTTTGTTTTCAGATGTCAGTATATTTTTCACACTCTTCATTATTGCCATTTCTCTCCTTTCTTTTTCCAACAGTAATCTGTGTATAATTTATTTTCTTGTTGGTTGGAGGTTTTTTGTTGGTTTATTACCTTTTCCTTCTGCCTAGTAGGGATTTGTTTGCAGGCAAATTTTTCACTTTTATCCTGACCAGAGATTCCTTAAAGAGTATTTCCCCAGGTTCTCTCCAACATTTTCTGTTCTTGCTCATTTTCAAGATGTTTCATATATATTTTGTACAGTATTATTAAGATTTTGTCCCCATTTAATGTCTGAACCAAACACTTTACAAACACTTGTAACTGAAGAGCCCTTGGGACCCTGTGGTAATTGGACATTTATATTAGGCTGTGACATTAGTAGATTATGATTTTTTCCCCCCTTCACTTAGAGTTCTTTAATCAAATTAAACTGTCAGATACAATAAATAACAATATATTTGTTGTTATTTGTTGCAGTTTCTTGCTGTAGGCAATCAAAACATTCCCGCAGAGGCTGAGGCTGTCTGTTGTTCAAGAGTAATTACATTGGGTTTGAGAAAATCGAGTAGGGCAACCAAGGCTTTCATTGGGTCTCCTGGAAACGTGGAGAATGATTTCAGTGGAAAGGGCAGCAGCAGCTCAGCTCCTGTTCATTTCTCTCCTGTATTCTATGCAGCTGGGATACTGTTTTCCCTAAGGCGTTTCTGGAACATGAGTGTTAAAAACACTTGGGAGAGTTGGGATGCTGATTATGCAGCTCCTTTGCATAATTCATTGTTATTTAGGCTTGGCAGTAGTAGAAGTGGCAGGCCAGCATGTATCCATCTCTAAAAAATGTTTTTCTGGACATATTGTTTCAAGGGAAAGGGGAATTCCCAAGAAGGATTAGCAAGACTCTAATATATACAAAATATAATGGATTATATCACGAGGATAATGAATAATGTCCTGTGTTACTCAGTCTATTATTTATGAGATAATAATAACAATACTAATACTTCTGTTTTAATGAGAATGCTACTCAGTTGAGAAGTTGTTTGTGGGGATTAATCTGCTCTGCTATCAGGTGGCTAAATCTGGTGACAGCCTGCATTGGCTTTAGGGAGTAATTTTTAATCTGTTATTCAACTTCATTAGTCCCAGAGGAAATTTCAAACCCATGTCTTGCCATTAGTCCTCCCCTATGAACCTCCTTAAATGTAAGAATTAATAAAACACTAATAAACCAAAAATAAAATTATTTACTGTCTTGGCCTGTCCTGTAGGAAGAATACAGCCCTGAGACTGTTGTTTTATAAGATTGGCAATGCTGAGATACTGCAGGGCTGAGTGTACTGAGTGACCATACAGAGAGAATGTAATCAGTTGCTGAAGAAATGAATGTATTTCCTTACCTCATTTCTGTTGGTCTATCTGCATATAGACCTATTTTTATGTCCTCTGATATTTCTCCTCTGTAGAGATACTAATCAGAAAATGTCTTGAAAGTGTTCATTTTTGTTATCTCTTTTGTCTCTTGATAAATTCGTGGTTTTGTTCATGTTTCTTAATCTGATCCTCTCAGTGAATAAGAATAGAATGACCTTGCTTTCTTTCTGATAATCTTTGAGGAAAGCACCTGTTTTCCTACTGGTTTTTTTTCTTCTCTACATCATACCTACTGGACTTCAGATCTTTTTTCCTTTTGGTAATTCCTCCTCAGTTGATTGCACATTTTAGTTTCTCATATTTTTGTCATCCTTCTGTGACTAATTCTGATTAGAACCAGGTTTTGCTCACTTAATCAAGACTGCAGAAAGAGAAAAAGACTTTTGACATCAAAAAAAGGGTGTTAAACAATTCTCTAACTGCCACCCTCCATTATTAGAAGCATTTTAGGAAAGCTGTGCTGAGAGCCTTTGAATTTATATTTTGTCCACTTGCAAATATGAACTCTATTCCAGGTTCATATTGCAGGACTAGGAAACCATCAAAAGAGAGTAGAGAATTTACTAACATAGTATATGGCCTTCTGCAAATAAAATAACTGCAAATTTTTGTCTGTGTTTGTCCTTTATTACTTATACAAAGGATACTGTATAAGTTAGCATTTCTGAAGAGCATCCCCAAAGAAATCTACTTGCTTTATCAAGAGATGTGGAGGAATGCCAGGGAAAAGATTAGAGTTCCTCCGTGGGAGGTACTTTGCATGCTGATGCATCTTTCTCTTTGTAGTTTGTTTGTTTTACCATTGCTTTATCATTTGTCATCCTCAGGAGGAAGGCTTTTACACAAGTTTGTAAGAGACTTGGCTAAGTGCCAGTAACTCCCCAATTTTCTGTGCTACAGTTCTATTTTCTGAGGACAACAAAGCAATTGCAGCTTCTACAAAGTTCATGAGCTGCCCTGTGCCCCATCAGGCAGCTGTGGCTGGTCAGTGGGGAGTGCAGATCCATGACATTTATCCTGTTTGGTCTCCATCAGCAGCCTGGGGTGGGAATTTGAACCAGTTCCTCACTGGTCTGTAGCCAATTGCTCTCTCCTCCATCCTCTGTTTTGTCTATCAGGTAGGAACAGACATGTTCATGATAAGCTAATTGTCACCAGGCTCTATCCAGAGGGGAGCAATCCCTATAGACATGGATCAGAGGCACTGTGTTATGTTACTTAAACTATTTGGTTTTCTCACTCCTGTTAAAATCTCTCTGACTTCAATAAATTGCCCTGGCTCACAGGCAAGAATAGAGAAATACCCTCAGTATATCAAATTATTTGTCAATTTGTCTAGTATTGGAACCCTAAGCCTGCTTGAAGAGATCCTCCAGGATGATGAGAGGAAAAGAAATGCCTGTTGTGTTCTGATGTGGTGTTCACTCATCATGTCAGGAGATTTACTCATGTTTATCTTTGAAAGCTTTAACAAAAAGAAAGATTTAGCCTATTTCCAATCTGAAAACCTGCCTGACCTTTCAGAGACCTTTTGTATGCACTGAATTCATGCAGTGAATCATTGGGTACACCAACAACCTACAATGCTTCCAGGTTTCTCTTTGGGCTGCAGATATGAGGATGTGGAGATGAGATATTCAGAGCCTTGACAAAGCTGCCTCCCCTTCTGACAGTCTTGTAGATGATGCTGGTTTCTGCTTAGTTTCTGTTTGTGGCTTACAGAAATAAAAAACCAATTAAGTTTGTTTCCACTGTACATAAAGATAGAAATTGTGTGATTACTATTTTTTAGACCTTGATTCTCCATTAGTGTTTCAAACCCTGGAATTTTGTTGGTGTGGCCACACTAGGAGCCGTGGACACAGGCTACAGTATTGCTCAGGCTCTGAGCTCTCTTCTGCAGAGGCTGGGGTGAGAACACAAGGCACGTTGGGGGAGATCAGTTCCTGACTAATGTTTTCTTTTGCTTGCCTCTGTAGACGGACACAGAAACGGAATCCATGAAAACCAAGCTTTTTGTTAGTTGCAAGGACCCGGAGGAACATGCGTCAGTCTCTGTAAAGAAGTGCCATCTGCAGCCTATCTTAGGCAAACTGTTTCCTGATAATTAAGGTTAGTAAATAAGTCTTTTATTTTCCACTGAAATACACAGCGGGGAAGGTCAGAACTAATGGGAATTTTGGATGCTCAGCAGCTTCCAGGGTTAATTTTTTCTCTGTTGGATTTAAAGCTAACATTTCACAGTCATGCAGGACAAACTGAAGAAGGTGTTTGGGAGAAATGCCTAAACTATCAAAGGGTAGCACTGTTTTATAAGAGTATAGCTGCTCAAACAATAGAGAGGTTTTAAAACTTTAGTCTTGTAAGTAATCCCATTATATTATAGGTTCTTTGCTGCTTTTTATTAACCACAATTACCACAGGCTAGTTTACCTAGGAAAAAATCGTTGCCAATAAACAGAGTGCCAGTCCCCAATTTCATCTCCAAGGAAATAACACCTGCAAGATCAGTCAGGCCTGCTGTGCTTCCCGTGTCCTGGACTGCTTGTTCTGCTCAGTGTAACTTCAAGGTCACATTTTACACCCAAAAGGCTGTAAATGAATAATGATTCCCCAATATCAAGCAGGGAATGGGACTCTCAAATATCCTCAGAGCCCAGAAATGTGCCTGGCACCCAGATATATAGTTCTAAATACCCTGGATTTCTCTGACCTCTTCTAGCTCAAACACAGGATCATGGGCATCATTTGGGGAAACTTCCTTACTCAGAGCTGTGAAGATCTGTCTATAACCAGTGTGTTCCCCATCTTTGTGGCCAGTTGCTTTTCTTAGCTTAATTCTGAAGTCAGAGGAGCAAATAAAGGGAGAGCAGACCCAAGCTCTGATGAACTTTGAACTTACTCAAATGTGAAGCTGATTAGCTACAATAGAGAGAGCCAACACCATGGTCTAAACAGCCTGAAATTCAGCCCAGTAAGCTCCTGGATCCAGCTCTTGTGCTCACATGCATCCATGTGAGAAATGGAAGCAGATTCAAGTTTTCTCCTTCCCAGAAACACAGGGCTGTTTCTCCATTGAGTAATGCTGATGAGTTGAGAGATGACACAGAGGGTGTCCCAGATCCTGGACTCCTGGGTTTTCCCCAGGTGCCAGGTCACTCCTCACAGATAATTGCTTACCATCATCAACTAAAAGAACTACATCTTCCATGACTAGATTTACAGGTACAACCACTTAAAAAAAAAAAAAAAAAGTATTCACCCACAGTGAGGTAAATATGCGGGTTTATTGCAGCCAAGCCACTCCTTCCCGTGTCATTCCTTCTCAGACATCTGCTCGTGGATGTTAAAACCCCGAGCACCTTTGGCAGGGACACTGAACTCTGAAATCTGCAGCACCTGTAACAGAGGAGCTCTTTGGGAAAGAGTTGTCCAAGGAAAAGCAGCAGCTTCAACTTGTGTCCCATTGGAGACAAGTGAATCTGAAGTTATATATTGTATAAGACGTAGGTGATGACAGCAGTTTATCATTAACCTGAACTCTGCAAGAAGCACATAAGGAGAGAAAGAAGAAGAAAGCCAGAGAAGCAGCCAGGATGGAATCCAACATAAGGATCAACAATCCTGCAGACATCTCTGTTATTGTCCTCTACTTTTTGGTGGTTCTGGCTGTGGGACTATGGGTATGTTGGGATTTTATTTTGTTTTGCTTAATGAGCAGGTAGATTATAGAGTGTTGGCAAAATAGCTTAGTGAGCGAGAACGTGTAATTATATAAAGATTTTGATGCTTAATTGAAATAGTTAACAAGTACATGGTGGGCAAAATGTGGGCACTTATTTACATTAGAGGGGATGGTGACTCAGGAAGGCATCCCTTTGGGTGGATGAATGGAACCAGTGGGGAAGGGGGAGTGATGGGGTTTGTGTGGGACGGCGCCGGGAGATGTGGTCGGTAAAGATCAGCCAGGGTCACGCCTGGAAACAGGCTGGACCCGAGAGGTGGGAATTGGCCACGGAGCCCTGGGGCTGCAGGGGGAGTTGGTGCTGTGAGGTGATGCCGTAGGGAATAGTGGGGAGGGGGAGTTGCGGGGGTGGGAAGGGAGGGAAGGGGTGTGTGAAGCGGGGGTGGGGTGGCGGTGTGGCAGCGCCGCCGCCGCTGGGACTGTGACGGGGACGCGGACAGGGACAGGGACAGGGACGGGACGAGATGGGGACAGGGACGGCACGGCACGANGGGGGGGAAGGGGGGGGGGGGGGGGGGGGGGGGGGGGGGGGGGGGGGGGGGGGGGGGGGGGAGGGGGGGGGGGGGTGGCGGTGTGGCAGCGCCGCCGCCGCTGGGACTGTGACGGGGACGCGGACAGGGACAGGGACAGGGACGGGACGAGATGGGGACAGGGACGGCACGGCACGACACGGCAGAGCCGCCTCGGCCGAGGCTCGGATGCCCTTTGAGGGCAGCATTGCCGGGGCTGTTCCTTGGCTCCAGGGTGCAGAGCCGTTGTGCCTGTGAGCAGCAGCAGCTCCGGGGCAGGCGCTGGCAGCGCCGCTGTGCTCGGGGCTGGGCGCCGCGGAGCCTCCTGCCCGCGCCCGGCAGCGCCGCAGGGGAGCCCGGGGCCGAGGGAAACAAAGCCGGGGGAGAGAGGCAGCTCCCAGCCCAGCGCCGGGACCTCCGAGCTGGAGCCTTGGAGAGAACGGGCCAATCCTCTGAGCGACAATGGTGGGAACGGGGGAAGGTCACTGAATTCGGATTTCCCTGGGGCAAGCCCTCCTCTAATGGTCACCTGAACACCTGGCCATTAACAAGCAGAGAGGAGGGATTGCCCCTCGGGAATCCTCTGCTTCCCAGGAGCATCCCAGGAACGTTTCACAGTGCAGAAAAGTCAGGTGCACAACAAACCTCCCTTTCTAACAGCCTGGCAATATTTTGACGGGCACCAAAAATTTAGGGTTTGCACAAAGTGGACACAACCTTTTCTTTCCCTCTTCAGCATAGGAGCAGAGGCCAAAAATCTAGCCAAAAATCTGAAGCCCCAGTCCACCAGAATACTTTGTTGTCTGGCAGGAGGGAGCTGGGTCTTGCCATGACAGTCTGGCTGTTGCTGAACTTGACCTTTATGTTAAAGATCTCTGACAACAAAGGGCTGATCTCTGGCTTCTCAGGCCATTGTGTGCTGAGTTCATCCCTGGAGCTGTTTCTTTCCAGCCATGATGACATCGTTATTGGACAAATACTTACTCAGTTGCTGTGTGTAGTTAGATATAAATCCATCATGTTTACTTCCTTTCTTCTGCATTGGAAGAAAATATCTGGCTAATTTTCCCAGGTCTTCTTTCTTTATTTGCCTGTTCAAAGTCCATCAGAGAAGACAATGGAAATCCAGTAAATAATGGCTCAGTGTCAATACCAAAAATTGGAGAAAACTTCCCTCTAAAGCCCACTCCTTAACAATGACAACATGAGTTTATGAAAAGGAAATTTTAGCTGACTTCTTCTTTTGGAACTTCAGAGGCAATCAGGCACAGTGCTGATATCACAACAACAGAAGAGATACCTGTAGGGGCAGGATGGTATTGAGTAAAAAAGCTGCATACTTTCTGTTAACAAACTTGCACCTTACAGTCTATTTTAATGCCATAAATCAAAGGCTTTCCACCCCAATGAAAAATTCATGTGAACTTTTACTTGAGTAATAATTTTTCTTGGTTAAATTTAATCTTATTTAGTGTTTCACACTATAATGAAAGGTGAAGGAGTGAAACTTGAATGGCTAATGCAGACCTAGGTAAAAGAATCATTGTTCTATTGTATTATTTTCTTCATCATAAGGTTGTTCTTTTTAGCCACTCTGTTTCTTTCACTTTACCCTGCCTGGGTGGTTTATTATCCCTTCATTCTAGCTGTTTGTTCTCAGCCTGTGTGTAGCTTGCCCAGTGCACTTGAAATATGATTGAAACTTCCTTTTCTCCTTTGTTGCAGGCCATGTACTCCACCAACCGAGGCACAGTGGGTGGCTTTTTCCTGGCTGGCCGGAGCATGGTGTGGTGGCCGGTGAGTGCTGTGTGCTGTGTGTGTTTGGAGTGCAGGCTGTGCACCTGCACCCCTGGCACTGCCCAGTCCTGCCATACCCACATCTCTGTGACACTGCTGAGCCTCTGATGCCTTGGTTGTGTGGCTGCACACCCAACTCTTTCTCCAGCTGTGGTGTCACAGGGCAAACTGCACGAACAAAGCCACGGCATGGGCAGGGAAAAGTTTTGGGGGAAGTTGTCTGTGTTCAGCTCTGAGCTGTCTTGATTATGTGATCAACTTGTTTGAACATAAATGCGTTGGTAATGTCAGTACAGACAAATCCAGTGCTTTGCCTTTAATCCGACTTAAAATCTTTTCAACATTTGGACTCTATTCTTTTCATTGCACTAAAAGAAGCTGGCTCATTTTAAGGTTATCACAGAATAAATTTACTGAAATTTTCCCCTTTATTGCTCTATTGTTTCTACTTTTGGTAACAAGTTCTAGTCTGTGGAAGGAGAAAAATCCTGGAAATGTTCTGATATGTTATTGGTAAAATATATTTTAAAAGTATGTAAAGATTAGCTGTGGTTTACATTGGTTGCCTTCTGTGGATCTCTATTATCTTCCAAGGCAGAGAACAGGAGTCGTAGATAAAGTGTTCTCAGCCATCCATTCCACCAGGCCTTTGGCAGAAATGATGTTAGAAACAATTATCTATTTCTTCCTTATCACAGAGTCTCTTTAATATGAAAAGCAGGAAACTTAGACAAACCTGCATTTTCTGTATTACTGGAATACAGAAAATGGAGTCATGTTTTACATGATTCCATTTGTTTGAATGGAATTCCTCAACACTCCTGATCTTGCATTCAGTCTCAGAAAATGTTTCTGCACTTTATTAAGGTTTGGGAGTCAAGACTCCACACACATTGATTCAGTTACAGGACCAGAAGAGTGGTAGTAAATACTGGTTCCCTAAAGATTTAGGAATTTTCTTGAAGTAGGCTGCAGAACCACCTACAGACCTCTCAGATTTGTGCTTCAGGGAGCTGCTCTCAGCCTTCAGAAGGCATTGGGACAGCCTCTTTAAGGACATGAAAGGATTAAAGGCCAATGACAGTAAAAGGTTTCTTCATCTGAGGTAGGAGATCTAAGAAAATTCAGGTTCCTTTGGAAGATTGAAGGAAGAGAAAGTTTCCAAGTTATTTTAAGATAAAACCCATAATTCTGGGAGAAGAGAAAAAAGCCCCAGCAGATTACTCTACTTAACTGTCACCTTAATCAGTGGGCTGGTTTTACCCTTGAGCAATTGTGTCTGCCTGTCAAGGGGATGTGAATATCCTTTTGTGCAGATGTAAATGGAGATGGAGGCAGCAAGGCAGCAAAGACTCACCATAGAAAAGTCCTGTCTTGCTTCAGTGGCACTGAGAACTCCTAATGATTCCCCTGAGACCTGGGGGAGAGGATCTGACACCGAGTCCTCTGCCAACACAAGGCTTTTGTCTTGTGACAGACAGACAAAAGCAAGCTCCCCTCCTCCAGGGGGGAGCCAGCAGAGCTCACCCCACAGTTCCTACCAGGATCCCCTCTCTCCTTCCCACACTCTGTGAGCTCAGCATGGACAAAGTGCTGGTTCTCAGTGCAGTCCTAGATCTCCCCTTCAATCCTTCCCTTTGGAATGCCGGGAGTGTCTTCCCATGCCATAAAAACAAACCCTTCTTGCTATTCTTCCTCATATCACTCAAAATAAACAAAGAGCAAGCACTCCAAAACCACAAACTAAACACCATGTCAGCAGCATCACCCTGGAAAGTTTGCCTTGGATAAAAAGAGATTCCAAAACACCAATTCCCACAGCTTAGCAGGTAGATGAGATGTCCATCACCCAGAGGAAACTGGGCTGAAATAGTGAGGAAACCAATGAAAGTATAGAAAGTTTAGTCAGAGATGTGATCTCAGTTCTGCAACAGCTAAAGCTGTGTGTGATGTTTTACTTTTGTGCTTTGACTTCTCTTTTATGCCAAGTCAGGGCTAACCTGGAATAGTTCTGGGGAGCCCCAGTGCAGTTCCACTGTCAGGGTGGGGGCAGTTGTTTTGCAAGTGGACTCTTGTTTGTCAGATTTCTCCCCTGCCAGTTCAGGATAATGACCCTTGTCGTGTAATTGCTTTCTGGAACAGAACAAAATGAAGTAAAAAATCTTTCCACAACTTGGTATAAACTTAATTCCCCTAACCTAATTGTATTTTTTGATGGTTGTCTGTATTCTATGCTCTGCAGGGCACCCACAAGTGGCTTTTCTGACCCTACAGGGAAGGAGGCTCATTAGCAGTGTATTAGGATCTCTTCATGACAAGCTGGGAAAGGGATTCTGTTCACTTAAACCATATAATATCTGTGCTTTGGGAGCCTAGAGGAGACCCTGGAGGTTATTCCTACTTTTAATAAGGATTTTGAATGTTTGTCAGTCACTGGCAAACTGTGATTGTGATTTGATTTCTCAATGTATAAACTAGGACAAAGACACATCCTGGGCCAATTCTGTCCTGCTTTGGGTCTGACTGTTCAGCTCCAGCAGAATCCAAGAAAGTTGTTCAGCAGTTTGCAGAACCAAGCCCAGAGATAGTTTTCTGGCTGAGGTGAGAAGTCACTTCATTGGAATCACTGCCCTTGTGGAATGGCTGAGCCATCTCAGTAGTTCCAGTGGTTAATTAGGGGTAAAGACATGTAAGAACATTCTCACAGATTATCCCCAACTGAAATCTGTCATTGGTTAGTCATAATGGTGTGAAATGCTGGGCCCTTGCCACAGGCTTCTTATAGAAACTGAGAGGAGAATCTTCAAGGAACTGGATTTGGTCTCTTGGGCTTTGAGGGAAATATCTTCAGGAAAGACTCATATGGCTCTTTGAATCCTTGTAATCAGCTCTGCCTTTTCCAAAAAGACACACGGAAGTTCAAGGCAAGTGAGAGCTCTGTAGCAATGGGCCTTGCCAACTTCAGCCTCCTTTGCCAGATGAAGGAGTTGGGTTCAGCCAAATCCTTCCTGCCACTGTAGGACATGAAGTGTCCGTTCCTGCAGAACAGTCAGCTTTGACAGCAGCCACTCTCACAGGATTAATAGCCCTTCATGCACAATTCAAAGAAACCCAAACTTTTGAAGCTTTCCTCCTTTTGAATTTTCTTCTTCAGGTTCTGTAGTTTTGCAGACAGAGCTGTCTGCACAAAATTATGGGTTACCTTCCACACCTCAGTTCCTGAGGCATGAATGGTAAGAGGACAAAGAGTATCTGCTGGGCATCTGAAGGCCAGCTCTGTTAGAAAGATTTACTGCACAGTAGGCAGGAAGGGTGCAGGGTCAAGGGCACTCCAAAAAGAAATGTAACTCAGCTCGTTTCTGGTCATGTACATTTAGATCTTTGTGAGACAGATAAGAATTAGGGGAAAAAACCCCAACAGATTCTTGCTTCAGCTGTGCACAGCTTATCTTCGTGGCCATCAGAACTGACCACTGGCAGGATTTCTCTGATCTTTGCAGCCAGTTAAGTTCTTTGTAGTCTCAGGATTTTCCCCACTTGTTGCATCTGACACTGCTATGAGGAACCAGGAACCACAATTCTGCTGTGAATAAGATTTGCATTTCCTTTTCTTAGGTAAAGTAGAATGAGAAATTACCTTATTTTGTCAAGTTCCATGCACCAAAAAAAAAAAAAGTGTTAAATCAATAGTTTTCAGGGTAAAAAGAATAATGAAGTAATCAAGGCAAAGCTCTGCTAGAAAATTAAAAGTTCAGTGAAATGGATTTCTACATAATCCATGAGAATTTCCAGCTGGCTGGGAGGTGTTTCTGTCTCAGAGTGCAAAGTGGGGAGGGATCAGCTCCTCCTGAGCCTGAGCTGTTCCAGCAGCCATTTGGTTTGTTGGACCACAGACATTTTGATGAGGATTGTACATCCATCCCTCCTGCTTGGCACACTGGGAATTGCAGAGATGTGGTTTAGTTGGGCAATAATGCAATCCACAGAATTTTCAGATTATTTGGGAAAGAAGAATGAAACCCCACCCTTCCTTCTTTGGGTCTCAGAGCCTTGGAAATGTGGCAGTAATATTGCATTGTACTGGTTTTTCCAAAGTGGCTAAGGGTGATCCCAAAAAACTCAGGAAGGAAAAATAATGCCTTTGCATCAGAGTAAAGTCACATGTTGCAGGGAAGAACTGTTAGCTAGAGAAAAGCAGGGGCAATCTCGAGGAGTAGGAATGAGAAATGCGTCAGGGAAGGGGGATTTGAGAAGCAGCTTCTGGAGGTGACCCACGAGAAGGACACCTCAGGGCCAGCTCAGGGCCCTGTGGGGTGAGAGGAGCCCCTGCTGGTGTCTGGAATGGGGTGAAGGAGGCAGTGGGAAGGGTTTGGTACCCAGCTGATGCCTTCAGGAGGGTGGGCACAGGGGCAGGGGGATGTGCTGGCAGGTCCTGGCAGGGACAGGAGCCACAGGCTGTGCATTCTGCACGCTGTCACTGCAGCTGCCACTGGCCTGCAGAGTGCATCCATCCAGCTGGGAATGGCCAGGCCTGGGATGTCACTGCATCCTCCACTGAACGAGAAGAGCAAGGTGAAACAGTTAATGAATAACAGGAAAAACCACAGTGATCGTCATCTGTTTCAGGGTGCTGGTACTTCTGCTGAACAGAGTGCTCTTGTTAAGACCTGACCTCTTAAAATATTTTAAAGGGGCAATGTTCCACGTTTGCCTCAGGTTAGTTCAGGTTTTTTGTCCTCTTTCCCTCTTAGCAGCTTGTGTCCCTGTCACCCAACTTTCTTCCTCACCTTGACTCCTAAACCTGTCTTTAAAGGCAATTCACTCACAAATTCACTGAGAACAGTTAACACTTCCAGAAGGTTGTTCCCCTTTGCTATTCCCAGTCTCAGCCCAGAGTTTTTAAGATGTTCAGCAGCATCTACCATCTACCAAATCAAGAATTCCAGTAATCAGCCTTTCCAGTACAAAAATCCCACAGCAGTAAGTTCTTCAGCAAGGCAGCTTGGGCCCAGAGCCCATCTGCCTTCTTTCCTCATCCTTGAAATATGGCAGATGGGAGATTTCTCTCTCCCCTCTGGCATCAGCAGCCAATGGGGTGTGAGGAGATTTGCTCAGCACTCTTCTTGCTGTGACCATGCTGCAGATTTAAGGGTAATCTGCATTTTCCTGGCTATGAAGCCATGTTCTCCCTTCCCAGGTATATGACATAACTGAAACCCATTTTAAAAATTGCACCCATTATTAGAATATGTTGATGCTTAAGTTCTGCTGCACTGGGTGTTCCCTAATTCAGAGAAAAAAAATGTAGGGTGTGAATGTGGGACCTGCATTCACATTGTTTTGTCCTTGTGCTGGTCCTGAATATGTTGGTAGTTTTGCACTGGTTTGGTTTGGTTTTGTATTTTTCCTTCAATACAATGGTATTTTAGATAAATTTGAGAGCACAGCTTCAGCAGCATTGCCTACAGTGTGTCCTGGGCTTTCAGGCACCGAGCCAAAGCTTGTGCCTGTCAGTTCTCAAAGTTCTGCTTTAGCTGCTTTTGGTACTTGGATCTGCCTTTAAGCTTTTGAAACAGGAGAGGGAACACATTAAATAAAATCAGAGATTAATGTGGTTAATATTTTCTGGTGATTGCATTCCTAGTAACCTAGATTTAAGTTTAATTATTTATCTCCAAGGAAAGCATTGGGCAACAGTGCTAATGCTTGGTATAATGGTACTTTTTTCTTCACTATCATTTCTGGAAAACTATTGCTGTCACAAAGAGGTTAGAAGAAACAGAGGTCTTTTGTTTGCCAATGTTTGTTGCAAAACTTACCAATCGTGCAGAAATGTCATATGACAAATTGGTTACAGTTCTGTAGGGCACAACTGACTTCTAGAAATGTGTGAAAATCCCCCCAAATCCAGAAGTGAGTGAACTTAGAAACATAAATTTCCTGTCACAGCAAAAGAACAGTTTGTCTGCAAAACGACTTGAAGAAATCAGGAGATCAAACTGAGGAAAGAGAAAAAAAGTAAGCCTGGAAAAGCAAGAGTGGAACCCTCTGAATTTTATTTGTGTGTTGCAAATAAAAAATGGGGGAGGATAATCTATTTGTGATCAGAGATCAGGATTGTGTGTTGAAGAGCATGGTTGCTGGTTTTGGCTATGGCATAGCTCTGTAGAACAAATCTGCTCTGCAGAGGTAGATTTCTGTGAAATCCTTCATCCTCCCAAAACTCAGGTGATCATCTCTGTGCTCTCAGAAACATTGATTGAATGTTTGCTGCTATTTAAATCAGCTGGACTCAATGATCCCTGTGGGTCCCTTCAACTCAGGATATTCCATTATTCAAATGAGAGCATTACAAGAGGTCAGCAGAATTTCCCTTGTCTGCTTTCTATGTGGTTTTCTTTCTAACCATTTCACTGTGTGGGAGGTTTTTGTTTGTTTGTTTTAAATTTTTCTAGCTTTCAGAGAACATAAGAAAAATAAAAGAATAAAAAAAAGTTCACTTCTTTTTTTCGTCTTGGAACTTTAGGACTATCCCTTGTCCTCTGCCCATAATACCAATCCAATCCAACCTCTTTTTCATGCTTGACTTCTCGCCCTGCATCCTTCAGTACCTGACCCAGTAAATTATCATTGGGTTTTTCTGCTGCCTTTAATGTTTTCATGTGGAGGAAATGAAGCTCATTCCTTTTCAACTTTTCTATTGTCTAAGACACTTGATTAAGAATTAGATCTTTGTGAATGGCTCCTGCCTGTCTGTAAACCAACAGGGACCTTTCATTTTTAATCTCTCCCTGTTCATCAATTCCCATGTTCTCCCCACTGTTCTGTTTGTAGGATCAGTGCAATATTTGGGGGTCCTTGAGATCCAGCACTTCTTAAATATAACTCCTTGATTTGCTATTGTTTGTAGCTTCCAGAGGTGTTTTCTCAGAGGACATTTCTGCTATGCAGAATGTAATTCAGTAGTCAAATAACCCTTTGGCTAAAAGTGAACCAAGTCCCTGTCTCACCAATGACATGTTTGGATGCACAGGCTGTGCAGTGTGGAACAGGGAGTGCAGGTTTGACAAGTGGGAATGCCCTTGTCATTTCCCTCTTGAACAAGGAAGATCAGGAAGATCAGTCTTCTTCCCTCATATCATCCCAATGTCAGTTTGGCAAGTTTTGCAAATATTTTTAAATCTCTATTGGTGTAATATATTTTTTGATTCAGCTGGAAGATATTTTATTCCACATGCTATTCTCCCTCACTGTTGTAGATGGGATGGCTGGAGTCTCTGGTTTCAGTGGGAACAATACGTGGGAGTTCTGGAAATGATCAAGGAAATGAGTTTTCAGTCGTTCTCATCATCATCACCAGCACCTCAGATAGGCATGAGTTCAATGTGCCAAATGAGGGGGGGGTTTAAAAATTCCCATGAACATAAGAGCCAATTTTTGGTTTTTTCTCTTTGCAGATTGGTGCTTCTCTGTTTGCCAGCAACATTGGCAGTGGGCACTTTGTGGGAATAGCAGGAACAGCAGCAGCTGGAGGAATTGCCATCGGAGGATTTGAGTGGAATGTAAGTGGCATTTATGTCAGTGAAAGTACCAGCAACATCTGCATTATCTGCAGAGCTTAATCAAAATAACATTGCCTGATAATTTAGGACTGTCAGTCTGTGCTTGGCAACACTTGTTTTCTGCACAGACCAGTAAGAGCCAATGTAATCTAATGTTTAACCTGTCCAAGCCACTGGAAAAAGATGACACTTTTTGGTTGAGGCTTTTTAGAGAGCATTTGAACCAAATAAATTGGTGGATTTTCTTCTCTCTGCATATCTTTTTATTACTTTTAAAGTATTTGTGAAGAACATTTTCAGACTGCAGGATGCTGGGAAGAATTTATGAGGTTTGTAATCCATGGTAATTTTTGCAGCATTTTGCTGTGTAGAAATTATTGAAGGGGCTTTGATTTCTTTACAGGCTGTAAGGAATTTGGAACATCCTTCACAAGCACCTGCATTCCAAAAATCTTTTCCTCTTTACCTTTTCCTTCCTGTAATTACTCTCGTGTTTTGCTTACGGTTCCAGTCCAGGGTGGAGATACCCAAGCTGACTTTAAATGAGCTTCCCGGAGTGCCCGGATCAGTGCAAACTGCAGCACACAGAGACTCCCCTGAACCACTGCAGTCCATTTCCTTGTGTTGTCAGGCTCTGCGGGCGCGGCTGACAATGTCGTTGTTGTGCCCAGTTCACCCTCGGGGAGGGATTAAGCCACGACACAAATGAGCCTCCACAGGTCGATACTTCCCTCTCATTTACTTCTGAGCAGTGAAAGAATCCTCCCACCCTGAGGGGTTTGGCTTGTGTTCCTTAGCAAGTAAATGGTTGTTGCAAATAATCAAGTACTGGTACGGTATAAATGTTTAAGGAAAAGGACAAAACCTAAAATGGACTCTATGAGATGTGCAGTTTCTCTGTCAGCTCCCTCTTTTTGATTATATCAGGCTTGTGACAGACCTGATGCTCCTTCTTTTTCCAGCAGAACAAAGCAAATCAAAACAGAACACAAATCTCTAGGGCCCATATCCTTCTTCAAACATGTCTAACACTTTATCTCCTGGGAGATTCCTGCTGGACCAACATCAATACACAGTGTACAACAGTGGTTGGTTGGGAAGCAGCAGTGATGTCTGTGGGTGTTAGAGCAGACACTGCAGAGTTCCTGATTTACAGTGGGGCAGTTAACAGACATAACAGAAGTAATGAAAGTAATACCAGATTTGACTGTTTCAGCAGAAGCTGACCCAGTATTTCTTGTCCATCTTACAGTTTTGACCTAAGGGCAGGACTTAAAAGATACAGTTTAAAAGCCCTCTGAGCCCTGTGGAAAAATAAAGAGTGCAGCTCTGAGGGGAGGAATTTGTTTTATATTTGTTGATTTAAGTATATACAATTCCATATTGGAACATTCCAGCCATTTAAGTCATAAAACTGTGGCACTGCTATACAGTAAGGTCACTAGTTCACAGAATGCACATGGATACACATAATTATTAAACTGTAATATGAAAATACAATATATTGTACTAATTGCATGTGGTGCATCCTGTACAGTCTATGAAATTGTTGTAAAACATTCAATCATCCTGGCTTGCTCTGAAGAGAGGTGAGATAGTCTGGTGCCACTGGTGGAGTTGTGATTCAATACAAGAGGGCAACCCTGTGAGGAGAGATCAGCTGGTTTTGTAGAAAATACACAATCATGTGTGCTTCTTTGGGACAGCTAGCATGAAACCCAGGCTGCATTATACCTGATGAAGCTTTTAGCCAAGATTTCATCCTCAGATTTTTCAACTGTAAATCAAAGGACAGAGCAGAATCTCTTTCCCCCACACCCCTGCAGTACCCAGCTTTTTGTGATTTCACTGGTCTCTAGCTGCTGTTGGGTCTGATAAATGGTCTTTGGGAGCAGTGTCTAGAGACAGGAGGCTAATTCAGCTGATCTTGTCTTGGCTGCAGGCTCTGATTTTCGTGGTGATTCTAGGATGGATCTTTGTACCCATCTACATCAAAGCTGGGGTAAGTCAAACCACTCCATCACACCTGTCTTTGCTGCTTATGTTTGCAGCTCAGGGCTGGAATATTGCAAAGTGAATGAATGGCATGAGATCTGAGTGTGCCAGAAAAGCACTTTGTTATATCTGTGTACTTGAAAAATGAGGATTCTCTGTTCTAAGACCTGAGCTGAGAAGTACTTGCTGCTCTCTCCTGGTTCTCCTTGGATTCCTGGAGCTGCTCTTCCTTGAAACTGCAATTGCAGCTCCCTAATTTTGTGCTCCAGTCTCATAGAATCTGAGTACCAAAAATCTTCCTCTAATTTGATTTGTACCTGTTGCCCATTATCTGAAACCTTCTCCACCTCCACAGGTGGTGACGATGCCAGAGTATCTGAGGAAGCGTTTTGGTGGGAAACGAATCCAGGTCTACCTGTCAGTCCTTTCCCTGCTCCTGTATGTTTTCACAAAGATCTCAGTAAGTGAAACTTCGACAGCATTTCTTCCATTCTACTCTGATCTAAAGAAAAGCAACGCCCTTTTACAATATTGTTCTTACAACTGGTCAACCATTTCAGGTTTGGAGCTCTTAGCTGAATTAACAACTGTAAAAACATGATTTTGTGTTTTCTTTATTCTGTCCAGTGAGACTCTGTGCTGGAATCCAAGGTTTTTTCTTCCTGGCAGTGTCTCTTGATGCTTGTTGTGCTTTGTCCTCCTTTTAGAGTTTTAGGGTTTACTTTTACATTTGCTCTCTTCTAGAAAACATCAGAGTGGAGGGAAACTTGTATTTTATTATGGTCTGTTATCTCGGGGATCTGTGAAAGCCAGGGCAGGAATTTTTGTCCCTAGATTTCATATTTGTCTGTTTTAGTATCCTCTGGTGAATGTCATCAGTAATACAGAGGAAGGAAAAGAGCTAGGGGACTATAGATAAAATAAGAATATCAGGAATAAGAAAATGGAAGAGTGGAGAAATGGAAATGAGGGAAGTTGTAACAGCTGAGCTGAAAGGAGGGAAGAGGAGAAATTCTTTTAATGGGCAAGTGATTGGTGTAAACTTTAAGGTGCTATGAAGTTAATGTTTATTAAGTAAATGGATGTGTTTCTGTGGAGTAGTAAAGGGAGCTGGTGTTTTCCATATATCTTGAAAGTACCAAACTTCTAAAGAAGTCCACAGTTCAGGCATACCTCAGTCTGTTGTTTTGCAGAAGTTGTCATGGCAGATTAGTCTTTGCCCTCTGAATGGGAGCTGAGTGATAATAGTGCAATTTAAGCTAAAAGATTGGCCTTTTGCTCTCATTCTCACATCATGATAACTGATCCTTAGAGGGGTTGTAAATTAATCAGGTTGGTAGTGCGAGCTGGCCTCAGAGCTGGATTTCTGTATATTTCAAAAGGATTAGACAGTTTGCTGTAGTTGTGCTCAGCTATCATAATCACAACTCCTGGGTACAACAGAGTTCTGGATGTTCCAGCAGCAGAGAAACTCCTCCAGTCAGTGACTCACAGCCCTTTGCAGCAACACATGTTGGTAGTGAGCCTATCAAGGTGCTATGTAGGTTCTGATTTATTATCCACCTTTGGTTTCCAGCCTGTGTCATGCCCAAGGGTCTGCTCATGGGATTTTTCACCGTTTCAGTTGGAGTGTCCTGTTTCCAGGAAAAACAGGTGCTGCATTTAATCTTCCAGTGTGGTCATGAGGACCCAACACCCTCTCCATAGTCAAGGGATCCACACAGCAGCAGGTTACCTGGGCCCCACTCTACCATTGGCCCATCCCAGCTTCCCATCAACCCGTTTATTCCAGGTGTTTGTGGGGAAGTGCCATGGAGCTGGGTATCTGTGCTGTGCAGGGGAAAAAGATGGTGTTCAGTTTCCTCTAATCATCTATTTGTTTCCCCCAACTGCCTTGAGCAGCTCTGGCAGTGTCTATGCCTGAACAAGTGAGATTCCTGTAGTGCACACACAGGTCTCTGCAGTGGGGCCTCATGTCACTGCGTTTGGGTGGGCAGGGTCTGCCCAGGACTGATTTACTTGCTCTGTGTGGTTTGGATTAGGCAGAGCAGCCAGTCCTTGGAGGTTTCAGGTGCTGTCAGAGGATCTGAGTGGGTTTTGCTCTGCCGTGCTGTGCTGCACCGTGTCCACACGGCCAGAGCAGGGCGGGAAGGGCTGTTCCCTGCTGGGCTGTGGGGAGAGGCACAAGCACAGGGAGGGAGCACAGGCCTCCCTCCCCACAGACACGTTGGATATCCAAACACATCCACGTGCTGAGAGGCCATTGTGTTTTACTTCCCTCAGTGCTGCCTTGGCAAACACTCCCTTGTGATCTCTGGGGCTCTCTGAGATTTGATAGAGAAGGATGGGCTCGTGCCCTGCCCTGAATGGGAGGTCACACCCACCAGCCATTCTCACTGCCCCTTATCCTTGCAGAAAAATGGCATCTCTTGCTTCTGGGGTAGTTATTTCATGCGTTTCTTCCTTGCTGTGTTGAAGTATTATGTAGTGTACTTAATAACATAATTATAACAATGCTTTCTAGGGAGCAGCATCACATATCAGGCTGTGACTCCTGCTGTGCTTTCTGGCACGGTGCCACCACCGTGTGAGCATCAGATTCCCTTTGCACTCTTCGTCTACAATGTCCTTACCATTTCTCTTTCCCTGCACATTTTCTGTGAGTTTTGTTGATTTCTTACCTTGTGTTGTGGCTAATCAGCTACTTGACAGACAAGGACATCCTTGGGATCAGGACACGTGTGATTTTTGAGCCCAAAGCATTTCTGGCATGCAGGGGCCTCACCTGTACCTGCTCCCTAAGTGTGCAGCACATTGTGAGTAGTGCCCAGAGCAGCTTGCAGAGGCTTTTTAGCCACTTGTGTTGATGATATTGGTCATTATGCCAAAGGAAATGGTCTGGTAAAAATAAAGTCTTGATGGATAGGAATAGACTAAGTTATGACAAGACAAAAAGGAATTAAAGTCTGAATGTTTCTGAAGAAATCAGAAATCATAACCTGGAACTTCTAAATCTGTGACAGCATTTTCTTTCTGTTCATTGTGCATAAGTTCAGTAGGAAATCTATGGGCATAGACTTGCCAGGGGGAAGAGGAAGAGGAGAATAACCTTCTCCTAGGAGTGTACAGTGCAGGGGTTACAGAGTAGGTGCCCCTGTTCTGGCACCCACAGGATACACTCAGCTGGCACGTCTGGCCAGTCACTCCTTTGTGATCCCTGCCTTTGCAGAGACAGCCTGTAGTGTAAAGGAAGGAGTGACTCTAATAAGAGATTAGATAAAGGTTTTCTACAGAAGAGTATGAATGGAGAAACAAGGAAAAATTGGAAGGCAATAATCTTACTGGGGAGGAGGAGCAGTGAAGCTGGAAGATAACTCAGCAATTTGAAGAAGCTGATACATTGCTCAGAATGCTCAATAATTAACTATACATTTCTTCGTGGGAATCGTTTTAGGACCATTAATATTTAATGATACATGGGCTAAACTAAAGCCAAGAACAATACAAGAAAGGTCTGGAACATGGACTGATTAGTGGTGTGAAAAGATGGGAAACAAATTACCATAGAGAGATGAGGCAAAGAATATGGTCTGACAGCCACTGGAGTAAGAGCTAAAGGTCCTGGTTCCCAGTTCCAAACGAAAGCCTGTAAGAAATCTGCTCCAGAGGCACAGTTTTGGGAGCGGGACCTCTGCTGTGACTCACACTCTGCTCCACAGATGTAGCCGTCTGCTGCCAGTGCAGTGGGGCTGCAGAGCTCTGGCCTCTTCCTCGTTCTTCAGCAGGGACCAGGGCGAGGTCCTGCCCTGCAGTCTCAGTTCCAGTGTTTGATGAAGATGGTTTTTCTCTCCGGCATCCCCCGGCTCCCAGGCTGGGTCACTCCCCTTGTGTGTGTGCCCTGCTCTCCCCGGGGCAGCAGCGGGGCTGGGCTGTGATCCCCGGCTCTGGCCGGCCCCTGGAGCCCCCCGCAGGGCTCGTGTGGGAGGCTTTAGCCCAGGGCTCGGGCAGAGCTGTGTCTTTGCTTCAGCCTGGGAACCCCGCGGGGAGCTGCTGCCAGCTGCGGGGGGGTCCCAGTGCGGAGCCCTCGGGGTGCGCCGAGGGAGCAGCGCGGCCGCGCTGCGGAGGAGCCCAGGAGCTGCAGCTCTCCTGAAAGCACAATTTACAGTAAGGCATCACAAGTGCACTGGGGCAGATTATCCTGATTGCAAACTTGTATAAATAACACTGATGCCAATTATCTCTAAATCAGGAACCGATTTAATGGGATTAACATCTCAGTGTTACTCTGAAACCTGAACAATTCCTTCCTTATGCAAGAGCTGAATGTCTCCTCTCTTAGCCAAGCGCTGCCAATTCTTCTAACAGGAACTTAAAAATACAAACCATATAAGATGTTTGCCTTTAGTGCAAATGCACCGTTTGTCCCAAACCAGCAAGACGAGCTACACCACATGTGAGCAGTAAAGAGATTTGTGGGGTGGCCCTGAAGGAAGAGAACTGTGCTGTGTCCTGGAGCTGTCACATGGCCCAGCCCTGCACACAGCAGCAAATGCAACTCACACTCAGTTTTAAGCAGTTGGTTTTGAATCTGTCTCTTGTGCCTAAGTACTGAGCAGTGAGGTGGCTCTCTAGAGAAAACCCTGTTAAAAAAGGCCTGGAAATTCTCTGAGACATGTTACACCTCTGGTACTAGGAACTCCACAGCTCTGAGGGGACACTGGCAGGTGCACAAAAAAGGCTTCTATTTTCTTTCTGATTTGTGTGTGCAGTACTATAAGGGGCAGAGTTGTGTATTTCAGTGCCCTCATCAGAAACTATAACATGTCATCATGAACCTAGACATTGCTGAACCTAGCATTTTTTCTTCTCTAGGCTGACATATTCTCTGGAGCTGTATTTATCCAGCTGGCCATGGGGCTGAATCTTTATGTGGCCATAATTATCCTGCTTTCTATTACTGCTCTTTACACCATCACAGGTGAGTTTGCAGAGCAGTGTGATAAATCAGAGATGTTGGGGGAGCCAGAAGAAAGAGGAGAGAGAAGTGGAGAAAAAGGGAGAAATGAAAACCTGAAAGGGGGGTTATTTACAGTGGTCTTTGAAAGACAGAGGTGGTGAGAAAATGGAAAAAAAGGAAAAAACATTTCCACTGAGACATTTGCCCAGAGCTAACTTATTTGTCCTGACTTTTCTCTGCCATCAGGTGGCCTTGCAGCTGTGATTTACACAGACACCTTACAAACATTCATCATGGTAGTGGGATCCTTTATTCTCATGGGATTTGGTAAGTGAATCAGATGAATTAAACTGCAATGTTCAGCCACAAATCTTGCAGTGCCTACGGGAATGAATCCTGCAGTGTAAAACTGTTACCTTAAGCAGGAGGTTTCAGGTCCTTTATCTATTTATCAGGGAAGAAAACAGGCATGTTGCCAAAAGTCAGGCATATTGCCAAAGCCCTTTAGTCACTGAGTCACCCTGTCTCCCAAGCACAAGTGAATGTGTAAGGTAATAAACAGCATCCCATGACAGGATTTTAATGTCCACATGAAGGAGGCTTTTCTCCTCACGCTCTCAAGCTCCGTTTGAGATTTCAGAAATAAACCCTTTATTGCTACTTCTATTTTCTGTTTCAGCATTTGCTGAAGTAGGAGGGTATGAGGCTTTCATGCAGAAGTACATGGAGGCCATTCCATCCAACGTGTCCTATGGGGACACTGTGGTGGACCCCCAGTGCTACACTCCCCGCAAGGACGCCTTCCACATCTTCCGGGACCCCGTCAGCGGGGACCTGCCCTGGCCGGGCGTCGTCTTTGGCCTCAGCATCCTTGCCATGTGGTACTGGTGCACAGATCAGGTAAGCTGGGAGCCCAGGGCCTTGCAAAGGCCAAACACACAACTCTGTGCTCCAGTGTGATCTTCCCCTGTAATGGAAAGCTGGGCCACAGAACCGGATGTTGTTTCAAAACTGGTCAGTGACTTTTCAGTTCCTGGTTTCTAGACACGTCTCACATGTAAGAAAATGCAATGAGTGTTCTTTCAAATCTTCCTGCACACCTCTGCTCAGCAGATCCTGTGTCTGCTCCTTTCTCATTTTTTGTGTGTGACCATGTGTGAAAACACAGAGAGGTTGTGCTGTGAACACTTACTTAGGAAACCATGCAACAAATGACCCTTGTTAGACTGGGTCTGGATACCATTCCCTTTCAGTAAAGACAAGTTTGTTTCCTGTATGTGCAGCTTTCATTTTTGCTTGCAAAGTCTTGGGGGGATGTTCTTTATATGTCTGGTCTTTCAGCCTGGAGACTCTTCCCCAGTCATCCTTCCTTCTCTTTAAAACCTACTGTCCAGTTCCCCAAGAGAGCACACTGACATGAGTACAGAAAAATGTGCTCCTGCACCTGCAACATGTGACTGTATCTCTAACAAATTATCTATCTGCATCCTGAATTGTGAGAAAGATCATCTTCATGATTTCTCAAAAAATTAACAAAACCCCCAATGTAACTGTATTTGCTGCTCAGTTAAATATTCTATTCCTTTTTGGCTTTTTAGTCTGTCTGCTTTAAAAACTTCTTGTGAGAGAAGTCCTACCTCTCAAACACATACTGGATAAATAATATTTTCCTTTTCTTATTTCAGAATATCCTTTGATTTTCATGTAGTTTTCATTTTTCCTAGTGGTGGAAATGCTAAATAGGCTCTTTTGCTATCACAGAAGTTAAGAAGTACCTTGTATCTGGAACATGGCTTGGTGTGATCATGGAAATGTTATAGCTGCCATGTGTCATTGACAGGTTATTGTCCAAAGATGTCTCTCTGGCAAGAACATGTCCCATGTGAAGGCTGGCTGTATCATGTGTGGGTACCTCAAACTCTTGCCCATGTTTATCATAGTGATGCCTGGAATGATCAGCCGGATTTTGTATCCAGGTATGATATGGATACAGAAATGCAAAGTTCTTCCTGCCTGCCTTGCATTGCCAATTCCTCTGTCCCTTCCAAAATACCTGTTAGATTGTCATCTTCTCACCCAAAGAGTCCAGGGACTTTCAGCTAACTGCACTGTTAGAAGCCACAGGCCTTCCTCTTCCCTGATCCCAGGTTTCTGCTAATACTATTGCTGTCTGTTTTAGGGGAGAGAAATTCCACAGCATCCCTCCCCAGCTGTCTGTTACAGCCCCACTCTGAGTGAGTGGAAAATGGTGGCCAGGACAGATACTCTGCTGGCAATTGGAGGGACAAGGCCATCAGTCACAGACTGCAGGGCTTGGGCCACAGGCAGTCCCAAGGGCAGCATGGGGAAATGCCACTTTCCTGTCTCCCTGACCAGGAGAGAGTTTGGCTGTGTTTGGCAGCAGGCAGAGAGGAGAGGTTCAGGCTGCAGGGAGTGGGCTTTGTGTTCCTCTGCTTGTTTATCTACTTGGTCTCCTTATGTAGCTCAGCCCTGGTCTGACAAATGAGTGCTGATTTTCTTTTGACCTGAGCACTTGTCAGTATTCTTTTAGAGAGGAAGGGAAGGAAAGAGGTTTAGAATGACCTTCCTCCCTGCCAGCAAACCAAGGATGAAAGTAAATGTGTCAACCCGGTATCTCAACACAGAGATCCGTTCTAGAAGCTCTATTAATTTTGGAGCAATCTGTTGTTTATATGACCTTGTCTCAGTGTCTCATTATCCTCTCCTCAGATGTGGTGGCTTGTGTCGTGCCTGAAGTCTGCCAGCGCCACTGTGGCACTGCAGTGGGCTGTACAAACATTGCTTATCCAAAGCTGGTAGTGGAGCTTATGCCAAATGGTAAGACACTGTCTGTATTTGTTGTTTCTTTGTTTTAGGAAAGCCAGACTGTAAAAACAAGTGATAGAGGGAGTCCAAGACCCATATTAAGTTACAAAATTCTTGCTAGAATTATGTAATATTAACCAAAGGGCTTGTCTGTATTAGCTGTAGGTGCAGAATAGCTCCACACTGACAGTGTCAGCTCTCAGCTGGCAAATACTGGGTGCTGAAATAGTAAATGAGCTCCTTTTTTATGAAGGTAAAAAATATCCTACTTGGCCAATGATTTATAAAAGACTCTCTGCCAGGATCTCTGAGCTGGAGGCCTATTCCTGTGGTCCTCCTGCCAACTCCACCTCCCAGAGGTGGGTACTGGCTCATAAAGCAAAAAAGCCACGTTATGATATTATAGAGACCATGGCACTTCCCTGATAGCTTTGGTACTTTCCAGTTATCCTTTGATAACTGTTGTTAAAATCCTGCAGTACTTCCCCATGCTCCGTGACCAGACCAGACCACCTGGAATAGTGGCTTACTCTGGTTTTCAGGCAGTAAAAGAAACTTGGGTGGTTTTTTTGTTTGTTTGGTTTTTGGTTATTTGTTTGTTTGTTGTTGCAAATGCCTGGTTCACAAATATACTACAAGCAAGTGAGCACTCTCCTGAAAACAAGAGGAATTATTTTTATAACTGTTGGGAGAAGTCTGCTTAATATTATGTTCTTTTTATTCCAGCATTTAATCAGGCAGCATTCACTAAAGAAGTACCCACATGCTAAAAGCTCAAGAGTTTCCCTGGCACTGCTGTAAACAGCTTTTTCCAAGCTGTGCTTGCCCAGCAAGGGAATATCAGGCAGGATTTTATGTCAGGCACGTAAACGTGCCAGACACGCTGAGAGCTGCCGATGGAAAGGGCGGGACAAACACCTGGTGCCACGTACGGAGCCTCTCCACGGAATGCTCATCCCGTTCCCATCTCTGTGTTCCAGGTCTGCGGGGTCTGATGCTGTCAGTCATGCTGGCCTCCCTTATGAGCTCCCTGACGTCCATTTTTAACAGTGCCAGTACTTTGTTCACCATGGACATTTACACCAAAATTCGGACCCGGCCATCTGAGAAGGAGCTGATGCTGGCTGGCAGGTGAGCGGTCTGTCCCCTCTGCACAGAGCCCGAGCACTCGGCGGGCACCGGCCGCCTCCTGCCCGGATCCCAGCGCGGCTGGAGCCCGGCAGAGCCTGGCAGAGCTGCAGTGGCCTCCTGTGGCCGGAGCTCCCTGTGGGAGAACACGCCGTGCTCCCGAAGGAACAGACAGTGTGCATGAAGCAGGCAAGCTAATTCTCACTGCTTCCCGCTGCTGTTCGAAGGAAAATCTTTTAAATTACCTTCCTGGGCTCCGTGCTGCACCAGGCTGCAGCATCAATAAACTGGTTCTAGTTCATCTGCTATTGATTTTTCTCTGGACATAACAACCACAGGAGAAAAGTGATTTTCTATGTTTTGATTGCATATTTAACCACGTGCTGATGGATATTTGACATACACAATACCCAACTTGGATTTCTTTTGTTTGTTCAGTGCTAATTGGCCATTATAATTGATTTCACTAGTTGAAATACAAAATGAACATGTAAATTATTGATTAATTGCTGAGGTTTTTTTCTTTCTGATAGATCATAGATACTTCTAAGCAGATGGCTAATTGAATATCTGGCTATGTTTACAGGGCATTTATGTTACTCTTAATTGGCATCAGCATTGCCTGGGTTCCTGTGGTGCAGTCAGCTCAGAGTGGGCAGCTCTTTGATTATATTCAGTCTATTACCAGCTTCCTGGGACCTCCCATTGCTGCTGTTTTCCTGCTTGCTATCTTCTGCAAGCGTGTCAATGAGCAGGTAAGTGCAAATTAGGAAACAGGTACGCTGCATGTTCCTTTAGGAGCTGGGAGAACTGGGGGGGTTTTGTTATGAGCAACTTCTTCCTGTTTATTTTAATCCCAGTATAGCCCAGGGATTTTGTGCCTCCATACCCCAAAGGGTATGGAGGTTTCAGAGATGAGTTTGAAAAAAGTTCTTTCATAGTCTGATAGATAAACGGTCACCTAGGAATTCATAGATAGCTCTGAAGCTTAGGTTACCTATCACTTTGGCAAGAAGTGTGTTAAATGGATAACCTATGGACACATATTTGAAAGTTATCATTTAGGATATTGGTCACCAAGCTGCTTTATCAAACAAATTACCTCTCACCTATCCTGCCCAGCTGGGTTTTGAATACCCCCAGGAGTGGAGACTCCGCAGTGTCACTAGGTAACCTGTTCCAATGATCAAGCACCTTTACAGTAAAACTAAACAAAACAAAGGTGTTTAGACAGAATTTCCCATATTTCAGTTTGTGCCCACACATACCTCTATGCCTGTTATACTTTGGGCTGGAGTCCTGTACACCAGGCACCCACCAACAAGTAGTGAGAATTAAGTAATTCCTCTTAGGGCCATTAGCAGGTAAACCAGACACACATTCCAGGAAGGATGACACAACGTTCTGGCTCGTGCCAGAGCTGTCAGGGATTCAGCCCTCAAAGGTAAAAAAGTATGAGAACAGCCCCTGGGATGTGCAATCCATGGCTGAAACCTTCCTGCAGAGGAGAGAGCTGTGTGGAACCAGATGGGTTGTGAATATATATTTATACGTGGCGTCCTGAGGTGTGCTGACATCTCAGAGCTGTTCATTGCCCCTTTCAGTTGCACTCATACACTGAGCTGTAAACAAGGTCACTGAAAGCATCTGGGTTAAAATCCACATGCCAAAACTATTGTAACACATAACTACATCCATGTTTCCTCCAGCAAATGTTTGAGAGCTTAGAGTTTATTTCCATACCTGAAATTACTAATTTTGATCCCTCCTTGTCACACACTTGTCCACAGGGTGCCTTCTGGGGCCTGATCATTGGGCTGCTGGCTGGACTGAGCAGGATGATCACAGAGTTTGCCTATGGAACTGGCAGCTGTGTGGCCCCCTCCAACTGCCCCTTCATCATCTGTGGCATTCACTACCTTTACTTTGCATTGATCCTCTTTGGGGTTTCTGCCATCGTCATCCTGGCAGTCTCCTTCATGACCAAGCCCATTCCTGATGTACATGTGAGTATTACTGCAGTCCTGCTCCCCAAGAAATGGAACACGATGAGACCACCAGTTTGTACTTGGTGTGTTACCTCTTGACACTTCAGCCATCCCCAGCATACAGCTCTTGTAAGAAAGCAAAAGAAACAGTCTTCATTTACCTGTCACAGATCTTCAGTGACTCCTAACAGCCTTAGACATGCCAACATTTGGGATGCTGTGGTCCTACAGGCAGCTCAGGTGCTGGCCAGGCTGATTGGTGTCTGTGTAGTCAGCCCATGGTCAATCCAACTCCTTTTGTTCCGTGGCAGCTTTACCGCCTGTGCTGGTCCTTGCGGAACAGCAAAGAAGAACGGATTGATCTTGATGCAGATGAGGAGCAGGACAGAGCTGATGAGAAAGATGATGAATCAGGTAACTGTTGAACACCTAGAGATTCTGTTATATATTTGAATATCCCTGTTTCATTCCTGAAGGAACATTAACATGCTTGATAGTCAAAGACATCCTCCCTCCCCCCAACAACAAATCCTCAGCCCTCACAAATTTAAGTGGCTCATGAGCTGCCTTTACCAATCTCTCAAGCTCGGTGTAAATCAGAAGTGAAATGGATTTGAAGGAAGAAAATCTTATTCTCTTGGTAGGTGGGTAGCAGCTCCAGGACTAAACCAATGGCAATGCTGTGGGTCAGAGGTGCTGTGCACTGGCAGAACTGTGTGTGACTCCAGCACTTAGAGGGAATTCACCTGGAAATAATGGGTTGTGGTCAGGATTGAAGGCACCATGAAAGCAGACTGCAAACCCACCTGCTCTCTTTACTGGATTTCTGGTTCTGCTCCCAAGTTCCTTTTCATCAGTATCCTCGAATTAATTTATTTGTCTTTCAATTAAGAGTGTAGAAAGTATTGAAAAAATTGAGTTTAAGCTTTGAAGCATAGTTTGCTTCTCCAAAACCAGGCCAAGTTTCTGGGTTGCAAAAGGCCCAAGTGTCTTCTGCAGAAGGCTCTCTTGGAACATGAAGAAAACCCCTCTTTTCCCAGGCGAGCTGTGAAAGCACAATATTAACTTGGTTCTTGTACTGTTTTGTACTAAAATACTTCTACTGAATTATGACCATAAATCAGAACAGGAATGTCCTCAGTCCCAGAGATCAAGTGTGTGCCATGATCTGTCCTCACCTTTCCTGACCAGAGTGTTATTCCTTCCAGTTAATGAGGAAAACCAGGAGGACCCAGGATGCTGTAGGAAAGTTTACAACTGGTTCTGTGGCTTGGACCAACAGAAGGGCCCCAAACTGAGTAAGGAGGAAGAAGAGGCACTGAAGAAGAAACTGACAGACACCAGTGAAGTGCCATTGTGGAGAAACATTGTGAATATCAATGGCATCATCCTCTTGACTGTGGCTGTGTTTTGCCATGCCTACTTTGCATAATCCCCTGATCACAGTCCTGAAATTGTACTGCATTGTTCAAGCAAAAATGATGGCTTGTAGATTTACACAATTAGATACACACTGTATTTTCATCATCTACATTTGTAAAACATCAGAGTGATTTACTCGCTGATTTTTTGATCATCATTTCAACAGTTTAAAGATGAAGGCCACTGGGATTTCAAGAGAGAGATTGAACCAATCCAGGGCTAACTGAGGATCAGAATTTCCATCCAATATTCTCTCTGCTCATGATACATTTCATATTTAAGGTTCAGAACAAGGCTGTGTGAGCCATATTTCAGATCAGGTTTTGTGGACTATCTTTTAGGGTTGATGATACTATTTTGATTTTCAACCCTGCCTGTGATCATTCAATTTTCCTTTTCCTTTGGCTACGATAATTTGATTGCAAAAATCCCACAACCACTGAGGGACTGTATTATAACTCAAATTAAAACATTGCTTTTGTCCTTCCAAACATGGGATATCTTAAGTAAAGGATTTATGTATATATCAATGTATTTGATACTATCTATAATTTTCTATTATCAGTTTCCCCACTTTTTCTCACTTTCTATTGGGTTGTGTTTCTCAGTTGTTAGTGGAACACTAACCTCTGAATTGATCACATTTTGAAATTGGGGAACACGTGTCAAAAAAGAATTTTGCTTACAGCAGATGATCTGTTTAAGGTTAAACAGATAAAGGTCCTCCTCTCTTTGTTATTTTAATATATACCTATACTTGAATGTGCAGCTTTTTATACAAAATACATATATTATATATACACAGGTAATACATTATGTATATGCACTATATATTATATATATTTAAAATATATATTTATGTGTGTGTGTATATATATTTATTTCTTACTGATCAATTCCCACCCTGGTGTGCCAAGGACCTCTTTACTGTGGGCTTGGGGTCCATGTACTGCCTCTGTCTATGGACTGTGCTACAAACCAGCCCGTGCCCATGGTGAAACACCCACAGCATTGGGATGCTGGGCTGCATTTTGCAAATACATCAGGGCTCTGTACTGCTGTTCTGCAAAGCTATAAATCTTTCCTCTAAAGATATCATTGAGAAATAGGATTCCTGCTGCACGGCAGCATGAGTTAGCAGTTCAGGAAGGACAATAGTCACAGCTGTGGGAATCAGCTAAACCAGGCTGATTGTCTCCACTCCATAAGTTTGGTACCAGCTGCGGACACAGGAAAAGACAGATTTAACACTTCAAAGCAAAAAGCAGTCGATCTTTTCATCTCGTTCAGCTTCCTGGGGAATCAAGTGTAGAAAGAAGATGCTGGTTGCTCAGTCAGGCAGTGCCACAATTCCCCGTTCCTTTCTGCACATGTTGGTGGGACTTTGCTGGCCCAGAGCATTCCCGAGGTTGGTCCACAGGATGCTCTGGGTTGGCAGCAAGTGCAGCTGAAGGGGAAGGCAGAGCAACCCCTGCATGTGCCACAGCACACTGCTCTGCTCCTGGGCTTTCATCACTCCCACTTCTTAATCTCCTGTCAGGATCTCTGCTTCATCTGGATCTAACCCCAAATGCTCTGGATTCCAGCAGAATTGCTGCTTTTCAGAGAATTGATGCTATCCAGATAATCCCTGCAGGGTCCTTTGCATAGGCCAGATCAAATCAATACTTCAGAAATACCAGTGCAAAGCTTTTTTTCCTTACACTTAACAGAGTGATAGAGTATTTTAAAGACTATGGAATTAATTGTATTTAATAAACTTGAAGACTTGTATATATTAAAGTAATTGTGTATTTGGTGTCCACAAAGTGATGGGATTTTTATATAATATGATGGAAGACAGAGAAACTTCATTTGGTGTCTAGGTTTTGGCTCTGGGTAATAGTAATGGATGAAAAAAAAACAAGGAAGACTTCACTGAGGATTGCCCAGATCCCTCTTTGTCATTCTTTGCTGAAAACACAGTGAAATTATAAAGCTATCTGGATAAAAACAAATAACACAAGTGATTTCCTGGCAGTCTGAGCAGCCTCTCGATGATCTTGTGCTGAATCAGGCATCATTACATGATTTTGCTGCTCATAACTAGAGAGTTTTGGAAATCTAACCCAGTTTCCCAGGGATATTCCCTGTATGTCCCCAGCAACCTGATTTAATTCTGGTCTGAAGGTGGATGTTGTGGAGGGAAGAGCTCAAATGTTTACATAAAGTTTGACAGCTACTCCTGACTCCTGTAATTTTGTAGAACTTCAAAGAAAAATTGCCATATATTGTGAGGAGTTGATAAAATTGTGATGTTTAGTTAACATTAAATGCCAACTCAGGTTGGTAGCTATTGCATTCACGATTTTAAGGAAGATAATGGCTTTTCTTCAGTTTTCAGGGGAGCTCTGTCCATGAGCTGTTGTTGGGGGCAGTCAGATAAAAGCAGTAGCTTACACTGTTCTGGGCACTGTCATGCTCTAGAGATGGGAGCTGTGAGCACACCCTTTTCCCAGTGTTTGACTATACATGTGAAATACTTCTGGTTACTGGTGAGACTTCAAATAAATCTCTGGCTCACAGCACAAAGTACCTGCACGGCATGTACAGCAGAACACAGCTCTGTTTCAGGGAATCTTGAGACATCCCAGCTTACCCTGTCAGGTAAGATACATTGTTAAAGCTTATTTTAGTGGACTTCAGTTAGATGTACAGAAAAAATAAAATAAAATAAAATAAAATAAAATAAAATAAAATAAAATAAAATAAAATAAAATAAAATAAAATAAAATATGCACTTAGTAGCACTGTCAGCAACTTGTGACACTGCTCTGTAAAGAACACACACTAAACAAAATCTTCCATTTAAGAAATACTACATAGTTCTTAGGAAAAATCCTGGAAAAGGCTAATCACTGTTCACTGAATTTGTCTGTATCACCCACAAAAATGTATCCAAGTATCTCAAAAACGTTCAGTATTAATGATGATGAGAACACCTTGTTCTTAGAACCCAGAATCCAAATTCTGAGTTTATTCCTATTTTGTTATTGAAAAACCTCATGCTCTGAAATGCCAGGGGAGGGAAGGTCTGAGACTTCGCTTGGAAGAAATCTGCAGTAGCCATGGTTTGGTTTTAAGCAGGCTGACTGGCCATGGTGAATTAGGCCATGGCACAAGGCCAAGCTCCTCAGGTGCAGGTGATTGTGGTGACTGGAGCCCAGCAGCAGCTGGGATTGCCAGGGGACTCAGCTCCCTGACCTTCCTTAATTGGCAAAACCAGGAATGCTCCTATAAAGTAAAAGCCAAGACAAAAATGAGGAGCAAAGGTAAACAATAAATCCATGTATTGTCAGTCATTGCATTTGAAGGGCACTTGAGCCCATTGGTTTGAGGTGTTGAGCCAGAGGACTTTAGAGTTGACATTTCTGGGGGCAGACTGCACAGAAAAGGGTTGGGCACAGGCTCTGGGGTGACAGCAAAGCTGCTCTCAGGAAAGCTGGGTGCTTTAATTTGTTTAGTGCTCTTATGTGCCAGCTGCAGGTGTGTGCCCTGCACTGCAGCGTTCCCTGGGGGGCAGAGAGCCCACAGAGAGGGAGGGGAGCAGCAATCAGAGACCTTCCCTTGTGCTGAACTGAGAATCCATAGTCCCAGATTTAATAACAGCGGGCAATACACTGCTGAAAGAGATGAGAAATGCAAAACCCCTGGTTTCATTTGGTCATTTGTGGCATTTTCTCACCGAGTGTGTATTTTCATGGGCCTGTGCTGGAGAACATGAAGGACAGAGAAAAACTTCACTCACTCCAATTTCTACCAGTTGTTCTGATGTAAGACAGTATGCACAGTGCCTCAAGTTAATGTCCATATTATTGATAAAATAGCTTGCCCTTTTTGTGCCTCCTGAAGAACATCCCTTCTTGCCATCTACCATGGGCAGCTGTGAGAAAGGATAATTGCCCTTGAGCTCCTGAGCCCACCCTCTCCTCACCTGGCAGAGCTGGGGCCAGAGCAGCTGTCCCTGCCTGGATCAGCACCTCCCCTACTTTTCTGAAGGTACCTGGAAGAGCTCCAAGCTGAGGCGTGAGTTTCTTGTCACTTTGTGCAGCATTTTTGTTTACAGTATTGGCGTCTATAACTTTTAAAATGTAGCTTATATGCAAGGTATGCTAAAACAAATTATTTAAATGGGGTTTATTTGTTCAAATTGCAAACTTTGTCTTGCTAAAAATAGGTCCTGTGCTTTGAGCATATTAGCTTTGTAGCTGTCTCTGCCCTTCTGGTACAATGTCATTAGCCAAATCTGACTTTCCCAGACTATTTTGTCCTTAGACAAATTTCTCACTAAATGATTTTTATTTTTTTTTAATAGGAAAGATAGTGGTGGGAAGCAAATATACTCCCTGCTTTGAAACATGAAAAGCTGGAATTAAAAGCTGCCATTTTCCAGACAGGACAGAATGGTTTCCACCCCTCGGCCTTCTGAAAGCATATAGGGACAGGGGAAATGAGTCTGTAGTTGCAGGAACAAAGAGCCATAACATTCTTAACCTTCTGGAAACTGACAGAAAAAATTCAATGTGACCTCTGCCTGGGTAGGACACAAGACTGCACAGGGAAGTCTTGTTTCCCATGGATGCAGCTGTCTTGTCTTCTGGTGTTGCTGAGGATTGCTGGACAACTGGTTTGAAAACTCAATCTGTGTGGTGTAACTGCATTCATTCCAGTATTGACCCGGGACCACATTAATTATATCTGGGCCTTCATAACTGTTGGCTTCAAGCTAAAAAGGCAAATTAATTTCATCGATGTTAAAAATCTGCCTTGGTGCTAAAGCCATTGGAGCATAGAGCACTGGGGAAGGCACAGTGCTAAAATCAGAGACTTGCTGTACACACAGCATTTCCTTTGAAACAGTGAGTTTAATTCGGGTCTGAGGTGCCAGATCCTGAGGTGTTAATCTAAATATTTATAATGTGTATGAAGGGATTCAAAAAGATCTTCAGTACTTTTGTAACTAAGTCTGTGGCAGCTTTGTTATGGAGTATTCCTGATTGAAAGCTAAGTCAGTCCAGGGGAAGTGCTCATCAGCTGTTCCTTTGATCCAGCCAATTGTTTTACTGACACCTACAGTGCTAATTAATCCCCAGCCTCATGAAATGGGGACTCCTGTCTCTCATCCTAAAGCGGGGAATTAGCCCTCAGCACAGCATGTGACTTTTGATTATGATATCTGCAACCTTTTTGTCAATAATGCAGCTTTGTAAGTAGAAAACCCCAACAAACAGTGGTTCATGGCTGTTCTGTACCGCGGACTTTAAATTCTGGCGTTTGCAGAGGCAGCACATGGGCAGTACAGCCCAAGGGAATTCCTGACCTGTTTGGAGTGTGATGGTTTCATGTTGTCAGGTGCAACAGTGCCAAAGAACTGCTGAGACAAAAGCTGACATGTGGGAGGGCGCCAGTGGTGTCCATATCTCAGAGTTCACCTGAGGCTTTGTTCCATTTCTGTGCTCTGTGTGTAAGATGAGAACACTGATCCATGCAGAGGCTTTTTTGGGAACAGTTTATATTGTCTTTAAAGCATTGATCAGGCAGATACTTGGAATGCAGCACTTAAGGTCCAAGTCAATTTCCTCTAGTCAGAGCAGTTCCGTGTGGATGGTCTTATTTCTGCATGTGAACAAGCTAATTATTTTGGGAACTCACTGAAGGGTGATACCTGAATTACTGGAGAAGGCTGTGACAAGGTTGGATCTGGACTAAAATGATGACTGTTACCAGATTTTCCTGCAGTTCTGTAAGAGCAGCCAAGCCTACACTGTGCTGCTCTAGTCCTTTAACATGTTATTAAAGCTGCCTGGCTGCTCTTATTGAGTTGGATGCACTCTGGCACCAATATGTATTACGTACAAGTGCCTTATGTGTTTAAAAGGCAGAGTTCCTCCAAGATCCTGCCTGGAGGGAAGGAATCCAACTGACTCAATACTTTTAAATCACATCTTTATAGGAGAGGAAATACACCCTTTGGTTATGTTGTGGAAGAGAAACATTTTAACTTGTAATCACTCCTACAGGAAGAGGTTATACAGTGTGTAAGGGTAATGCAGTTTGCAGTGTGACCGTGGGTTTGAGTGGAAAAGCAGCCCTGACAAATAAACCCTTTTATAGACCTGATGCAGCTTCTTTGTAGCTACAATTCTGGATATAAAACTCCCATGTGAGGACAAAACCCAGGTGAAAACAAATGGGACTTGCTGTGAAGCTGCACCAGCCGCTCTGTAACATCTTCCTTGGTGGCTGAGAATGGCCAGGGCTGTCCTGCTCATTTGTGTTATTTCTTTGCCCAGGCCTCCTGTTGAAGCCTCTTAAATTACACTTTGGTAACTGCAGACAGAAATTTGCAACGTGTTTGTAGTGACCAGCCTTGAACTCCTACTGAAACTTCCCACCACTTCCACTGCCCTTCAGCTCAAAGCCTGAGGTGCTTTTGTTCCCTGTTATAAACAATTCCAATTAGGGACCAGAGCCCTCTCCTGTTGGAGAGGCCCCAACACAGCTTTACCAAGGGCTACCCCAGTAAAGGCTTTCTGACTTTGGTCTCAATCCCACGTTCACAAATGTTTGCGGCAAAATTCATGTAAATTCCTTTTGTTAGATCAATTTGTCAGTACAGACAAAACTGCTGGAGGGGTTAATTGTGAACCTTTCTAATATAATTAATTATTGATTAGTGCTTGATAGGCTGAGGTTTAAAAAAAAAAAAAAAGGAGAGAATATAATGAAGAAGACAAAAAGGGTTGGTGTCTTGTATCATAGGAAAATCTTGGTAACTTGGACAATAACTCCTGGTGGACAACTCCACACTTCCTAACTTCTCCATTTTTCTGCTTGTGACCTGCAATATAGATGTGAAATTGTTGCCAAATAACTTTTCAGGAGGAACCGATCCAGAATAAGTGAGGAATAGAGTTCTGGTGTTGAAGGTCTCGTGTAATCGTGTACCTTTTACAGCCAGGCAACAACAGAGGGCAATAGATCTCTAGAAAAGATCGCGGCTACTGAAGGGTTTCCAGTCGATCACGGTGATGGCGATTTCGGCAGCTCTTTGCACGGCCTCGCTGGGATCATCCAGGCACTGCTGAAATGTGTCCCTGTGATTCAGCAGTGTCTTGCGGCCCTCTGGCAGCTCAGCCAGCAGGGTGAGGGTTTTGATTGCATTCAAACGCGCTTTGCTGGTTTCCTCAGCAACCAGCGTCAGTAAAGGTGGAATGGCTTCAGCACCCATGGCTGAGGATCTCCCTGTGGGGAAATAAACTGCTTTTGAAATGTGTTATGACATCTAATCATCATCCTGTTGGACTGACACGTTCCATTCCCTGCCCGGCTCCAGCTCGGAACAGCCCTGGAGGAGCAGTGCACGGAGGCAGAACATGTTCTTCTTTCAGAGACCGAGGCTGGCTCCCAGCTGTTTATTTTTAAGGAAGAAGATCTTTCATGGTTAACTGTATCTGCCTTGCACATTAGTATTTCATTTGCAACAAATTATCTGAAAATATTCGAGGCACCAAACGATAGAATAAACTATGTTTTGGAGCGGGGTGAGGAGTGGAGTGTGTTAGATGCCCTTAAGAACATCCGCCAGTCTTTCATTTTTAAAAACACTTCAAAGACCCAGATCCACTCCTGAGTTGTCTTTGGAAGCCCGAGGAAGGTTTGCAGAGGAGGACTGGAACACAACTGCTGTTATTGAGTCTTTTATGTCTAATTACTCATTCATCACACTGGAAATTTAGCAGTTAGTATTTTCTGTGTCATGTAAGTTACTTGGGAGAGCTACAGACCTCATTAATATTCATTGCTCTCCCAGCTGTGAGAGAGGAGCTGCCTCTAATCCCAGAACGTTTCCAGAGAGCAGCGCTCCTCTGCTGAGCGCCGGTGATTCAGTTCCAGGTTTGTGGATCTCTGTGTGGTCTGGACTTGAATGGAAAATGTTCCCCCTCTGGAGGGAAATGATGCAGGTGAGGTAGACAAATAACTTCTTGACCGACTTAGGGGAATGAAATGTGAAATATGCTGTCCCCCGTAGGCTCTGTGACGAAGCAACAAGGGTTGCTAAAGACAGTTATAAAGAAATGTCCCAATCTTAGAGTTTCTTGATGAGCATTAACGCTGTCAGAAACTAAGGATTTGGAGAGCAGGGAGGGCAAGTATTTTGTTACTTAGTTGCCCTAGAATTGGATTTCCAGGCGGTAATTCCCTCTGTCTCTTACCCTGAGGTGTAACAAGAGCAAACATCAGCGCTCCTGCTGAGTTAGCTGGAACTTGGGGCTGTGTGTCTTCCAGCAGGCTCACCAGCACAGGAATCACCTCCTCTTCGCACACCGCGATTTTCCCCTCAGCGTGAGAACTGTGCAGAGAACATAGTTAAGTTCTTCCTCGAACGGTGCCCGCTGCCGTGCAGCCCCCTGGGCCTCTGGCCCCGCCGCGGTGCCAGCAGCACTGTCACAGCCCGCTGTGTCCCCTGGAGGGACAGCCCTGCCGCGGGCACAGGGCAGGCGCCGCCCGGCCCCCGGGGCACCCAGGGATGCCCGTGCCTGTGGCTGCTGAACCCACGCGCTGATGCAGGCCTGAGGATGCCACACTCACCTGCCTGGACGAGCTTCACGGTATTCTCGGTTATTTTTAGGTGATATCTGGATTTTTAAAAAGCTTTCTATGGACACTGATGGGAAGCTGCATGTAAGGGGATGTAGGATTAAGGCTGTTGCTGGTCCTAATTGCAACGGGGTTACAAACCTGGCTGGTGAAGCCTCTAGAGATTTAAAAACCTGCTAAATCAGAGGGCTGAAATGAATTCTTCTCCCAGATCACTTTTCTCTCTTTCTTTCCAGTCTCTCTAATGAGGAGAATATTTAGTGTGGCCCAGCCATTGCAGGGACCTAGAACATGGCTCATGTCCATGTTTCAGTTGCATTTTGCTTTCTTCCTATGACTCACGTTAATTATCCTCTTTTCCTCTAAGACCTTTAGGACATGAGGAAATGTGTAGTGCCAGCTGATATGTAAACTACATCATCTGCAGACCTTTTTAAACTAGACCTTTGTTGAACACTTATTGTATTTTCTGCTTGTCGTACAGTGGACTTAAGTTATTCCTTTCATCCATTCTCTGATACACAAATTTAATATAAAGATTGCTTTTTCTGATCCATCACTGATGTATGTGGCAGCCCGTGGCAGAAAACTATTTCTGTCTTCAATCACAGTGAAAGTTTCTAAGGACCTCTAATTTTCTGAGAGAGAGCACTTTTCCAAAAACTTAAGGGAGATTCTCCCTACCTCCATAGTGGTCAGAATCCTGTTTCTACAAGATTTTTAATGCAAGATTTTTTCCTAGCAGTGCTGTACTAGGAAAAAAATCCTGATTCCACTGCCAATGCTGAAAACAAACAGAAGGAGAAGGAATGACTGATCAGCATCTGCTTTCTTCAGTGATTTATAGCACTTAGGAATTTTTTAAGCCCCATGTGTCCCATTTTGTTTTACCCATGTCTGCATTCCGGCTGATAGTGTTTTAAGTGTGAAAGGTGGCAGCTTCAGTGTGTAGTGGAACACAGCTGTAAATGAATGGCATTTATTTACTCCTAGAATTAGTTCTTTTGTGGACTTAAGCATTAGAGAGGTTTCTTTACCTGATTTCTAAGAGGACCCAGGCTGCTTTGCTCCTGATGGCTGTGGAGGGGTGTAAGAGCTTTTCCTTCAGCACAGTAATGGCACCAGCTGCCAGGGCTTCAGAGACCTCCACACGGAGACAGTTGGAGAGTGTATCAAGGATTAGCTCCTGGATCTCATCCAACTCAGTCTTCAACTTCAGGACCAGTGGGGGAATCAAACCAGCCCGCAGGACACCACCAGCCCCTGCAGAGGGGACAGGGAAGGGACATGGATGAGAGCTGAGGGCACTTACTATTGCCACCTGCACCTGGAATTTCTTCAGATGGTCAAAATACATGTGGGAATTCATTTCCTTACACAGAAGCGGAATTGAGAGATGGAAACTACTCCAACACTGCCCTGTTTATCAATGTCATCTTAGCATTGCTTCTTCGGGGAGCTTCCCCAAAAGTCCTCTAAAGAAATCAAGACCAGGTAATAACCAACATGACATTGCTTTGATGTTCCCAGTTTCTCTATATTTCTCCCAAAATTATCCTTGCAAGGAAAATAGAGGATACATATATACATTACAAAGTCACCTCCTATGCAGCCTTTCTAGCTGTTCTCAACATGAACAGATGCTAGGAGAGGCAGAGATGTTGGCCTTTAGAGCTCGTTCTTTGATTCTCCATGGTGGTTTCTGGGGAGGGGGGGAAGTCAAGATTTTGGGAACTGTCAGCTTCCTCACACATTTCTTTGTAGTAGTTCTGTCAAGGCAAAAAATCTGAATTCTGAACTTTCTAGCAGTCACTACTCTTGCACTGGCTCCTAAAATATAACATCAAAGGCAGATAGATCATAACTTGCCCTGAAAGTGATGTCTTCGCTATGAGCAAGAGTCTGATTTGTACCATTTCTTACCCTTTATTAAGTCAACACTGCAACAGCAATGCCAGGGGAAAGGAGAACGTACTGTCCACAAGAAACTATGTGAAAACAAAATCCTCCAGCTTGTCTTGTTGCTAAGACCGATTCTTTGGTTGCTATGAGAAATGTGTCTCCTTTCAAAGTGATTCATATATGGTTGGATAGGAAGTTTTGTGGATAAGAGTCATCAAGGTATTTTCAAATGAATCCCCACAGAAGAGACAAGTGGGAAAGAGATTTCAATGACCCTTGGTAGTGCATAGGAGAAATCTCTCACCTTGATAATTGGGTGAAAAAGCAGGATTCTAATCTAGAGGTTATTGTACATACTGTTGTACATATTTCTGAGGCTTTGCTAATACTGAAAAACTTATGTTACTGACTTATTAGGATCCAAGTTACAATGCCAAGGCAAAGAAATGCCTTGGGGTGATATTACAGCTTTACTCTGTGTGCTACATTTGGAGGTCAGTTTCTGTGAGAATTCAAATAAATAAGGAAAACCAGTTTCCAAGACAATTCACTTTGAACGGTAACAGCATTTTACAAAAAAGGACTTCTCCTTGTGCCAGAAAGGCAAAGCAGGAAAGGAAAGTGAAATAATGTTCTTTGAAGCTGTGGCTCTGTGTGTCACTACTCAGGGGAGCTGGTGCTTTCACAGTGAAAAAACCCCAACCAACCCTATATTGTTCCCTGGAGGAACAAAAGAAATTTGTCAAAGAGTAACTCCAGCCCATTTATACTGTCCCTGCAGAAGGATGTGACAAAGGACACCTGCACTATTGCTGTGGAAAGGACTCTGTTGGAGGGCCCTGGGAAGGAGGCCCAGCTCGTCCATCACCAGCATCAACTCTCTTGACAAGGATTGCTGGGGTTTGGATTGTACATTACAGGTATGGAAAGGCTTGGGCACATTGGACAACAGCAGGAATATGCCTGGGAATTCTCCATGCCTTGTGGAATGCCAGGCAGTAGGGAACCCACTAGTGAACTGCTCCCAAGGATAGCAGACTAAAGCAGTTCAATCATATCTAGAATTCCTTTAGCCACACTTCCCAACAGCCTTTTGAAATGGCCTGTGAAAGACAAGATTTTTAAAATGAAACTTTTTAAACTCCTCCCAAAGTTTTTCATGAAAAGAAACTGTTTCTGAGCACATGAAATTGGAATCCCCAGACTGCTCACAGTCACCACATGCACTTCTAAATTCTGGGTTGCTGTGGAAATCAGTACAGAATCCCAGTCTGGGAGGTACAGTTTCCAAGGAAGAGTAATAAATTGGAGGTGACAGGCTCACACTGCATGTCACAAGCACCTGTGTGTAGCTTGAACTCACGATCCCAGTGTTCCTTGGGGCATTCCATGAGCAAACCCTCTTTGCACAGTGCAGACACACTCTGGTTTGAGCCCAAAGAAACCACTGCTTGATTTAACCTGAATTCCCATCTGTCTGTAACAACTGCTGCTCTGGAGCATTCCCTCTACCTCCCTTGTGCTGAGAGATGTACTTGGCTCTTTCCTGTTTTTTGTACTTTCAATTTCTTACTAGCCATTTTTTAACCCATCATCTTAAGTTGAATTTTCACTTTGCTGCAATTCCCTCTTTTTCAAGACTTCCTTGCTAAGTTCTCTCAATTTTCTTGACCACTTCATCATCATGCAGCCAGGAAGTATAACCAGCATTCAGGTTTCACTTCTTTGTGCCTGGATGTTTCAATTATCTTTAATATATTCCACTAATACATTCATCCAGCCAGGGCTGCTTTCACTGGCCCTTATTCCTTCCAGTTAATGTTTATTGACTTTCTTTGCCTCAGTCATCCCTCGTTCATTGCACTTCATGTCTTCTTTTGGTGCTGGCCTTTATCATGGCACTGCAGTCCTGGGTGTGAAACCCTACAAAGCCACTTTGTGTCTGTGTCCACAAGCTGCTGAAATAATGTACAATGTTGTCTAGAACAGCTTTGATTTTGTGCAGCCATTAAGCAGTATTTATTCTGGTGCTACTGGTGCTCATTTTGTCTGAACACTTGGGATATTCTCATTTTTTTCAAAATTGATTTCATTTTACCAGGCTGGGTCTCTGTACCAGGAGCTTTCTTGTCTACTGTTTTTGTCAAGCTGTCTGAGCTCAAATGTTGTTGTGCTACTAGAGGGAGCTTCCCAGATATAAATATAGAAACAAAGATGAATTGTTTAACCTTGTCAAAAGTCTCAATGCGGTGAAGAGAAAGAGGGTGGAGAGGAAAGGCCATCAACAACAACAAAAAGAGACTACCTAACACTGAGACTGAAATTTCCACGTGGAAATTCGTCATGGTTTTCCCAGGGGAACCACAGGTTAAAAGGTCTAGGGAGGGAAAAGGGAGGAGGCAAAATCAGTGGCAAGTTGTTTGGGAGTCACTTGTAAATGAGAGGGGTCTCAGATCCTTGGATCTTAGTGAGCAAGCAATAGGAGGGGAAGGTAAGCTGGGGTTTCGAGTAGTCCTGTACTGAAAAATACAGTGGTATCCTCAGGATATCGACTTTTGCATTAAAATACTGCCCTTTCAAAGGGGATTTGTCTATTGCAGAGAGTGTTCTAGATACTCTGGGCCCAGTGAAGTAGTTGGGAAAAATGTTTTAAAAATGCAAATAGTTGCATTTGCAGCTGCATAGTTAACGTCATTATTGATCTGTTTTTCTGAGAACTTGTAATCTTCCCTTGGGCTGCTTTTTATCTGAGCACTCATCTCCTCCTTCTCATAACTCTCTGGCCACTCTCATCCTCCCTTTCCTGATTTTTTTTCAAATAGGCCCAAAGAGGAGTTGCCATTTATTCTGTTCTCTCAGTATGGCTGCAGGGCATGTAAACAAGTTAAATTTTGTAGAAGAGAAAGGAGTTATTTACAGTATGTAACAGTGGTGTTTTGTTTTGGTTTTCAATTACATAAATCAAATCACATTGCAAATCCTTTTCCTTAAAAATGCTGGTTTTCAACTCAAAATGTTTGTTTTGGTCTGAAGCATGTGTCTCATGCATGGCCACAAAGTGATGATTGGTGTAATGGAACACAGGAAAATAATATGGAAACACAGATTCTCTAGAATATGAATCTTTGCTGGCACCGTGGATGTCTCTCTGCGATGGTCACACAACTCTTTGAAAAGCTCAGTAAAGGCATTTGTGCTTAGGAAGGGGCACACAGGAAAAGCAAAGCAGAGCCATGGGAAGGGAATCTGCTGCCTGGCATCACAGCCAGCTGGGACGGCCCTGGGGGGAGCTCACTGACTGAGGAGCCAAGTGATCCTGACAAAAGTCCCAGAGCAGCAGCTCTCTTGCTTGCCCTGCAGGAGTTTATCACCATTGCATAGGAAAGAAAGGGTTTATTATCCTTGTGAGTGCCACCATACATCGTAGACACTGGCAAACAGTGCTTGGGTGATGCTTCCTTTGTGCCAGGAGTGGTACCTTGAGTGACAAGATGAGCACAGGGGATGCTGTCCCTGCACACCTTCCTTAACAACTCCTTGCTCACTACTGTTTAAATGGAAAAAATGTAATTTATTCTGGGGAGATCTCTGAGTCACCTGTCACAAGAACACAGTTTATGAACCTTGTAGTAGCTTATTTCATGTTAAGATTCAGCATTTTGATTCTCAGTGCTTCCAGCATCATGACTGTGTCAGGGAGCAGATTGAATATAATACTAGAAATATTATAAAACTGGGCTGAACTTCCTGCTGAGTTTGGAGCAGGAGGCAGACCACAATGAACTACAGCTCACCTGCCTAGAACCCCTCAGCTTCACCAAGCCTTCTACCTGAAGAGGAGAATTCTCTCAATCTCTTTGAAAATCAGAATGTTTTCCTCTTCTTTGCAAGACTAGTTCTCTGTCTTTCTGTGACAGTTTAACAGGAACAAACAGCAGTGTCCCAAAGGATGACTGTGCCTAGAGACAGAGGCTGTCTCTTGTCTGAAAGGACTGAGGGGTGAGAAGTCTCTGTTTACATGAACTGAAGAGCTACTGGAATATTAAGAGAACTGAGGAAAACACTGCAGAGATTGGATCAGACAAGAAATAGTAAACAATTCTGTATCAAACCATTTCAAATGGGAGCATTGGCTGGATGCATTTGTCTTATGAGAGCCCTAGGGATTCACCAGGTACAAAATCACAACCTCAACAGTAGTGTCTGTCAGATCCTCATTAAAAATACAACAGCTTTATACAACTTTATAAGCTTTATAAAAGCATTATGTGATCTGTTTTTGAAGCCACTGAGAATTTTTCCAATCCTCAGGATTTTGGGGTGCTGTCTCAATGAAAGATATGACAGAAATTAAGGTTATAAAATACTAAAAAGTTGGCAGTACCCTGCAGGAACACATAATGTGGCTGCCTCTGGGGATGATTTAAAAACCCAAAATGTTTCCAGCATTAACAATGAACAGGAAAGATTGGTCTGATAAACAAGAGGTTCCTAAGCTTCAGTTAAGAATGAAGGAGATTCCTGCATATCTTGTTTTTGTTTTTAGAAACTTTGCTTTAGAGTGTGTGCAATTGTAACATCAAAGCACCACTGAAAAAATTAACATAGAAACTACATCTGATATATCTGTATTAGCTTCTCTGGTATAATTTAGAAATCCAAGAAACAGGTTACTTAAAAAAAAAAGTCATTTTGATAATTAAGACTGCCTGTGACGACATGCTTGAAAGGAGTGGGTTTAGCTATTTAAATCATTCATGGCCAACGAAAAGAGGAATAATATCTAAAGAATTAAAAAATTTTGGTCTACAGGATGTATTTTATCACATCTCTACAAACTCTGGGGATGAATTAGACAGAATAGACTTGTTTCCCATAGAAATTTTCCAAAATGAGAAATAAACCCTGGGTTCTGTTTTTGTACAAGAATTATCTACAGTCCAAGATCAATAACTGACCAAGACAAGTCCCCTCATTCTGACTGATGGCAGTGTCAGATCCTTCAGTGGGAAATCCCCCAAAACACAAAGGTGGAAATAATGAAATGTGTTCTCTGTTGTAATAATGCATAGCCCAGCAACTGTGGGTTGCTGCTCATTCATATGGAATCTGAAGGCAGTCCCCAAAATGAAAGCAAATGTTTCTTCCTTTACTGAAACTATATTGACTTGTTATCATATGCAAGAAAGCAAGCAATCAAAATGAAGGTGAAATTATTTGTTCTTAGCACTAATTGTTGATAGTCTGCCTGTAAGTTGCAGGATAAGCTGTGCTATCTTTTGCAGGGGTTTTATTCAGCCCTTCTGAACTCCAGCTGCTTGCACCTCCCTTTTAAGTAAATTTCTGTAAGTTTTCCAAATTTGTAACTTCATCTATAGACACCCTCAGAGTCATCCTATGTAGCCAAAGGTGTGAATGCATGTGCACACACAGAGCGTGCATTTCACTGATCTTCCATGCAGATTAATCACACAAACTGGGAAATTAGTTTGATTTTATTTTTCTGACAAAATATCTTTATAATTTTTAAAAAATAATTTAAAAAATCAAAGAAAAAAATTGTAAAAATTCACCCAGAAGGTTGGGGTTTTTTTCTTGTTCTTTTAGATGAAGAAGGAAATGTCACCCTGAAATTTATTAATTTCCTCTACAGGGAAGACACTGCCAAAATACAAGAAGGAAGGAAAACAATCTGATGTGCACTACTTGTTCCAAAGTCCTCTGATCAATAACTGTAGAGAAAATGAAAGCCTTAAGATAACTACTTCCAAAAAGCTGAGCCTCAGCCACTGAGACAATCCCATTTCAGATTTTCCAAGTCAGAGTTTATCCTTTTTTTTCTGCTGGTCAGTAATGGACACACGTAGCTCTAAGATGAGACTAAGAGGGACCAGTGCAGCCTTTAACCATAAAAGACTCTTGAATTTCAGCTTCCACGAGTACCCACTGTGACATACAGCGTTCACAGAAGGCAGTGAATTTACTGTGCCTGACAGAAAACATTCAGAAGAGAACCTGGACTGGCACATCCACAAACACTGACTTAAAGCTTGGATTTTGTACTTTATATGAAGCATGTACATCAAGTGTTAACAGTTCCTGTAGCAAGTTTCAGTCACAGCAATGATGCTGCAAGGTGAACATGACATTATCAGTTTGACAAACGTTCATAGGGTTATTACCTCCATTGTAGCAATTTTTAGAGATTCCTGTGGAGAAAGGTCTGCCTTGTCACAGAGGTTTGTAAAGATGTGTGAGAGCTCATTTCCTACAGAGATGATTGCCTGGCTGGCTGGGGTGGAAGGAGTGGGTGGGGCGGAGGGAGGCAAACATTTGTTTCAGGCAAGTCAGCTGAACAGCTGAGAAACCATTCAGAGCCATTTTACACTAATAAAAAGAGTGTTAAACTTTTAAGTCCAACTGTCTTACAAGCCCCTAATGTGAGAGCAATGCACAATTGCAAGTTTTCAGAACTTCTGCTGAGAAAATATGTTGAAAAGAAAAATAGATATTTCCTCTTTTGGGGCAGAGGGCCAAATAATTAAAGCAACAAGAATGAAGTTCAAGAAACAATTTTCTCAACTATCTTAAATTTCTATACCTGGAAGTTATACCTGTGCAACTGGAATGCATTACAAAATGGCATTACACAGCCAAGTGATCATTAGAACATCTTGATTATCTTTAAGGTTCACCTGTAACCAGTGAATTAACCCCACACATGGCCAGGCATTAAAGAACTTTTTTTTCAGTTTTGTTCCTTAGGAGAAATATGTCATTAAGACGGTGAGAGTGTTCTCTGAACTTCCACGGTACAACTAAATGGCAATTTATCAGAAACAGAGGTATATGAACAAGAATGTTTCCTATAGAGATTTGGTTATACTACTGTCAAACATTAAAAATGAGAGGCTTAAAGCAACCAAATATCTAGAATTAATTATGTGTCAGATTCTGAAGAATTTTGTCCTGAAAATTAACCTAAGCTTGCTTTGAAGATATGAATCATTGCACAGACTGAAAACTGAACAGACTGAAAGACTGCAAGTAGTGGTAGAAGACAACAGGAAGAAATAAATGGGAACATGAATTCAGTCTCATTTTGTAAGCACTTCTTTTTTACATCTTCTCCATTTTTAGAAGGGTAGGAGATATGTTATATGTCTTATGTTATGCTATGTTATGTTATATGTCATTTTAAAAATGACCTGATAGGAATTTCAAAGAAGAAGGAACTGGAGAAATTAGTGCTGACAAATCCACTGCTTCTGTTTGCTGGTCAGGCCTGCTGGCAAAGCTGCAATAAGGCAATTTGATCCTACAGTTCACACTGCTTCCACTGGTGCCAAGAAGAGCACAATTGACTGGTGAGAACTGATAAAACCTCCTGAGAAGAAGAATACAGTACTACAGGTAGGTGAAATCCTTTTCTGCTTCAGATGCTCTGGCTTGGCAATTTTGTTTGAACTGAGAGCAGAAGAAACACATCTTGATTGGAACCACAGGCCCAGATGGCTGCACGACGTGAGTGGAGCTGGGTGGAAAAGCAGATTGAGCCTCCCCTCTCCACTCAGACCTGCTGCTTTGCAGATTCCATGTTTGCCATGGGAAGCCATGTTCCTAAAGAAAACTGCTTTCTGCTACTCAATGAAAGTTGCAGTCGGTTCTGACTGAGGCTCTACAATAGTCCTTTCCAGTGTCTTTTAGCCTATATTTTATTTCAAGCGGTGGAAAAATTGAGAAGTCCTAATTGAATACAAGCCTGCCAAGGTGTGGGCTGCTTTCAGGATGATGTGTTTTTTGAAGTACCTCCCCAGTAAATGTTGGGCACAACAGCAAAATGAAGCTGTTACTTAAGGTGGGCTAAAATATTAGGTCTAGCTTCTGTAAACACGCCAGATTAGGCACAGGCACTTCAACAGTATTACTTATGTGCTTATCCATAAGAACATTATATACAGAGGATTCAAACCACTGTTAAACAGAACCAGAGAACACACTTTGTGTGTCTACTCTGTATTTTATAGGTGGGTTGGTAGATAGATGGGAAACTCTCAGAGTTTATGTAGATGCAAAACTATGTGTAGGCCTGATGTTGAATAGGTGGACAATTGTCTAAACCAATTACTTAGTCCTGACTGCAATATTCCAAATTTTTTAAGAACTGGACTGGCATTTGTAAAGCTACCTGGATGTTCCCAGCTCTTCCTCCATAGCATCCCAGAATTACCTTTGTGTCCTCAAAAAAAAATTGTCACCTTTTTTCTTTTTTTTAACTACCAAATAATTTCTCTTAATCAGACACAAGGAGGTTATAGAACAGATAAATAACTGATGAAATTGTAGTTATATCTTTTGGTTCTTACATGAAGAACCACATGCTTAAAGGATACAAGAAAATGTGGTCCAATTATAACATTCTTTCTAAGTGTCTATTAAAATATAAATAATCCTTCCGAGGGCCCAATTTGATACTTCTTCAGCTAGTAAGAACATAAGTGGCAAAACTAAATATATAAAACCAAACTATAAATATATGAAACCAATAAACTTCTTTTTGTTTCTTTGTTTGTTATTACAAAAAATGTTAAAACCCCACTAAATGCCTACCCATGTCCTCAAGTGGGAGAGACCTACTTTTAGGCCACTCTTCAGTGAATTTTTAATCATTCTTATGAAGTGGAAAACCCCCAACCAGGAAGATTGCAGGAGGGAAGAGAGTACCAAGAATAACCAACAACCTTGCCCAGACCACTTTTAACAGAAGATCTGAAGCTGGTACAATTTGTTTTAAAGGCTTTGGTTTCAAAAAATTCATGCCACTCTTTAATTGCATCTCCTGGGTGTAATTCCCAAAGATCTCTGTATTTTGATCTCAAATGATTTTTTTCTGTTCAACCTTCACAGATCCTTTGTTGTATACTTTACTAAGTGATCCCCAATTTGGGTTAACATTTGAGAGGTTTTGTTTTGTTTTCCCATTCCTTTGCCCTTATATAGTGAAAATGAGCAAAGAATACTTTAATTCACCTTTTATTTATTTTTTTTAAATAACATAACAATGCAGTCTTGAAAGACGGGCTCTTTACAAAGCACTATGTTCCTTTATCTTATTTCACAGTATCACTGTAGCTTTCTTCCCATGGAGGGTCTGAAGGAATTGGAGTGCATGGATCCATCCCAAAGCTTAGGATAAGCAAGGACTGCTGTGCAAAGTTTCCTGCACAGGAAAGCCAAGGTATCTTCCAGGGTTCTGAGAAAGCAGCTCTCCTCCAGCTGCTGGATTTAATGTTTGTTTTTCTCAACTTGGCTTCAGTAGCAACTGCTGATGCAGCAGCTGAAACAATGAGCTGCAAACACAGTAGGTACATAATAGAACTGTGAAGGAAGGGATGTAAAGCACTCAACATTTGTAGGGTTTGGTTGTTGTTTTCTTTTCAAAGAAGTTCTTTTTTAGTTGATTGTGATAATAGATGTAATGCATTGTCTGGGTTCACATTCTCAAATGTCTCTCATGATTTGCACTCACAGGAAGGGTAAACTGCTGATATTGAGCAAAACCCTCAGTTATCTGAAGGGTTAGAGAAGATAAAAGGCTGAAATACTGGTAGAAAGTGAATTTTCATCCTAAATGATGAAGCCAAATGAGGTCAGGCTGATACCACCTGATAGAAGGTGCATTCATGATTTTTTCCCCATCATCTTGCAGTCACTGATACAAAGCAACAATATATCAGATAGATATAAATATCAGACCCCAATCATCTGTACATGATGCTATTTAAAATTCTTCCACGTGAGAAAAATGGTTAAAAATAAAAATACCGCCTTTTTATTCGCCTTTAAATGTTCTGTTCAGTTCTTCATGCTGAGAGAATCATAGACCTGTCTATAAATATCTAACCCAGATCTACAATTGCTTGTTAAAAAGAGTGTTTGGTAGAAGACTGAATGAAATACAAAATGTCTTCTATTATATTTTATTGCAGACCAGATGTGGCCTCTCAATTTACCCTCTATCATTTGGAGATGTACATTCACCAAGAACATTGCATGTGTGCATATAAATATTTTCATGTTGTCATGGTATAATAAAGGGTAATTGATTAGAAAGATCCCTATGGGATTTTCCACTTAAGAGCACATTTTTGTTTTAGCACTATTGTCTTCAAAATAAAAATGTATGAAGGCATCTATTTTGACTGATCTAGCAGAAAGCAGCAGTAAACAGGCAAGGCTTTGGCTGTTGGTTAATGAATAGCACTGGCAAGTTGAGGGAAACTCATACAGCCAACAGGCCCAGGAGGTTGTGTCTCAGGTGCTGCACCTCAACAGTCAAACGCTGCTGCCTTCAAACTTGAGCCTGCTCTGGTGGGGGGAAAATGGTGACCTCCCTGACATAGAAGAGGAAATGGAAATCCAGTCAGATTGCCACAGGTCCCTAAAATTACTCTTATAATTTCCACACAAAGTATTCACTTTCTGTAGTTATTTCTGTAGTGTATTCAGTCTATCTGTTTACAGAGCACAACACTCAGTTTTCTGGGCTAAGGACCTGGATTTCTGTGCTGTTTGACTTTGGTATTTAATCACCTGTCCAGGCTATTTGGAGACTTATTTCTCTTTAAATTCCTGTGGGAGCTTAGCTACATGTAATGCAATCAATACATGCTGAAAGGCCCTAATTGAGAATTTCTGGATGCAGGACAAGGTAAGACTGAAGAAAACTTAGACATATCGGATGAGGCATTTTTTGGACAAGTTGGGTTTTAACTCTGCCATTAATCAACAGCAAGCTCCCATATGGTGGTGTTAAAATAATAGCCCCTGAACTTCTCAGACCTGTCCCATTACTCAGGTACTGCATGTTTGTAATTCCCTCACTGCCAACATTTGATCTACGCCCTGGTGCCTCCCTCAAAGCTGGAGGAAAGCAGGTGTTTTGTTATAGCAATGGAAAATGCCTAAAATTGCTCTCTCTAGACAGCATGCAAACGATGATCGGCCTAGCCAGGCTGATGGTGGTTGGTGCTTATTTCTGCCACAGTTGGTTAGTGTGTGGAAGATGCCTTTTCTCACATATCAAGTACTATACTAAAGATACATGTAATGTGACAGTTTCTATAGTAACTACTTGTTCTTTATGGAATTGCAGATTAAACCTGTACACCTTGTTATTGTTCTTTTATCCTATTATCTAGACTACTCAGTTACTGCAGATACATTTTTTTTTATTCTATTCCCTTGCCAACATAACTATACCAGGGATTTATGCACTTGCAAGCAAAGAGTGTGTATGAAAAATAAAACCCCTAAAAGTTTTAAACTGACCACTATCTGATCTTATAAATGCACTGAGATGTTTGTGCATGTATATCAAAAGCTAAAATTTCAGAATAAGACTGTAGAAATATTTTTATTAAAGCAGGTCAAAATTATGATTTGAATATTATTGTTTTGCTGGGAGAACAATGCAAGATATGTATATGACTTTTCTAACAAATTTTACTAGAACAAATTTACCAGTGTAGATGTACTGGCAAACTCTTCCAATGTGAACAACGTCTAAGATTCCTTATTATAGGGAAATTTTCTCTACATGGTATACTGATTTTTACATGAAATTATTTCATTATTATAATTTGCCAATGCTACAGCTCTGTTGATAATATCAGTACTGGAAGTGATATCATTTACAGGAATCAGATGCTTTCTGCTTTGTATTATGTTAGCCTTATTGTGGGAAAAAATGCCTGCATCCCGTCTGTGTGTGTCTCTGTTGCTATCTCCAGCAGAAGTGTATCAGTAACAAATCAAGCTTATAAAATTAGCAGTGTAGGGAGAAATCAGCTACTTGATCAGGGCTGCAGATTCAACAAGGCAACTAGTACTGTAGCCAAAAGGAGAAAAGACACTAGGAAAAATGTAAAATATAAATTGGGTAAATCCATTAATGAGATAAAAAGAAAAATTATACTCATCACTAATTAAAAAAAGCTGTAGTAAATTACACATACAGAAATACTAAAGGCAGAAGGGCAAAATCAGAAAAAAAATATGTACAGTACTGAGAGCAACTGAGTGATGGTAGAAGCGGAAAGCGAACAGTAGATAAATTCCGTGTAACTAAAGAAACTGTTTTTTCTCCCTTTACCCTTGACCGTATCCTTCCAACACGTATGTGACCGGTTGGCCCTGAAGCACGCATTGTGAAATCAATCCTAGAACTCGTGCTGCTGCCAGAGCCGGGCACTGCCGTGCTGCAGCGAACATGGACCCGCGGAGCGGCCCCGGGTGCGGATGCGGTTGTGCAGAGGCAGAGCCCGCGGCACGTCTGTACCCGCACATTATGTAACGCGCGAGTGCAACGGAGCGTACGAGCCGGGGAAGAGCCACAAACCCCTCGCCAACACCCAGCTCCTTCAGCGCCGCGGCGGGGTGGGGGCTGCGGGGGCTGCGGGCCCGGCCGCCCCCCGGGCGGGAGCCGGAGCGGAGCCGGAGCGGAGCCGCCCGCCGGCCGCGCCGCCGCCCCGCCCGCGGTACCCCCGCCGTTGGCGTGGAAACGGGCTGGCGGCTCCGGCTCCTCCTCCAGCGCCAGCCCCGCGCTCCCCCTGCCCGGCTCCCCGGCGAGAGCGCGGAGCACCTCCCTGTCTCCCGCGGGGGGCCGCCGGACAAGTGCTCCCACTGCCGCCTCTAGAACAGCCCGGGTTTTTACGGTTGTGTTTTCTAGGGAGAAGATGGGAAAGGGCAGGTTCCTGCTCCTGCTGGGGCTGCGGGGCTAGTCCCTGCAGTCGTGGTGTGGTCTGCTCGGCAAATCGCAGATGCTGATGTGAAAAAGGGCCAAAGCAGAGGAGAGGCGTCAGTGGATGCGAGCGTTTGTACTGATGGATTGAGGAGGTGGAGGCTGCCTGCCTGGTGCTGGAGAGGTGAGTGCAATGTTCCGCATTTTCTTCTCTCTTAAATCAGTTCAGTGATGCACATTTCCAAAATAAAAAGGCACTTCTAAAACAAGAAGGAAAAGATGTCATTTTGAAACAATAAGCTATGCTCCTGCTGGATAAAAAATACGAGTGTCACTGTGAGGTAGGAACATTTCGCTGTGTGTAGACAAAAAATAGTAAAGGGGAGGCAGGCTGCTGATACAGTGAAAATGACCTTCTCAGGGGATACTGGCCTTCTATTAGCTGCTGCTTCAGCTTGGGCCCTTTTCCTAAAAATTCAGTGGTCTGCCTTTCCTAGCCTGAATCGTAACCCATTAATAGCCAATACCTGAGCCTTAATAAGATCTGTTGCGTTCCCCTAATGATTCAGAAAGATAATCCATTAGATTGTGCCTGTTGGGAGAACCTCCACGCTATGTAGCACCTCCTCTCAGGGAAATGCAGCCTGGATAACATTCTATCAGAAAAGACTCCTGCAGCCAAATTTCTGTAATAAATCCTCCTGGTAACAGTCTCATCTGCTCATTGGAAGGATGTGTGGCTCTGCAGAGCCTGGATGCATTCCCTCTCCATGTGTGCCCATGCATGTGAAGGAATGAGGAGGGTTTATATTAATCTGCACCTGTGGACGGCTCCCATCTGCACTTGTGAACCACAAGTTTTTTGCTATCTTTGCATTTGCATTTTGGGTGAGTGCTTCATACAGAAAATCCCCAAGCCTTCAATGTTAGCCGAGAGAGCTGCAGACAAATAGATGTCAGTTTAATTTCTGCTCATAGAACAGATCTGATCTGCTTTTGGCTGTTTCACTGTAGAAGCTGTTTAACGTGTGTTCTTGCAGTATTTATTCTGCAAGATACTGACCTACCTCAACATTTTCCTGGGATGATTTGAGAAAAAAATCACTAGTTTTCCCTCCAGCTTTTCTTTATATTTGTTTATATCCATTTTCTGATAGCCTCACACCCACAATTTGATTTTTATTTAGGCTCAGTATTTCGCGCCATTGTGGGTCACACCCTTTGGGTAGCCATCAACATTTCGTCTATAAAGATTACAACAGCAGCTCAGGTACTGTGAATACCTTCTTGTGGATCACAAAGGGGCAGAAAGTGAGTGTGTATTTTGGACCTATGGGAAATCTTTTCTGACTTTATGGATATAGATGTTCAAAGTCCGAGCTGATGCCTTAGGTGCTGTTATAGGCAGAAATCCTCACTTTTCTTCAACAGGCACAGATCTGACAGCTGAACAGACACAGCTCCACAGAACAGAGAGTGTTTTGCCATTAACTTGGCTGTCTCCATCAAATCATTTGTTTGGAAGCTATCATGCAAAAACCACAGATCCCTGCCCTTGGATAAAGGACATTATCGGAGGAGAGGCCTATGTGTATAGAAGGATGAAGATTTAGTCTTCAAGAAGCCAGTGACAGGTGTAATCAAAAGAAAACCTCTTAGTTACAAGGCATATTTAGGAGAAAAACTCATGCTATCTTTCATTACCACAGCACTGACTGCATTTTCAGAGAAGAATGCCCTTCTGTGTACATAGGTACGCTTATAAGGAAAAAAAGCTGATTAATTCTGTGTAAGCCATGGAAATTTCACTCTGACAACGGACCTTACAGAGAGGAATAAACTCCATGTGCTACATAAAGAATGCTACACATCTGGCTGAGATTATGTGCTTGTCACTTCACAGGCCACTGGTAAGCAGAGTTGAATGAGTCTTCTGGAGGTACTACCTTGAATTTTGTAAGCCTCCAGTACAGTTTCACGTATCAGTTGCAGGCCTTGGTTTTGAATTTAGTGGTGATAATCTAAAAATAACCAGCCAGGTAGCTCTGAAGGACTGAAGTGAAAGTCTTCTGGTTGTCTCAGTTCTGATTATGCACTGATGGAACAAGGTATGTTAAATTTTAAGAAGCACAGATAAAAACAGAAATTTGTCCCTTCTTAAGGAATCTACCTGCTAAGCGGTGGGGAAGGGGATAAGGATAACAGAAAATTCAGTAGGTAATAAAAGCTCAAAGCCTTAAATGGCGAAGTCAGCTCTTCCTCTCCAGCTTAAGCAGATAAGGATTTTGACAGCAGATAGAGCCTTGGTTGATACACAGGGGTGAGGCAATATAAGGGAACGATGTATTTTTCTCTCTCCCCGTCCATGAATTAAAGAAAAATACTTTCAATTCCTTTGGTTTAAATCACAGTAATCCCACTTATTTCAGAAGAAATTCTTCAGACTTATGTAACTGAAAATGAGAGCTGAATCTGACTATTTCTGCTAAAGTTTAGGTCCTGCTTTGACAGGAGTCATTGGAAGTTTTGTGATTTATTTCAGTGGGAGAGAGCCCAGCACACAAGGTTTCACTGATCAGGTTCTCCCTTGCCTTTAGGAACAACGATGTTTGTAGTTGGTTTCAGTGAGGTCAGAGGCTCAATGACAAATTCAGTCACTCTCTACTTGCATCACAAAGTGTAATTCATAAATTATCAGTTATTTGAATCATGCTTTTTTTTAACTGAGAAAATGGGAGTGTTATTCCCACGGTAATGTTGACAGTACCCACCCTCAGCAGTAACAGTTTCTACACAGGCAATCAACTATTTTCTTTTATCTAAGAGAAAACTTATTCAAAGACCCTTAAAAACCAAAATCTTGGCCTACGTGCATAAAATAATATTTATACGTAGAGAGAAGAATAGTCCTATTTTTACTAATAAAGAAGGCTAAATTTTGTTCTTTATGATCCCCAAAGTGTCCAGAATAAATCCACATCCATTACTAGTTACAACAAATTCCTGTCACTTACTTGAGAGGATAATATGACTTATATTTTGTATGTTATATTCAAAGTTCACATTTTTATTAAACTTTCCAGAATTCAAGAGTGGTGATTAGGAAGCCCAAGTTTGAACTATTACATTGACAAAAGAATAATCCCAGATGGGAAAAACGATGCTGTTCCAAAGCAACCAAAATCGATTCTCTTTGCAAAGTTCCCCGGCAATTTAAGGTATGTGGAATAGACAAGATGACAGAAAGGGGCTAAATTCAGTTTGATTTATTCTGTTATTGAATCAGGAGTTGATACATATTAGCAATTTAAGTTGTTTTAGCTTTCAAGTGGAATGAAAGACAGAATCTAACCCTTGACATGAAGGCTACAGAGAAAATACTCTTCTCTGAACTGTTGCTTTTCCTTAGCACTGAAGGGCACTGGTGGAGCTGGATGGAAGGAAGAGATCAGTGATGGGGCCATCTCTTCCATCCTACCCAGACTTCAAACACTTGTTGCTATTAAGTACATTTAAACTCACAATTAACAAAACACATGGCAAAAATTCAGAAGACAACAGCTTTATACGTTTTCTGGGTTTTTTTACTTCTTCAGTTCAGAGCATTTTCTGTGGTTCAGCAGAAGCTTGACTCTCCTCCGAATCCCATTTTATTATTTATTATTGGACACCCAGTGAATCATTAGGGAGCACGGTTTTACCCAACAAATCCTATTTGCCTTTTGTTTTCTCTTTAAGCCCCTTATACCAGAGAGTTGTTTCTTCTCTGGATTGCTAAGCCATCACATCAAAAAGACAAATGTGATAACACTTCCACATGATCCCACATTGCCGAAATAACCTGTTGGATTACCAGTCAACATCTTGGTCAATAGAAAAACTTAAAGAAGCAAATCCAAAATTTCTGAGTATTTGTTTTGCTCACACATGTCAAGAATAATGACCAGAAAGTAAACAATTTCATAGGAACTACAATTGGTTAATCTGCTATTTTTACAGTGGATTTATTAAATAGTAATTGCCTGGGCTTGGCAGTTGGAAGGAATTATTCTCATCACTTTCAGATGTCCATAACATGGACATGCACACATGGAGCAGTTGTTAAGGCTTCCTTTTTAGCTGGTGGAAGAAAAAGAGAGTTCTCCGTTGGAGTTACCCAGACCAGTTTCTGACTACCATGTTAGTATGAGACTGAGCTGACCTCTGGAAATGACAGCTCCTCTCCACTGCCTCCGAGGGAAGCACTGAGTGAGTAGCTCTGAAGTAGCCACCTACATGCAGATGCTAAATCTGCACAGGTGAATCCCACTCTTACTGTCTATAATGCAATGTTTAACCAAGATTTACTAGTTAATTATGAAGATATTTTCGTGGTTCACCATAAATATTTGTAAGTCATAATGCAGCTGCTATTCCCTACCTACCAGCCCTGTTCCCTCGATAGTGACCGGGCTGGCTTCCTCCTCGGAGTATCTCAGCAGCATTGGCCATGGCACTGGGTAGGCTTCACTGGAACAGCACCAGTAATCCAAATCTTTGATCAGTTTTTCCTGGTGATCCAGGCAGTATTCTAGCATACATTCCCAGCGTGTTTCTACTGGTTTTCTGTGGCTGCTTTCTATATTTTCAAACTTGCCCAGACACTTTTATCTTCATAAACTGCACGAACGCAAATACAATTAGGCAGCATAGCAAGTGTTGATGTACAAGTACAGTTGACACAGTTGTGTTGTGGAGGGAAACAACACAGTGGAGCTGAATTGATTACAATTCAGTGTCATAGCACAGTAACAAAAGCCCAGCTGGGTGTTTAGCTCTGAGAGGGCTTGCTGTTCAGAGGGGGCATGCACCTGGTTATTATACCCCTTCCTTTAAAAGAGAAATGTGTGTATGATTCAAAAGGATACTTACCTACCAGCTAAGGGAACATCTTTCTGAAGATAATACAATTTGAGCCATTAGGTTGGGTTTTTCAAGGAATGAGTTTTGTCTCTGAATATTACCAGCTCAAGTCATATCATCCAAATATTGGAATGTGTTAACAAAACATGATTTCTTTTGGATAAATAATATCTATTTATACATATATATGCATTAGAATATATTTTTTTTAGTTTGGATGTCTTATGAGGAAAGAAAGACCAGGATATTGGCTGTTGGCTGTTGTCCCTCTCTAGTGTTTATGTTACAGGAGAGGATTTAAACCAATACTACAGGAAATATTTTTTTATATCATATAAGCCACTCAGTACAGTAGATTAACGTATATAATGCTAACCAAATCAATTTCAAACAAAAAATTTTCCAGAATTAACACTGTTGCACTGGAGCATCTCTCTGTACTGCCAGCAAGTTGATTGTTGCAACAGGGCCTTGGCAGGAAGATTTTCTCTCAAAATGCCTTTCTGTGCCTGACCTTTTAAATTTGGCAGAGTTCAGGGTACCACAGTATAAGCCATTTTGTGATGGGAAGATATTCATATATTCTTACCATTGCTAAGTATCTATTGAGCTTCCATGTTGTATTGCTCAGTAATGGCAGAACCTCACCTTAATCAGTCATTTCAGAGATGTGTTTTTAATCTCTTTTTCAATCCATCTATGTCCATGAACAGATACTCACCTTAATTTGTAATTCAGTGACATTTATGTAGGTATTCAAAATTCTAAGGCTAGCCTACTTCAAATCTGAACAATTGTTCTATTATCATATTGTTTCTGTTCCCTGACTAGATGTGCAATAAGTCCTCTGATTATGTTTCATGCTGTGAATGTTTCCAAAAGCAAATCTGAACTTTGCCTCATAGCTGTGATTACACAGGTGTGTCAAGTTTGTTTTTTGCATGTGTGCTCACAAAAAGCAATGAAATACTGAAGACTTTATGTATTTTTTTAAGTTACAGGAACAAATTTTTGGCTACTAGGTTCAAGGGATCAACAGTCGTTTCAAATGTGGCAAGACTTGAGGTTGATGTACAGTTCAGTATTATATCAGCACAATATTATTTGCTCTCACAGATCAAGTAAATATACAATGGTCTAAACAAATAAAAATATCAGGTAGCATCAGGAAGAGGTAGGAACCAGTGACTTTTAGCACTGCAGACTACAATTCTCCTTTTTTCCAGAGAGGCCTGACTGTACCCTGCAGTCCTGAATGGTGCAAATTCCATGTAACAGAAGTTAAAACATCGATAAAGTAGTACCAGTAATAACCTACCATATAGACAAAGAGCTGAATTATTGGATCTCTTACAGTCCCATCCTCTGCCAGCACACGTGGGTTATAAACTAAAATTAAATGTTTACAGAGGATATTACCCTGGTCTGTGACAAGAAAAAACTCTCTCTTTGCTGTATCCACGGCATAGCAATTCTACCCTTTTCCTACTTCTGCAGTCAAGGAAACAAAGTACAGCCACTGATATTGTGGCCTCTTGGGATCATACCTGGAAACTGTTCTAACTCACGCTGCGATTTAGGCAGCCCCAACCTAGCTCTACAATAAAGGCTGGGTCATGAAAATTCCTTTCTCTTTCAGACACTAGAAGTGTTGGAGTTTCTCTGTATTTTTGATTACTTTATGTGATGCCCATTATAGTAAAAGAGTGCTTTGAAGGGGAGATTGGCACACAGGCATATGGAACTCTGGGAGTACCTTTAAATATTGTTGACTTAATTACCAAGTGATAGGAGAACAACTCAGTGAGCAGCACAATTACAGTCTCTAGGTGTTTTCATTCAGTATCTTATTTGTGGTGCTGGATACCTCCAATGACAGAAGTCTGTAACTCATTAAAGCTTATCTATACAACTGTAGCTTTGGATTTTGGATACATTATGTTTTCATGATCAACCTGTCAAGAATTATTCATAGACCTCATTGAAAGTTTACATAAACAAGTCAATTCAAGAAAACAGTAAAGTGTTTGTTTTAAAGGAAACCAGATGGAATGCTGTCAATCTATGCAGCACTGTTCTTACTCAGCTGTGAGATATGGAGTGCAAATGGAATTTCTTAGACATGGTGTTTATGGTCTGTCTTTATCTACATTGCAAAGATTTATAGTTGATGCAGGTGTGTTAACAGTACATCAATCTCATTGTTTACTTGGTGTCTGCATCTTATTATCAGAATCATCAATTATAGATTCCATAATTTCTAAGATGTCATTTAAAAGGATATGTTTTTTCAGAGTTATCTCGTTACAAAATATGTAGAAAATATTATTTTTCACTACAGTTTCCTAAGCTTCTATTGGGATTGGTCAGAGGCAATTGGTGATCAACTGAATACACCCAATAGAAGGTCAAGATGAAAAGATTTCAGAAAATAATACAGGTGTGCAAGATGTCAAGGACTTGGTTCTTTTAACTTTCACAAAAATCTTTAGAAATGTCACCCTTACCAATGAGCTTCCCCCTGCAATCAACACAAAAAATGGGAAGGGACAGTTAAAATTATTTTTGTGCAGAGCACTAGTTAACAGTAGACATCTGAAACACAAACTAAAATTGGACCTCATTCTTATGAACTGAAAAAAAGTTCTCAGAATAGCCAAGGAGACACAACCAGTACCATGATGACAATGTATTGACTTGTTCAGTGCCACTCCTGTGTCTCTAACAGAGCAAAATTACTTACAGAGTTTAGAGGTTTCCCTATTGCACTGAGCCTTCAGCCAGCGAAGAGGTGACACAAACGGGTTTATTCCTCCTTAGCTATTTGGCACAAAATATTTTTTGGGATGAGAAGACTGCCAGTAGGTGTGTGTCAGTGGCATTGCATCCTAATGGGATTGCTGCCAGCTGGAAGAGATTGAAACCAAATTGCACTTGCTGTAAGGTGGGTTTGGGCTGAAAGTTAAGCCAGCTGTGAGCTCTATAGCTGCTGCCTGCCTTTGTGCCTTTGGCAGAAGTGGGGAGACAACTTATCAGGCATCTTCCTGGAGTTGACAAGTAAGAAATTTTATGTGCCTTGTTTTCTGGAACGCCTGTATCTTTTTGGGTAGATCATGACTTGTTCTCTTACTACTAAGATACATCCTGAGGGGGGAATTTTTCAGCCTTGCTACAACAAAGATGCAAAAGTTGTTTGAAAGTCAGAGATGGCTTTAAAAGGCAGTAGCACTTTTCATCTTTTCATAGTTAAAATACGGATTCCAAAACCTCAATTTAAAAGTATTGAGATATGCTGCAAATGAACCAAAACATAACAAAAGCTGTACTTTTAGGCACAATTATCCTGATAGTTATCAATCAGGGAACAGTGTGATACCTAAACAGTGGTACCTGAGATCACTGAAAATGCAGACTCCACACCTTACCCCAGGCAGCCAAGTAATCTGAGTGCCCTCAGAGATGTCCTTGTAGTCCTTTAATGAAGTTTTCAAGACGAATTATTGTTCTGCTGTGCATTGTGGATATTTCCCTCCCACCCTCTCCCCTTGGTAAATCTGCTTTGTGAGTTTAAGGTGGCTTTGGAATCCCTAAAGCTGCAATAGCCTTTGCAGTGTTTTGACCCGATATGGCTTGCTGAGAAATTTGTGTCCAGCCCCTCTGCTGAAGGCTGCATGTGCTGTGGGTAACCTCCACCATATGCATTATTTCAAGTCCCAGATCTGTGCCTGTTTCACAGAGCTGTTTTTACAGTGGTATCAACAGTAGATTTTTAGTGAGCAAAAAGAAATAAAATGGTGAGTCATCAGCTTTTTTCCTGCGTATCTCATCTGTGTGAAATGCAGAACACTAACTAGAATAGTTAGGAATCAGCGATAAAATTCCAGCTTTATGTGCCATCTTAATAGTAGGCTAGAGTGTTACCAGAAGTATTTTTTTCCTGGTAATATGAGAAATTAATAACTAAGGATCCACTGCTGAATACTGAATAAACTAAAAGCTCGATTAGCACCTTTCAGCTTTCAGATAATTTTAGCGCTGCAGCTACTTAAGAAGAGATGTCACTGAGAGTAAAGGGAACAGAAAAGCAACACCTGACATGCTGCTGTTGGAGCTGTGCTGTGAGGGTGGTGCTGTACATTTGGCTGGTCAGTGAGGCTCCCCCTTAAGCTGGTAGGACAGCCTCATGCAGACAAAACCTGCAGGATTTGGGGGTTTTACTATTAACAGTAGACCACGTATGTAGTCTCATAAATCAACCTATCAGTTCTCAAACGATGCTTCAAGAGCGTGCTTCAAACAAAAGGCATGAAACTACCAGGGTCCCCAAAACGGTGAGCTGACCTTTATGTACCTTAAAGAGGAGACAATTCCAGTTAGGGTGTGATACAAAAGGGAAACTTCTCTGACCTCAGCACAGGAGAGAGACAGATTATTTAGAGAGAGAATTGAAGGACTAAAGGATAAGTAAAAATATAGACATATTGGCTGCATGACTAGGAAGTTTGCAGGACTACAGAGAATAAAAGAAGATTGAGGGGAAATGTCTGAATGATGAGAATGCCCTTACATACAACACAACTTGAACAGGAGCAGTGATTACCCCCCTCCCCCTCTCTCTCCGTATCCACAGAAAAGTTCTAGTAGTGTTAATAGAACACAAAAAATCATCAGTATGTGCAACAAAATTTGCAGCTACACCTGCTAATATTACTAGTAGTAGTACAGTTACCAATGAAAAATAAAACATCAAGAAAAATTACTGGATTTTGATTTATCCCTAATAACAAAAATAAATCCATCTACCATTCATATGTTTCAGGTTTGGGGAAAAATAATGATTTACAAGCTTGCTTGAGGCTGAAAAATAACGACTTTGCCCAGCTAACTCTAAATCATGGTACTCCTATTTTAAAGTAAATACCCAGATTAAATATCTACACAAGCTTCCTCCAAAGATGGACTTATATTTAGCAGCTTATTTTGTTACCTATGCATTTTTAAAGTAATTAATATTAATCAATATACAATACCTAACGTTTTATATTTGTTTTATAGACATAAATCTATAAATAACTCTATTCTTGGAAGGATATGAAAGCCACCCACAATTTTGACAGAATCAGAATAGCCCTATGAATACGTGAAGCCATCCAACCAAGTCTTGTCATAGCATGACTCAAAATGGACGTGGTCAAATCTGGCCTCTGCTCTTCTGAGACTGATGAAACCTAGGAACAAACATAGTGAATACCAGCAAAAACCAGCCTGGGAACATGTGCACAGAGCCAGAAATTATTGTTGAAACACAATGATATTGATCATGCTTCAGCATTTCCTAGAAATACAGTCACACTGAGATCATATAAAAGCGGGGAGCTGAAATGAAATGATTTTCGTTTCCATTCTTACAGAAATTCTCAGTGTAGATATTCTGATATATGAAGAGTATGAATCATGCACTAAATACCCAACTTTCACCAGTAAAACGATCTACATTGCTGGCACTTTGGTATCCTGCTTGCAGTGTTGATAAAGACATTGTCTTTATTTTCAACCTGTTCAAAACCACATACAGGCTCATTTCAAAACCTACTGAAGTCAACAAACCCACTACTTTTTACGGTAAGTGGATCACAACCACAGCACTTTACAGGGTTTGGAATGTTTTTACTCTTATTCTCTCTTAATAAATACTGTCACTGTTTCTGATGAGGAAGAACTATGACTACCCTCACCCCAAAGTGTCACCACAGGGTGCCATTTCCACACAATTACTTAAGTTCTTCTAGCTCATTTTACATTCCCATTTAGTGCCACATAGAAATATTTTTCATCTCGGTGGAAAAAGCAAGGTTCAATAAGAAGAAAAACCTAACATTATCTAAGGAACTTTAACTCTTCAGAGCACAAGTGGTGGAAAACACACTGAGACTATTGCTAGAGATGTTTGCACTGCTTCACTTTTTGGATAAATCAGAACTTCAACCTCTTCAAATCTGCAGCCTGCATCTCCACCCATGACCAACTTGCTTATTAAAAGACTTTTTAAAAAGTCTGATGAAAGGAATTTAACCATGCCAGTGTCCTCCAATATCCATTGTACGTTCAACAGAAGCTTCTTATAATCAGTTGTGAGTTAGGAGCCAGCAGGGAGTGACTGAGATCCCTCTGCCTGGGGTGGTGGGTGTGTAACTGCAGCAACTGCAGCTGGGGTGTGAGGAGGGTGTGATCACCCCTCCAGAGGGAGGGAATTGAAAGGAGAGACTGAAGAGAAACCCTAGTAGCTGAAGGATGTTAGGTTCTTTCTGGCAGCAGCAATTAGTGGGTGGTGGGGTTTTTTGTTGGTGTTTTGTTTTGGTTTTCTTCACGGGGAGGTGTCAGTGAAGGACAAATGGGAGCTAAAGAAGTTGATGCATCAGATACCAAGGTCTCTTGGCTTTACTGTGAGTGGAAAAGAACTTAGTTTCTATAGGTCTCTAAGAACTTTATCTAGAGGGCAATATGATGGCTTGGCTTTTGAAATGAGGAGCTTATTAGCCATTGTAAAATGTTGTACTTCAGTGCTTCTGGTTGCAGTTATTTTCTGTGAAGTAAAGTATATCTGTGTTTTGGATTTGGCACAAAGAAATTACATATCAAAACCAGAACATGGGTAAATTCCTTCATATTCATCTTATAAAAAAAGGTCCTTTGAATTAGAGAGTAACTCCAACAACAGCTCAGCTGTCTGAGATGTACCTGCTGAAGCTCTTGCAGGCAGCAGGAGTGTACGACTGTCAAAGCTTCTGAATTTCAAAAGAGAAGCAGAATGAGACCAGGCGTAGGCTGCAGCTGTAATCTGTGCTTGGTAGCATCCAAGTCCTCTCCCATGAGTCACACTTCTGAGAACATCATGGATTCTCTTTAGCCTCTTGGGATTTTTTTTTTTTTTTTGGCCCTGGACTGCAGTCTAATACTTCTTCCACTTCTCATCCCCCTTCTGTGGATAAAATAATATTTAATTTGTGTTGTTAAGATGAAACCTAGCAAATCCACAGTTCTGATGTAGATACCTTCTGACATAGTTCATATGGTTAATTTTATGTGTAGCCTAGGGCTGGAAAATACTCTCTACCCTACCTACCAAATTAATCCCTGATGATAGCCCTGCCTTTATGCTGCTATTGACACCCTTCCTTTCTTTCTCGTATTATATTAGGAACCGCATTTTAATCCATGATTCTGTCTTGTTGTGAGGTTAATAATAGGACAAAAGTGCTGAAGTTTTCTTGTCCTTCCCTAAATTAGACCATCATGAGAACTATTGGCTTTATTCTTTCACTGTACTGCTTTCCTCTCTTCCATTTTGACCAGCTCTTTAATTTTTTTCTGCACCATGTTGCTCTTTCCTCTCATGCTTTCATTGAGCTGCTGCCTCTGAACTCCCTTACGATTCACGTGAATCTTCTATAATCCTTTTTTGACTTTTTCTGATGTTGGTAACTTACTGCTTCTGCATACTCATTCAACCTATGTCTGTTTTTCTGTTTTTTCATTCACCAAGTTTCTTTTGATTTGTTCTCTGTGAAACATTACTCATTCTCCGTTGCTTAGTTCCCAGCTTTAACTATCACATTTCCAGTACTCCCATGTTTTCACCCAGCCTTTCCATGAATTCAGTGTTTATTACTTCTACGCAAACGGTTCCTGTATTTTGTTCTTCTCCTTCCAAAACCTTTTGCTCTGCCTCTCCCTGCAAGGTCTATTCTTACCAACTTTCCAATCCTGATCCACTCCCAACAATGTCCTTTCTCTAGCAAAACCATTCTGATGGAAGTCTGATGACCTAGGCAATTTCTTCCACCATGAACACTCTGGATTTATTCTCTCGTATTTTTTTTTCTCCTAGTGTAATTAAATTCCATATGTGCAGACCCATCTTTACAGATTCTGAGTCAATCCTTTCCCTCTGGTCTTTTTTTTTTTTTCTGTGTGCAGATTTCTGCTGATCTGATGCCAGTATGATATAGTAAGATGTGCCCATCTGCTCTTCTTGCCTCATCTTTCCTTCCTCTATCGCTATCTCTTCCTTTTTTTCATGGATACAGGATTTCTTGCTTCCTGTGTTTATATACCATTCAATTTACCCTACAAATCTTACCTAGCTTCTGTGGCTTTATTCTCTCATTCCTCGTTTAAATCTTTGCCTTTCCTGCAGTTCTTTCCTTTAAAACCAGCAGAACAATTGTGATATTTTTGTCTCCAAGATGCTTTTATATGCATCATCACAGATAAAACTCATCTGTTGTTTCCAGGATTCCCATTTATTGGAGCATCTTCTCCTTGCCTCTTGCTTGGCCTTGAGCTTCAATCTTTGAATCTTCCCTGGCTGCTTTTCTCTATTGCATTAAACAAACCTCCTGACTTCAGTACACTCTTATCTGTGCCCAGACTCTCATATTCTCACTACAGAGATTTCCATAGCTCTTGCCTGTCACTAGAACAGCTAAAAGCAAGCACAGTTTTGCTTTATTATGTCACCTTTTACACACAGGAAGAGAAACTTCCTTTTACAAGGCTATACTGTTCTCCTGTTACAAATCCCTCTTAAAAATTCTTTTGCTGTAACTACAAAAATGCCCTTATCTTTCATAGGGTATCATGTGCAATAAGGTTGAATGAGTGATAGGAAATTTACCATTACATTCATGAACAAATCTAATGTTTACTAGTGCTTTTTTATTTTTTATGTAATAAAATAATCTTCTTAGCCCTGTAAGATTCAGCAACCCTGTGGTAGCGAGTCTTAGCTGTTGAAGCACTCACATAAAGGTTATGGTCCCACTAGTGACCAAAGCCAAACAGCAACACTAAGGAAGACATAACCTCCACTGCTGTCATCACTCGAGGTGCTTACAAAACACTGTGCGGCTGCTGCATTTTGTTTGCTGCTTTATTGCACACTTTTAAACGAGTCTGATGTTTGTATGTCCCTAAAGCAGATGTTGTGTGTGTTGTTTCTCCTCACCCTTGTCTAGCAGCCAGGATTTCCTGCACACCCACTGTTAGACCCACTGTAATATTCTTGTTCTTGTAATGCTTTTTTATGCCAGTCTAAAGGTCACCTCTAAAGCGGCTGCTGTGGCAGACTCTGGGCTTAGTCAAACCACTGTGAAGCACAGCAACTCCCTGTGCAGTCACTGACACTGCTCTGGATTTTTGGCCATACAGCTCAGAACAGAGCTGTTGTATATCTGGCTCTATTCAAGTCAGTCAGTCAGTCTTATATCTGGTTGTGTTGGTGCTTCTTCTCACTGTTTCACAGTAGTTTGTGGATGTTGCTAAAACAGGTCATAATTTAAATAACTATCAAGTATTTTAGGTATTAATGTTTCACAGGATTTATGTTTCCAACTTCCTCTAGTAAGTGGGGTGTGCACAGTTAAAAGAAAAATAACCAACAGGTTCTTGCTGAATGCTTGGCTTATAAGAAATACTATGTTTTCACTATAAGTACTTAGGTTTCCCTAAATCTTGGATGAAGTCTGTATGCTAAATTTTGGCTGGGTGATATACTTAGCTAGTGGATATCCCTAATCAGCATAATTTGTATTGTGGTACTGCTAAAGATCGTTGGATATTTTCCAAACAACAGACAAAGGTGTTTAAGTTAATGAATATAATATCTCACTGCAGCAAATCTCTTCTATCCCGTGTCAGGCACACTCGATTATATACTGATAGGTCTATGCCTACACAGTAAGTCATTTTCTTTGGGTTCTCCATTATTTCCTTGTAAAACTTCCTTCTGCCACGTATCACAGAATGGTATCCCTAGGTGGCAATTCTATTAGTCGAGCTCAGATTTTATGCCTCAAATCTGAGTATTTCTATAAAATCACAGTGGGAATCAGCAGACTAGAACCTACTGGACCTACCAATTGTTCTTCCTGCAACGGTGCTGAAAGCAGCTGGGGCTGGTAACAGTCAGTGCTGGTGACTCTAAGGAGCTCATGGTACAGCACCAGCTCTGATCACTGCCCTTCTCATCCCCTGCCTTGGACTGAGTTCTGAATTAATATTTTTTTAATCATTGTACTTTTACCTTCTTTGACAACCTTTATTGTAAGAATCCCATCCTTACACAGCAGCTTCTATTATCTGATGTTGTTTACTGTGGCCAAGGTCCTGTGCCATGAATATGCATTTCTTGACTGACTTTGCTATTCCTCTTATTTTGGTATCCTTTGCACAGACATTAATAATTTCTTGGCTCTATCTTGTCATACAATGTTATACATTGAACAGTAAATTAATTTCTGTGAAGTTATTTCAACCTTGTATTTCTACAGCATGCATGTCTGGGACTCTTTTCTGGATGCTTCCCAGATTCAAAAATCTGGACCAGTTTTCCCATTTCTTGTGATCCTCAGTTCCTTTCTTTTTTCCTCTCTCTCTCCCTCAAAAAAAGCCTGCTTAGTAGAACACTTGATTTCTTCCTCAGTAAATGCCTTGGGTATGTCCTGATATATCACACTCCCTTGTGTCTTCTTCTCTTTCATTAATAGTATAAGAAATGATTGAAAGTTAAAACGTGCAGAAATAAGGTTTTGTTAAAGTACAGGAATTCTCAGTGGATGTGTATAATCATTAGAAACTGATTACAGTAGCTTGGCTTTCACTTGTCTTACATGAGTTCTGTGTCAATTCTTGCTAGATTTGCTTGAGTTTGCTTTTACATGGGTGTAAAAGCTTTTTACAGCGTGTGAGTGGGCTGGCGGTCATGAAGCTAAATTATCAGACCACTTGCATTTGAGGGATAATACAGATTTGTGCCTACAGCTCCAGCTGAAACTCCTGCAGCCAGCAGCATGCTGTATGCACATTCTCTGTGCTGTGATAGTCACAGCCACTGGTTTTGTTCTCAGCTTAGGAGTCACTGCCTTTCTACAAGATCGTGGGGGAAACATCTTTCCAGGCAGGTAACTCTGCAACTCTGCAACTCTGCAAGAAATGGTGACGTGTCAGTAGCTAATGAATCCAGAGACAATACTTGGATCTTTCCTTATGGAAGTGGTTACAATTGAATTGTGGTGGTGTGTCATTCTCCTTCCTTATGTCTCTTCTCCCTCTGCTGCCATAACTTGGGAACATGCTGGGAAAAGGGATAAGTGTTTCTATTACATATACATGGATCAGTTTGCACAAGCCAGGAGTGATGGATGGGGGCAAAGAACGAGCCTATATATGAACCCAACAATAATGACTGCTTTTATTGGCTACAAACGAGTGGTCAGAACATGGTAGCACTAAACAGCTGCTCAGCTCAATGGGCTTCAACAATTTAACAAAGTAACCAATGCAGAATTTTGTTCAGGTGTCCTTCCTGCTCCAGGAATTGGTAGCATTCCTCTTTTGATAATGGAAATAGATCACCATCAGGTCAGGATTTGGGGCATGTTATCTTGTGGGAAAAGCTACCCATTCTAGTCATGACAAAATAGCCCATCTGTATCATCAGACTTATAGAAAACATATTTTCTTAACATTTGGAGCCTTCAGTTGTCAGAAGAAGGCAAATATGTTAGTTCAGACACACAGATACAGTATAATCTGGTCATTCGAATAATTAGATTTTTTTAAACAAACTTTTGACAAGAGTGCAAGTGAAAGGAAACAATATGGCACTCCACTAGAGTAACTGAAAATAAATGTACCTAATCAGAAACAGCCATAAAACACTTACATGTTCAATATAAATCTGATTTTAAAAACCCAACAAATTCTAGACTGCCGTATTTTCTGAGTGTATTCTAAGACAAAGTAAACCTGGTAACAGGAAGTTCATCTGTGCATAGCCAGGGCAGTAAACTGATGTAATGTAATAGTTTGTGAAGATTCCTATTAAATATTTGATAATATTTAATAACATAATATAAAATTTGGTATGATGTGATATAATATAGATTATATGATATAAAATTTGTGAATTTTAAAAAGTATTGATTGTGAACGTGAGAGATTTTTTCACTGTATATGGGAAAACTTACTAAAATAAACCAAACTTTCTTAGTGTAGTGCCTATTTGAAAATAGCATTTACTACTCTGCTTTACAAAGCAATAATATAATCACCTCATTGTGTTACTACTTAAAATAGTAATATCCAAATATGTACGCAATAGGAATGACTAGAAGTAACAAAAAAAAAAAAAAAGAAATTGAAGAGTGTAAAACTAATGTGTATTAACATAGTCCTGGTCTTTCCTACAATAAGGAGATCCTACTTTACTTTTTGTGGTGTTAAACACCTAAATGAATGGCAAACAAAATAGGTGATATGTAAAACACTGTCGAATATGAATGATGCATCTGAATGTGTTGTGGAAATATGCAATAGGAAATACTCTACAGAACGTATGAGCTGAATGAAAACAAAAAATTATTCCTGAGAGAGTCTTTCTACCCAACCATTTGTCATAGGTGTTGGAGGCAAATAACATCTTTAAAAAAGATCTGCTTGTCTTTCACAGTCATAAAATCTCCAGACTGATCCTAACTGCTGCAGCCTTTTGGCAGGAATATGTGCCCTCTGCTCATTGCTAGCAAGCCTCTTTGTTCAGGATGGAACTACAATAAAGAGAGGGAGTCTCATATGTGCTTCTTGCAAAATTCTTCATCTGTAATCACTGCGATACATGGAAAATGTCATAAAGAATTCAGCAAGTGGTTTTTTCAATGATATGTAAATGAGGCCTGTGATGATGAGGATTTAAAGCAGAACCAGTTTGAAATGTCCTGAACATGTCAGAATAAGTGTGATTAATGGAAGCAACCCTGGTTTTTATACAAGTAAAATAAGAATCTGGCCTGATATCTAATACAGACATTTCATTCTCTCAGCATGGCTAGAAAGTTATTCATTAAGAACCAGGTTCCTCAACTCTAATTTTTCATTTTCTGTGATTATTGGAAAAAGGGAATTATTTGAAGAAAGTGTAACTCCTCACTTGGGAGTTTTTCTTTCCACATCTTCAGAGTAAGTAAACTTGTGCTAATTACCATTCTATTAATGTGTACACTACTCTTTTAATTTTTCACTGATTAATCTGTTCTTCACACGCTAATGTCCTGTCATACAAAGAGAAGTAAGATAAACATAGTTGATATTAAGACTCTCTTGTAGAATTTCAGACCAGGTAAGAGCAATACATGGTGCATTTGAGGCAAAGGATTTGGATGCCTTTACATTTAAGACACCCAAAATGCTTAAATTGCAAGCCTGTTCAAGCACTGTGCTCCCTACAAGCATAGACAAGAGACATGCACTTCAAACTGCTATGGAGAGATGACTCTCTGTACTGACTGGATAGCTTAGAACAACTCAGAGTAAGATTGTCATGGTTAGTTAGAAAGTTAAGTACATGAGGTAGCAAGTAGTTGTAGTTATATTTCTTTCCTTACAAAAGCTTGAGGTTCAACATCTGGCTTGGAACATTCTATCTCTCTCCTGATAGTGTGGAATCATTCTCTTTAATATGTATTTTCATTATTGTCACATCTACATTTAAATATTGGCAAGTTCAAGCAGGAAAATTTCTAAAAGCTTGTAGGGCAAGTTTGAAAATTGTATTGGGAGACTAAGTTTTATTAAAATGTAGAATGTTTTCTTTAGTAGACTCTGCAAGTTTCTGTAAGGATCTCAGTGCCATGTACTTTGGTTTGCAAACACACTCACTCAGGAGCCCTCAGGCACAAGTAACCAGGCAGCAGGAGAGGTGCCAAGGTGTGCTGGGGCAGCACTCGGGGAGGAAGCTGTGACATCTGTGATTCCGCTGCCCACTGTGCTCAGAGCTTAGTGGGAGCAGCAAACCCTTCCCAGAAGAGAGGCAAATGATCACCAATCAGCTGTTAGTAATGTGTTTTCCCTCTGCCAGAGTGACTGCTTCCTGCTGCTGCCTTCTGCAGAGTTCCAACTAGCAGGCTTAAACTCTAATCTGGGAAAGAATAATTGCTCTAACAGTCACTGAAAAGCTCTCTGCCCTCACTTGGTATGGTGTTTCCTGTGGTTCTTGTATGAAAAATTCACCTTGTAATCACTGTTCCCTTTTAGTGTAGCTCAGAATTTCCTGTATGGAAATGGAAAGAGAGGAGGCTCAAGAACACTTAGCTTGGCTATGGAAAGAAGCTTACAAAGTTTGCATCTCTTTAGTGGTTAAGCAAGATGCAGGTACTGTGTTTAACAATACTGTTCTCCAAGGGGAAAAAAAGAAAAGAGCTGTTCCAAAGATCAGTAACTCTTCCTTTCTCAAATTCATGAAGCAAAGTTAATCAGCATCTTTTGCTTCTTAATTTAGTTATTTAAATCTTCAGTGGAGATAAATAAGATGAAAGAAAACTCAGGACATCTGTCTGAGTACAAGATATTGATATAAATAGAGAGGTTGGGAAAAATAGTTGAGAATCTTTCATTTTCTACTTCAGACAAAGCAGTCAGAACAGAACTGTGCAGGAAAAGCACTGCCATAAGCTCATGCTGAGGGAGAAATCGGGGCACAGCTCAGCACTGTTTGTTTTCATGTAGGTTTAGATAATAAAACACAGAAAGCTGAAAGGGAGATTTGATTTACTATTGCTCAGAAACCACATTTTCTTAGTCTGCGAGCTTCAGCTGTCCCTATGCTTTTACTGTCATTTTAGATATTTGCTTTTCTTTACATATTTTTCCATCTGCATTTTCCATTTGGCATAATAAAAGGTTTAGAAGGCTAGAAGAGGAGGAAAAAGTGAGTGGCTTGCTGCAAGGAAGCGGTGTCTCTCATTCATTTCTTTTCCCATTGTTTGGCAGGTGGAAAGCACAGATTTACAGAGCTGAACTGGATCAGCTGAAGGAGTGGGGGAAGAGAAACAAAACAAGTACAGTACCAGTGAAAAGAGCTTCAGCTTTATCTTGCAGCATCACCACAGCAACCAGAGAACACAATCAGAAGAAAAGGCAAGAGCAGAGAAGGCGAAAGTGCGGCTTCTTACCTTTGGACAGAAGGCAGCAAAATCATTATGCAGAACAGAAATGGGTATTTGATGGTTCTAGACAAACTGTGGCAAAGGGAAGTGTCCCGTCATTAACAGGAATGTGCCACAGTTTATGCACTGGAAAGGGAAGTGCCATGAGATCTACTGAAGAGACTATTTCTGTGGCTGCACACCTACATGTGTTTGCACCCCTGCTGGGACTCAATTAGGTGGCTGTAGGCATCGGGGATCATCAGGTACTGGATAGTGACCCTTTTTCCATTTGGGGTGTACCTGGCACGAGAACTGAAAGCCACCACAGATCTTCTTGAGAGACGCCAAGAGAGTGAGCCAATCTGCACCCCTTCCCTTCTGTACCTGCCTGCTGTACCATGGGATGTCGGCAAAGCTCTGAGGAGAAAGAGGCAGCGCGGCGGTCCCGTAGGATTGACCGCCACCTGCGCTCTGAAAGTCAGCGACAACGAAGGGAGATAAAACTCCTCCTCCTGGGCACCAGCAATTCTGGGAAGAGTACTATTGTAAAGCAGATGAAAATCATTCACAGCGGTGGCTTTAACTTGGAGGCCTGTAAGGAATACAAACCTCTGATTATCTATAATGCAATTGACTCTCTCACACGTATCATTCGGGCTCTGGCCACCCTTAAGATAGAATTTCACAATCCTGACAGAGCATACGATGCAGTGCAGCTTTTTGCCCTGACAGGCCCAGCTGAGAGCAAAGGGGAGATTACCCCGGAGCTGCTGGGGGTGATGAAGAGGCTGTGGGCAGACCCCGGCGTGCAGGAGTGTTTTTGCCGCTCCAACGAGTACCACCTGGAGGACAACGCTGCGTACTACCTGAACGACCTGGAACGGATCGCAGCTCTGGACTACATCCCCACGGTGGAAGATATTCTGCGGTCTCGGGACATGACCACAGGGATTGTAGAAAATAAGTTCACCTTCAAAGAGCTGACTTTCAAAATGGTGGATGTGGGTGGACAGAGATCTGAACGCAAAAAGTGGATCCACTGTTTCGAGGGGGTTACAGCAATAATTTTCTGTGTGGAGCTGAGTGGGTATGACTTGAAGCTGTACGAAGATAACCAAACAGTAAGTGCACCTTCTGCTCCTTGTTCTCTTTCCTTCTTTTCATTTCTCCTTCATCAATATTTGGTCTTTTATCTTCCCCTCCTTCCTTCCCTCCCAAGGCAGTAATCCCCAATCTTTAGGAAAACACAGAAGCTGTGGTTCCTTTATTTAGATAGATTTCCCCACAGAGTTAGTTATTTAATGTTACTTTTGGGAAATGGAGGTGCTCTTCACATGACAGGAAATTTTTTTTTTTTTTGGTGCCTTTTAGCTAAATGTTTACATGGTTAACTGTTACTTCAAACACCACTTAAAAAGGTAGGCAGTAGTGACATCCTGGTGTACAGGGATGGTTCATTTGGACACCATCAAGGTCCTGGGAAAGGTTGAAGGTAAAATAATAAGAAGTAACACTTACCTCCCCCTTTTTTCCCCAGCATTTTCAATTGGAATTTGGGATGAAGTAATTTTTTAAAAGCAATAAACGTGCTTTTTAATTGGTATGACATTTTTATATTTAAAATTTTCTGTGGCTGTTTTTGGTTAAATGGCTGATTTGCTTTGTACAAAGAGCAGCCATTCCCATTTCACAGTCTTTAATGTTAGCTTCTAGTTTTCACAGCATGCAAGTACAGTAGCTATGGGAAATACATGAATGCTTACAGATACGCAAATATGTATTTGCTGTGACTTTCAAATTGTCTGAATTAAGCTTCACAGGGGTTTCACTTGAAATTATTTTTTTACAGCCTTGTAAAATATGCTGTTTAAGAGAAGGGAGTTTGTGGATAGGAATGCACGATGGCCCCTTTTTTGTTAGTATAATTTATCACATAAATAATATTTCCCTATTCTTATCTTCTGTAGTAATTTTGCAGTTTATAAACAGCACTTCTGTTTTCTTCTATGTACTATTCTGATGAGCCATTCCACTGTCCTGTGCATCCTGGAGATTCTTGTCTTGGCATTAGTGCCTTCCTATTGTAACAGATTTCTGTATCTGCTTTTTGCTTAGTAACCTCCTCTTGACATGAGACAAGCATTGCCACTAATACTTTCTCCTCATTCTCAGACATGTTAGGAAAAGTATTTTACATCTAGACCCTGACTAGTAGTTTCTTGCAATTCTTTTGAATTTTCCTGCCTCACTTTTTAGATTAAAAATCAAAAAGAACTACCTGAAAGGGAAAAAGATCAATATACTGTGAAAAATCCTTATGAGCATTGGTCCATACAGGACCAACAATAGTACCTACATTGGTACATTACTGGAACTGCAACACTGAGACTGCCACTCGTGAGAAAAGCCCTACAAATTATAGAGTTGCAGAGTGTAAAATGCTTCCTGGTGTAGTATCTGTGGTGAAGAGAACTGCTAAATAAAAGCTAGTCTAGTGCCAAACATAACTTACTGCTTGAGAGAGCATGTAAGAATCTGGCTGATTTATAAACTGTGAAAGTTGAGCAAATGATCTGTATGAATATGAAAACTTCTGTGATCCTGTTGACAGAAGTGGAGAAATGCTATGCATGAACTCTGTCTTTATTGAAGATGCGTTAAAGTAATGATTGACAGATATGGTAAAAAATGAGGGGAAAACCAGTTCTGCACACTGTGGGTTCTGATTATAGCTGAGTCGTGAAGTCTGCTGAGGGTGAGATTGTTGTAGTGACACCAGTGAGCAGAAGGGAGAACAAAAATAATGCCTGAACTATCAGCTGCCTGGAAAACTTTTCCTTTGTGTGTAATTTTAAGTGACTACGTTAAATTTATCCTGCCTGAAAACAAATGACAGAAGGGGAAGGCTGACTTTTTCAGAGGTTTTTGTCTTTCTCCTGCTATGCTTCATTCTGGGTAACATCACTCCTAGGAACAAAATCACCTGAGTGGACAAACCAATATTTTTGCTTGTCTGTTTAACATATGTGATAGTTAGCTGTTTCCCTTTAAAGTTTCCCTTTAGTAAAAAGTTTTTTTTTTTCTCCCTGATATGGTTCATTTTTTTCCTTTGCCTTGTGTGTTCTGTCACTCCATAACAATATTTTTCCTGCTTATCTAGGGTTATCTGGAAATGTGATCTGTGTCTGGTTTCATTTCTACAATGTCTTGGGAGGTTTTTTCCCTATCTAATATAATAAATATAGCTTTATCATTCCATGCACCATAGCTAGTTAGCATGACTCAACCACATAACAGCTGCCTCTTCTTTTGACACAGTTGCAAAATTGTAAAATACCTTTGTATTGCTATTGATTTATTGTGTGATTATTATTCCTGACCAGCACTCTGAGAAGGTTGCCTTAAGTTTTTATATCCCATGCTGATTTCTTCTCTATTATGTCAAATAAATTACTTGTCTTGTTTTTCATGGTCCTTAGCAGCTGATTGACCCATTCTGTCTTTTATTACACATTAAGATGCCATCTCTGGCCTTTGATAATGTTACATTATCAAGTAATAATTTTTTTGCCTTCTTACATGTTGCATCCTGCACTTCGAAGGCACTACCCATTAATATCTAAGTGTCTCATCTTTATTTCAATTCCTCTTTAAATGAATGTGTGCTAGAGAATGTTAAATAATCTGTACTCTCAGAAGGCAGTGCTGCTGCCTGTCCCCATGAAAAGAATTCTTGCAGTTTATTTGTGAGTGTCCCCATCTGCCCAGCTCTGTCCTGCTATACATTCTCACAGATGGTTTTCTTCCACAGCCTGTAGCTGCAACAGGGTTTGAGACTATGAGAAACACTTCAAAGATGCAATAATAAAGCACATAATGAACTGAGTTAAACATCAGTGTGTGCCTGAGAATTCCTGAGGTCAGTATTCACGAGAGTGCAGGAGAGACCAAGCAAAGGTTGTGCAGGTCTAAAAATGACACTGGTTCAGTAATTTTATAAATATGGATGTTAGAGGAAAGCTGCTTGCAGCTAACAAGTAATTTTTATTCCCTTTCTTAGAGCCACTGCAAATGAATACAAAAAGTAAATTTTAGGCTTTTTGAGGCTATTTTTTACTATCTTGTTAAAAGGAAGATGCAGATGAAAAAGTCAAAGAGCTGCAGCAAACAGTTCAGGCTGGAGTAGGCCTCATGAAACACTAATTGCTGCGGTCATAATGGAACCTCTCAATTATCTAATAATAACTGGGAAGCCTTCTGTCATATCTTAATTGTATGAATTTTGAACAGAAATCCTGTTTCTGCCAGGAATTTTTTTATCAAGTAAACAACATTGGTAACATTTTTTTCTTCTTTTTTTTTTTTTTTTTTTTCTCCCTGAGGCCAAATACTTAAGGGGCTTATTTGCCTCTCCTGACAGTTCAGCTTTTTGAGTAATTCAGGGTATTAAAAATCCTTTCCGGCATGCAGCACTTTTCCTGCAATGCTAGTACCAAGTCAGGACAGAGAGGAATTTGTGATCTGTGCACCCACAGCCCTCCTAGCACCTGTTATTATCAATGGTAAAACATCTTGTCAGGAAACATTTTTCTGACAAACGAAGTCACTTGGGAATCCTAGAAAATGATTGACCTAAACTGTTCCATTTTTTCATGAAGCTTTCCCATTTCAAGACTTTTCATACTGAAGTTTGTGTGGGAGCAAAGCCTAGATGACTTCAGCACTCATGTGTGTAATCTTTCAGCACTGCAAATGAAATTCTAGCCTTTTTGCACTTAACAAAGTAATATATATAGTTCCTTACCAAGGTTTAACTTTATATAGTAATGCATCACAATTCCAGCCTTAAGACTTGTATCCAAGCATGTACCTTCTAAAATATGTAAACAGTAGTAAAATGAACATACATAACAGGAAATTATTGATCAACTGCAAATTTGCAGGTTTTTTACTAGGTATTCTTTCAAGTCTGAAGATTTATTTTTGTTTACATTGTTCATTATAATTGTATGCTTCTTATGTGAATATTCTCACATAGAATGCATGGGACAGCAATTTTTCCTGTTTTGGATTTGTTGCCATACCCTGAACTTTACATTCTACGTAACTTCAGATGCTAACAGTAACTTTATAGGCAAATAATTCTGTCTGTATGCTCACTAAATTATTTCCTCTAATTGGAAAAAAATGTAATAAATATGATAATGTGCCACACTAGGGAATATTAAAAATAGACTCATTCTAATGGCATTGTATGATTGCAGGAGTATGCCAGTAGCACACTGAAAAAGCCTGGAAAGCTTTGCTGTGAGGCTTATCTATTTCATGTCAATAGACTAATCCCTAAGACAACCCCATATTTAAACCTACAGATAAATACATATTTTGTCACTGTAGAGCAGTAGGTTTCATTAAAAGAAATTCATGGGGGCAGAACCAGAAAGACTTTTACCTGTTTTGGAAAACCATGGCACAGAAATAACGGACCTACTGGGCAGCATTTGTCTGCTTTGGTATCCAGGGCTGGTTGTCAGACTTACATCTGCATTAGATGACTGAATTTCCTGATGTATTTAGGTAACAGCAGGCAATGGCTCAAATCCCCCATGACAAATGCCTGAGAGATGATGTAGCTCTCTGGTTTTGGTCTCTGTGACTGGCTGTGTTCAAACCTCCTAGACTAGGTAAGGTGTTTTGCTGTGATTTTTAAAGATATTCCAAGCATTACAGCACTAAGGTAAATAAAATATTGAGGCATCAGGAGTGGCAGAATGCTCCTAAATATCCTATAAACTTCAGGCTCAGAATAGTTCTTAGGTAGAAAGACATGGGTACCGAGAGATGAATAAACAGAACTTAAAATCTCAGTCATCCAGTAACACTGCTGCTCTTCAAATGATAAAAGAAGGAAAAAAACCCAAGCAAAACCCAGGTGAATTGCAGGAATGCTATCAGTGTGGAGGCAGTAAAGCTTGCTCTGTAACTGCAGGGTTAAGGCAGCCGCCAGCATAGCACACATGAACACAAGGCACCTGTCAAGCACTGGGAGAATCGCAATGAGTCAGAAAGCCACTGCCACTGGCAGGCAGAGGAGCTGATCATATACACTGAATAATGGATTATATTGATATCATATGGATATCAATATAATATGGATAAAGAATCAGTTTCTGAAGGAAAGGAACCGAATGTCTCTGCCTCTCTCAACAGAGTTGGAAAGCCACAAATATCTTCCCAAATATCTTGTCATAGGAAAGATCCAAGTGAAATTGGAGAACTGGTTATAGTGAGGAAGGAGTTAGAAGAGGAATACACCAGAGCAATACAAGGTTCTTTGACAGCATACTGTCATCCTTATGTGCAACTCTCCAGATGACTCTATTGCAAATAATTTACTTAAAAGCAAGTTGTAAATTTGTTCTTGAAGAATCCCTTCAACAGCAAGGAATGTCACATAATTTTAGGGCTGTGAGGCACACGTGACAAGCCTGGCCTGGCCTTATGGAAAATATGCTTCTTGGACATGTAGAGCTTTAATCTTCAGAAGTTAATTAGATTCTCTAAAACTTAATGCATATGAAGTAGAGTGGCATAGTTCAGGCAATCAGTTTTTCTTCTTTGTGATGAAAATATGTAGTTTTTCATGTGAACTTTACAATAAACCAAGCAACTTTTAAAAGACACATGAGAAACATGGATGATACAGATGTAGCTTGGAAATTCACTTGACTGCATTGTAAGGGGTCAAGATCCCACTGAAGCCCAATGCCACAAAAAGAATTATGTGGTTTGAGTTTAGAGACTTAGAATCCATGTAGTGGGTAGAGAAGTGTTGACATCATCTCTCATAATTCTGTATGTTGTCTATTTAACAATCACAGTGAATAGAAATGTGCCAACATGAAAAAAAAAAAAACTACCAAAAAAGGAAAATTCCATCCTGGTCTAGAAAAACAGCTACTTTGGGTTATTTTTGTAAGTGTATAAGCTGTAACAACTCTCTGTGGTATGCCAACCCTGGAAAGAGTCGTGGAGTCCAATTAGACTTAAAAACAAGCAGAAATGCTGGAACAAAGGAGGATCCTTGCTGTTAATACAGCTTCAGAGAGAGTTTTGGTGGTGGTGGATTTTTCAGAATTTTCTTTCATTATTACAAGTCAGTAATTACATTGCAGGTCAAATCAACAACCTTGTCAGACCAGCGTTGGCCATGGACTCATCCCTGAGCATTCTTGTTCTTGGGGAGCTACAGAATTCATCATGTTCTCTTTTATAGAATTTACTATTAAGTCTGTCTACTACCTTTACACTAATATCCTTATAAGGTAATCACCCTAATAACCTTTTATATCAATCAGTGCAACACTGGCAAAACCATTTGGTGGTTATACTATCAGCATGTTCTGGCTGAGTTGAACAGCACGGCTAAAAGGAGCCAATCTAGGCCCTGACTGAAACTTTACAACTTAAGAAAATATAGGTATTTGTTATAGGGTGCTGGAGAGGCAGTCAGTTTTATTTAAGCTATAAAGTTTTGCAAATACAAATATTTTATCACCAAACCATACCTAGAAATATTCTCATGGGGCAGTTTGAAGCAGCACTTAATCTAGACTAGAGCCTTTTCAAACGTAACTTTTTGTTCCTTTTTTTTTGCATTTAAAATATTCTGTGGATGCAAAACTCTTACCTAACTTGAAACTTGTTTTGCTTATTTCCTTCATAAGGATCATTAGTGACTACTCTTTGTCAATTCTGCAAAATCCCTGAATTAAATTACTTAGATGAATTTTAAAAAATCTCAGTGACTTGGCATACAGCTGAAATTAATTCTAATTCTGCTATATTGTTGTCTTAATCCTGGCCTGTGCTCATGGCATGTTTTAATGTAGTGTTATCTGTGCCTATAGTTACTCTTTCTGTCACTAAGATATTAACTAAGCTTGGGCATTAAACAGATCCTATTCACTTGCAGAGATTTAGTAATTTGCCCTTGTTGCTGCAGTTTTACTGTTTTCAGCCTTCTTTTTTTTTTGGCTGTGTGCTGCCAAGACTGGATACGTATGCCTGTATCTTGGGAAAGATTTTTGAGCATCAAAATGTATTTTTTGAAAGCTATTAATACGCTCAGTTAAACTTTTAACTTGTCAACCAATGACAGTGTCCCCTGATTATACTTCAAAATTAGCAGACAATGAATAACTCCTCTACTCCAATTAATTCAGCGCTCTAACTCCTGTCACTTATTTTTTAGATATTTAAGCTTGATACTGTCCTTTCTTTCCATTATTAAGCTGATTGAAACAACTTGCTTTCAAAATACACAGTCCACATACTCTCTGTGTACTTTTTCTCATTATTTACTGATTGGCCATATTTTACTTTGCAAATAGGAACCAACTCCCAGCCATTTCCCATCAGTAAAAACAAACTGTTGATAATAGTTTAAGATAATTTAGCATAAAATGAGAAGGAAGAATCCTTCAGTGTCTCAGTTATGGGGAGAAATTTGTGCCTAAACTGATTTTGTGGAAGGCCATGATGGTGTCTCGGGGGTGCTGCACCTCCTCCAGGACAGCCGGGCCCCTCTGCTCAGCAGCCCGACGTTCTCTCCCTCTGCTGTTTCCCTGCCAGCACAGCGCTGGGGTGTCACAGCTGTGACAATGGCCTCAGCCGGGTCCTGCCAAAGCTCTCAGTGTTTCCAGCAGCCTGAGCTTTCCCACTGCAACTCTGACACAGCAGTGAGCTTATTTATTTCTGTTAATATTTCCCCAGATCCGTTGGAATTCCAGCGCTGTAAATGCTGATGCAGTAGCACTGTGATAATACTGGTCAAGGATGTCACTGCACTTGTCAGGGTACACTAATTTTTATAAAGCCTCTATTAGGTGTAGTCTGACAGTGTGCATTCTCCTGGCAGTGCTACAGAGAGGGATGGTTCTAACAGGAGCTTGCTGAGTGCCTTTGCTGTTCTTCAGAGATCAAATCAAAGTAGGAATTAGAATTAAATAAATAAATAACCCCTCAACAACCCATACAGGGAAAAAGAAAAAAAATGCAGTTGAATTGGAAATGTGAGAGGTTAACAAAGGAGGTTAAAGATATGTTAAAAAAATAAAATGAAAGTTGACAAGAGTAAATGCTTTGTGGCTGTGCCTAAAATATCCTGCAGGCAGTGTTCTGCAGAGCATGTGGCTGTCATTGCTATCCAGCAATCCAGACTGAGACTTACAGCATTTAAAAAGGTTTCAAAAGGTTAATTAGTTTTGTAGAGCTAAAAAGAAGTGAAGCACCTGCTTAGTGTATAAGTACCTGAAGGAGCAAAAAAAGCTCTATATTCAAAGAAATACGTAATCTAACAGAGAAAGGCAAAGAACAAATGGTTGGAAGTTAAGTCAGATAAATACCAACTTGAAATAGTGGGGGTTTAATTCTATTTTTTAAGGAAAGAGACTGAACCAACTTTTCTCTGGCAGCAAAGACATAAAGATTATTGATGTGTTAGAAATCATGGAAAAGCCTGAGAATGGTCATGTGTAGGAATTAGTGCTTGTTCCCCCTAAAATGTGGTGGGATCAGAAGCTCAGCTGAAGCTCATCTACACCAACACCCACAGCATGGGCAACAAACCAGGGAGCTGGAAGGCACTGCACAGCAGGAAAACCATCGAGCTGCCATCACAGAAAAGTGGTGGGATGACTGGCACAACTGGAGTGCTGCAATGGGTGGCCAGCAGCTCTGCAGAAGGAGTAGGAGAGCTGGTAGGTGATGTGCTGCTTGCAGGCTGCCTTGGCACAGCAATCACAAAGTGGGAGTTTGCAATTCTCAGAAAGCAAGGAGGGAGCTCAGCAGAACTGACACCTTGGACTAGGCCTGTTTAGGAGACTGGCTCACACAGTCCCTTGAGGGGACAGTCCTGAAGGGCAAAGTAGGCCTTTGAAAGCTGGATATTCCTCAAGAAGGAAATTTTAAAGGCACAGGACACTATTTTTACAGGCAGGCTGTCCCCATGTGCCAAAAGATGAGCCAGTGGGGAAGAACTTGCCTGGGAAACCTGTCTGCTCCTGGCTTGCATGGGTGTAGTGGTTTAATAAAGAGTTCTGTAAAATACACAACTAGATGATGAAAATCCTTATATTTATATCATCATACATGTAGCTTAATAGTTGAAATCGTTGTTTTACTGGAGAAGAAGTACTGGGAAATTGTACAGAATTCCAGCAGGTTGTATTGTAGATGCTGATTTCATTTTATTGACAGTAGTTTTCAAATGACAAAATGAATGAAAATATTACTGCCACTGATTTTAATATGAGCAAAACCAGGCTCCAGATTTTAATTCTTTATATTTTGCTTTCCTGATTAATACTTCTGTATTTCTGTGCTCTTTGCATTCATTATTTGCTATGAGGAAATTGCTAGTTTTTATTGGTATGAATTTTCTTTATTAATACTGCACATTCTCAATTGTTTCCTTTATTGTTAAATAGATCCTGGATGATATCTTGCTTTCTGACTCATGAAGCTGACTTTCCTATTTAGACATCAATTTTATATGCAATTTCTTGTATTGCTCAATGTATAGGTACCACATAAAAAGGGAAGCTCTTGCACAGTATCAGGCCGAAATGAGGCACTGTATTAAGTGCCTCATTTGCCTTTTTTCTTCTATATTGTTTAGTGTACAGCTAAACAATACAGAAGAAAAAAAAATCTAGCTTTCCCCAGTGTGATTTTTCAATCATTCTCCCTCATCAGTATAATTACCTTCATGACTGTAGTACACTGAATTCAACCCCAATCTGTAATATCACTATGTCACTTTTTGAAGTTGACATAGATCAATAACAGCTCCTGCTAAAAGGGCATCAGTCACACAGCAGGGCAATGCCAAGTGAGGTGCAGCTGGCCAGCAAAGAGGAGATGAGTTATAAGATAAAGTCTTGGCTCACCCACATGATTATGTATTGAATTTGCAGGCCATGCATATGTTAGATTGCTGATATTTTCCCACTCTTTATTGCTTGGTACCTGTAGTCTTTCCCATCCATACACCTCTGAAAAAATCTTGTTTACTTTCTTTATTTTTTATCCCACTTTAAAGAATCATTACTACCTTAAAGGTAGCATTACTTAGTTTTTAATTTTGCACTAGAGGCAGAAAGATTAATAAATAATACAATTTTAACATTTATGCAGCAGTATTTTTGCTGAGGAGCCCTGTTCCACATTTTGAGGTTTTTTGCTCCAAAGGTGCCAGCATCTGTCTTGAATGGAAGGTAACTGGGAGTGATTAGTTAGAGGTTTAGCTGAAAATGATTCTCAGTATGGATTTTACAGATGGTATGATTTCAATTAGTTGCAGGTTCCACTTAATGTGAAGATTTTAGAGAAATTATAACCTTTTTTCCACTGAGGGCTTTTGCAAGGTGCCTTCTCAGTTTGCCTTACACAAAGGATTCTAGGGCATGCTCATTAAGAAGTGGTCAGAGTTTTCTGGAGCAGCTTGACAAATCCTTTTATAATTCTGCTGTTTTCTCTATTATGAAGATGATTATCCTCTGAACAATAGGGAAAGTAGATGATTATCCAAAAGTGCAAGCTGGAAACCAACAGGTTTTCTATGGTAATAAATCCTGGACATAAAATACCTCCACTGTTCTTAAAATCAAGTGCTGAAGTGCTATTTGTGTCATACAGCTCTGATTAGGGCATGTGCCATTTCTGGTGGGTGAAAGAAGACAAGTTTTTAAAAAACAGAAGTGTAATATGGCTGACAAAAGCACCTTCCAGAAAGAATGATTGAGCCATTGCTGTCTAAATCCCCTAATGTATCCTCAAAGGATCTTTCCTTCAGTAGTTGTTTAGTGTCCTGCTGTTCTCCCTTGTTGTTCAGCAGATGACAAATACTTCCTCTACGTCCTTGCTGCTCCTTCTGATGTGCTCCTCCTGAGTCAGTGTTGATATTTATGTCATACATTGCCATTCAAGGAGCCCAATCCTCAGAGCTGAGGCCTGAATGGCAGCATCATAATACAGCATTGTGTATGAAAGGGTATTATTTTTTAAATTTTAGTTATGAAACTTCATAGATGCAGTCAAAGGAGGGTATCTGCAGTGACTCTACAACAACAATTCCTAAACCTTTTCGTATTATAATGTTCCTTTTCTGTGGTAAAGCAGTGGAGATAAGGGGTTTATTTCTTGATTGTTCTATCAACTTGCATCAGTGGCTTAATATTCCTTGTTCTGTCTTGCTTTTCTCAGTTCCAGACGTGTATGGCTTATAAAAAAATAGATGTTTTTTGAAAGAGATACTTCTTGAAACACTTTTTTAGCATAAAAATGTCCCAGAGTATTTGTTGCACCAGAGCTTGGATAATTGGTTTTGCAGGCTGACATATTACCCTTGTTTGAATGTCTTTCAAAAAAGGATTTACCAATAAACATGCCAGAAGTCAGACTGATTTTATAGATAAAGACTAATAAACATTTTCATAGATCTTCATTAGTATGCACTGGTCATCTGCCTTATGATTTGCAAGTTTTTTTGAAATTAACTTCATGCAAACAAGTCAATACAATATTCTTGACTTCCACTACTAAAAGTGACAGTATTTTTACATATTGAAGTGTTTATTTTCATAAACTTATATTTTAAAAATACTTTTGTTCTTGAAAAATGAAAACCACACCAAGTCTCTATGCAGTAAATGTTCTAACAGCAAGCTTTTAAATTATACATCTATTTACTGTTTGTTTTCCATAGATTTTTAAAAGTTGCCTTCATAATACATACTGTACTCCATTCTCCTGGAGGGTCAAAGTACTGCAGTGGAATCTGCCCATACAACGGTCTTTTAAGGACTAGAGCTTATATTTTGAATCAGAAAAACAGATTTCCTAGAATATAAACGCTTATTTATATTACTAGAATAATTTTAGTAGTGCTCAAGATTCAAATCTCTATAATAAGTAAACAACCAAAATAATTAGTCTGAGTAAGATTCATGAATAAAAATATAGATGTCAGTGTATTTTCTGCTTCCAGTTAGATTTTCTAAGATTAAAAGAATGTTGAGGTTTTGTAAGTATTTTAGAACATTAAATGTACTCAAGAGTTCAAATCTATGAGAGTCTTTTTGAAAGGCTTAAAATTTAATTTTGTATCAAATATTCTATTTGCAATAACAGAAAGGAATTAGAAGCTTTATACAGGTAAGATTTTAAATTTTAATTAAATAGTTTGGAGTTGTGCAATATCTTTTTCAGTGAACAAAAGTAATTCTGTAAGTTTAAATGATCTTCTCTTCCCTTGAGAAAGGGTTCGACTTCCAATAGCAAAATCTTAGCAGCATTTCATTTTGCATTTTTCTGGGAAATCTTGCATTCCATTCCTGCCTTCTCTGCAGGTCAGGTTTGTCCTGTCTATCCCTTCTCCTACCGCTGTGAGGAATTTATTCTGAGCCTCTTCTCTCCAGAATGCATTCGCTTACACACATGATCATTTACAGACAAGGACCCTAAATTTGACTGCCTGCTTCAGCAATACAGCATCTGTCATTTAAACCATCTCTTTATCCCTTTTTATGAATATTTTAATGCCAAGAATATGAGCACACTTCTCTGCTATTTCCATGGAAACCTGAAGAGGGACTTGAAATGAATGCAGTGGAAAACAGGAGTTGGAGGAGAAGGCATCTTGGGTTCTCTCTCTGTGCTTAGGACAGGTTCAGGAGTCACTGGACCAAGATTATTTTCTGTTATAACTGGGTACAAAATAAATTACAGTTTTTCTGACCTAATATTTAAACACTAAGTTGAAAATAGGAAAGCAGTACACAACCCAAAAGCCTTTTCCCTTTTAATGGACTAATTAGAAAATCAATCTACACTTCCCTAAGAAATCCAAGAAATGGACAAGTGATAAGCAGCCTTGCAAATAAATGAAATCCCTTCCAGCCTGCAAAAGCTGGTGACTTGGTTAGTTTTCCTCCTTGTTTCCTCTGGTATAAGTAATTCTCAGAATGTCTCTTTCTTGATTCAATCCTAGATGCATTAATTGAGAGTCCTCCAACCAGACGGCAGTTATTTTACAGAGACAGCACTAGAAGTTGATTTGTTGCAAAAGATATCAGGCAGGCTGCCAAGGCTACTGCATTGTTACTCACAAGGAGTAAACATTTAAAAAGAAAAAAGTTAGTATGACTTTTAGTTCTGTAATAACAGAAAATATCAAATGTTCAAACAGCTTCTCTTTTTTTCTTTGTTGCTCTGTTATCCAACTTGTCATTACTCCACCAGCACTTCCTGTGATTCCCCTTGTGATCCCACAAGAACCAGTTCAAGTGACATGATAATGTTTTTGAAATAAGCCAATAATGCTGTTTCTGTTTTCTCCTGAGAGCAGGAGAGTCCCAGGAGACACTTCCTTGTGTAACTCAATTAGTCTCAGCACATCTGACAGCCCTCTCTACCTAAGTTATCCATTTCAGCTGCAATTATTAGCTGGCAAGTTAATATAAATAATGTGAGGTACTTAGATGTACGGAATCCCACAGTTTAAGGAAAAACAATCTGGTCTCACTGAAATTCACACACACAATCAGTAGTAAAATTTGGTGATGGAGGTACAAAAGGCACAGCCCTATCTTCTAGTGCTGCAAATTCTAGGATTAAAGTACCACAAGTGCTTTTCCCCAGTGTAGAAGAGAAGGAATTTTAGAATACAGGAGGATCCATTTAGAAGTAGCCACAGCCAAGATTCTTTATGAGATGTCTGATACCTAGAGACACATTTAAATACACCAAAATGACTCTCACTCTACTAGATTAGTCATGAGAAAGCTGGGGACAGAAGACAATAAACCTACCTTTCTGCAAATGGTAAAATGTATGGTGATGTAAAAAAAATTACTCATTTGCAGGAAAAAATATTTTCAAAATAAATTTTCAACCATTATTAAAAAAGAACAATTAAGAATTTCATTATTTTAACAAGATCTTAATATTTCAGATGGCACAGCCATGGTCTCAGAGGTGCTGGGGTTTTTCTCTAATTCCTTTTCTGTGTTTCTGTGCTAATATGAATGGTACAAGCCATTACTATGGAGATCTGATCAGTCTCTAAATTATATAAGCACTGTTTCTCATCTGGAATGTACAAGTCAGAGGAGGAAACAGCACTGGGAGAGTGAGGAGGCTGGGAGTAAGTTTCGATTGTGAAGCATTGTGGGTTGAGGATGAGGTGGAGAGGAGTTTAAGTGCTCTGGTGCAATCAAATAAGTGTTAGTAAATGGGAGAATGTTGTTGTAAGCTTATTTTGACTGTCTTGTTTATGTATATTTCTATTCTGACTTTATATTGATGATGGGTTTTTTCCATAGATTTTATGCCTCTTACAATGAATGTAAGGATTTTTCTATGATTAATGGGGGCTCATGTGATAAATAAGACTGTCAACTGCAGGAACACTGCCATCATCTCTAGCAGAGGGAGGAAAATGTGAAATAAATGGATCATAGGGCTACAGGAAGACAGAAAGTTAATATGTCTAAAGCAGTGGAACACTACTGCAAAACCTGGCATAGGTCCACGTTGCTTTTTAGTTCTAAATGTGTTTATTAAATGACAATTTTCTTTGGTAATCCCACATTCCTCCTTACTTTTCTCAAAGGAATCTAATTTGAGATTCTGTGATTTGATTTGTAGTAGGTCTGATTATTCAGAGCGACAGCAGACATCATTGATAGCTTGAAAAACCTATTAAACTTTGTTAAATAAATTAATACATATGCTGAAAACTTATGTTCTAGAAAATTAGATTGGGTGTCTAGAATTACTGGGTTCCTTCTAACTATAATTTCTCATTGTACAGATTGTTTCATTCCCTATTTATAAGTTCCTTTTAACGGCACCTCTTGATCTGACAACATGCTGTGGAAACAAATGTAGGCAATGAAATACCCAGATACAATAATTACAAGCTTGAGAAGAAACCAGTAATTCTGGTTTTTGAGCAGTTCATAAATAGCAAGTCTATAGTAAAGCACAAATCTATAAATTGAGTTGTGACTCTAAAGACAAATATTGACTAGCACAGGACATTGTCCATCTTACAAGTTGAATGAGACAGAATTCAGTGAAGAGAAAATGTGTTCCTGTAACCTGAGACACAATGTGGTCTTCTTAAATATAGTTTTGACTGAACAAAATTTTTTTACTTCTTTGTCTGTAGCCCAACAGCTTAGAATTTCCAACTCAAATATGAGAGAAGCATTTCTTTCAGCATACATCACCATTTATTTCATTCTTCTCCAATTGCTCTAAAATAACTTCATAGAAATTATCTCTTGAAAGTGATTTGATCTGAATTCCAGTAATGTTGCTTAAAATCAGAAGAATTTATTGAAAGTGAAGACAAGATTCTCCATGATGCTAAACATGCTGGTTTTGCACTATTAGTACTTTTCTCAGCTTATGCAAAAAAGGCCAAGATCAGACCCAGATTTAGACCCTCTGCTTGAGGCTGCTTTGCAGTTTCCCTTCAGCTTTATTCCTCTTGTGTTTTCATTCTTGACGCTGAACACTGACCTTCGTGCCCCTCAGCCTTTCTTTCTTCCAGGTTAGTAGAAGGCAACCTCAGAACCCCAAGGAAGGGAAGAACTTTGTTAGAATTACAGGCATGGGTGCTAAAACTAACCACTTGCACCTGCTACCCTAATCTTGCAACATGGACAGGCTACGAAGGGAATGCAGCTGTTGTTCCCACAAGAGATCTCTGTGCTAAACTCTGTGAGCATCCTACCTAAAATATCTTCAAAGGTGCAATAAAACAAGAAGCCAGTGCTCCTGCAAGAATTTCAGCTGCCTAAGCTGTGAGGGCAAAATGCATCCCTCTACAGATGTCCCACAGTCTGAGAAATGGTCTCAGGGTTTGTGGGACTTTTTTCCCTGCAGTGAATTTCTCAGTATAAAGGGCCATTTACCTTTTTTGGTGTATAATAGGCTGCTTTTATTGTTCAGATACTACTGAAGAATGAAATGACTGGCCAATTTTCTGGTGAAAACTGGTTCAGCTTCAATGTGGACCAGTCTCTCTTTCTTTCTCCCTTTGTCTGTCTGTCTGTCTTCCTGTCATTCAAACAGTCCAGCATTGGACAATGCAAATTACTAGAGGTCAGTACTTCTAGTGCCAAGAGCCTTTGCCTACCTTTCAATGAGAAACACTCACTGATTCAAATGATGGTGAAGTGTGTGAAACAAACTTTTTGAAGACTAACGGGAAAGGCAAAATTGCCTGGGAACTGAAGCAATTTCACATGGATTACATAAAGGAGAAGTTTGCACCAACAGGGAAATAAACAACTGATTTCTCCCCAAGGATGAGCTGTTCTGACAGCCAGAACACACAGACCAGCTGTGCTAGGTCACAGCCAGTACCTGCAGCAGTCTGTGTCTGACTGTGGGCAACAATGGACATTTAGGAAAAATATGGGAACAGATCAAGCATACACTGATATTTCCTGCAATTTACCCTCCCAGGTAACTGAACAGCAGATTGCATCAACATCTTTCTGTTTAAGTGCCCTTTTAATTTTATTGCTTCTTGAACCCAATTACACTTTCCTGACTTTTACTATTATCGTTATGACTCTCTAACATCTCATGACAGAGTTTTACCTTTAATTATGCACTGTATGGAAGGAATACTTGTCTGCTGTCAGATAAATGAATTTGATGTTTCTTACTTCTTGCATTGTAAGAAATGGTGAAAAAAAATCCGCTATTTGAGATTTCCATACCGTTCATGGTTTTGTGAGCTCTGCCATGTTCTTTCTCAGCTATTTCTTTTTCCAGGTTGAAAAGAACTAGTAATTTAATTTCATATGATAGTCATTCCATGCTTATGATAATTCTTGCTGGTTTTCTCTGTTTTCTAATGCTACTGTTACAAATTATTCCTCATCTTACATCTTTCATAAAGATCCAGAAAGTCTTGTTTGAAAGATGGGCTTGAGTGTGTTCAGATGAAAACCTACTTATTTGATAAGCCCTCTTTTCTTTCTATCATATGGGTATTTTCTCCAGAGAAAGGGCATTCACAGGCAGGAGATTTTGCAATCTGTCCCCCTGCCATTATTGTGTTACACAAAATTACTGAACTCGCTGGTGCATTCTAGTGGCACACTAGTGGGCAAAAGTACTGGAGTCCTTTCATTTAAAAAAAAAAATTAATTTCCTGTTATGTATCCAATATATTGTTTTGCTTCAATTAAGACAATTGTCAGAAAGCAATATTCACCCTATTAATATCCTTTCCCACCCTGCAATGTATTAGGAAAATGCCCGTTTCAAAGAAGGTGCAATGAAAAATATTTTTTTCTTTACAAATACAGTATCAGCCAAAGCTTGGGTTATGAATAAACTATACAAAATGTAGGTTAGTCAGTAGCCTGAAACAGTGAATAAACATTTCTCTTTTCACTTGTGTATTCCTATGTAGTTCTCTTGCAGATTTCTGCACTATTTCAATACCTTAAAGGGTATTCCAAGGACCAGAGAGCATCAAAGAACAGAAAACAGTGAAACCTGGGTATTCCACAAAGGCCACAACTCCATTCATTAACTATTTCCTTTTCATCCTGCCTCAATAACAGAATAGTGGCTCTTTCCATCAAAGGATAGCCCTTGTGCTCATATTCATCTCTGTATGAGGCAAAGTTTGAGACCTGCTCAGAACTGTGTTTTTAAAATTGGCTTCTTATTTATGCATTCAACTATAAATATGTGTTTACATTGCATGGAATTACAGAAATGTAGGCTGGATGTGATCTCTAAAGGTCTGGACTACTGCCAACAGTAAATCAGGCCAGCTATGGCTTTATCAGTTAGTCGAGTTAAAATCCTCTATGGATGTAGATTTTACAAAACTCAGCAAATTGTTGCAGAGCTGTGCTAGTCTTCTAGAGAAAACCTAACATCCAATCTGAACCTCCCAAACTTCAATTCATGTTCATTGCTGCTTATCCTTTCCTCTAATACTGCTGGGAAGAGTTCTGTGTCACCATTACTTCAAGTAATCATAGGCTGTCACCCTGTGGCCTCCTAAAGAGGAGGCCCAAACAGGCCCAGTTCCTTCAGCCTCTCCCTGAAGGTCAATGCAGAGTTAAGTTACGTCTTCTGGGTAGATGGAGACTGGAAATCAGGATGAAATTATTAACTATGAAGGTGGTGAGGCCCTGGCACATGTTGCCCAGAGAAGCTTGGATGCCCCATTCCTGGAAGTGTCCCAATGCCAGGCTGGAAGGGGCTCTGAGCAATCTGGGCTAGCAGAATGTGTCCCTGCCATGGCAGGAGTTGGAACTAGGTGATCTTAAAGGTCCCTTTAAACTTAAATCATTCTGTGATTCTATTAATGTCTAGACACAGAAGGCTGACAGTAAGCTTAAGGGTCTCAAACAAGGACAGCTAAAGTCCTGGACCACCTTATATGTAAAACTACACAATATTTCAGCTATGTGGAATATGTGCTTGAAATGCTCCTTTTGCCCTTGAGCTAAGCAAGTAATCTAAAGACCTGGAAGAAAAAAAAACAAAAAACCCACCCTCAGTTGAAAACACTGAGTAAGTGCTGAAAGCAAATGAAATATATTACCAGGAATAGAAAATCTGGACTCTATTACCATATAAAAAGCTCAATCTAAGGCTAAAACACCCAGGTATTTACAACTGAAATATGGATGTTAATTATACTTTGAATATATTTTCAAGAACTGTGACATTTTAAATGAATATGCTTTTATCAAGAAAATGTTTTTAAGGTAGGTTTTTGCTAACCTCCAGAAATATGCAGTTTGCCTGGGATACTGTATAATGCTTAAAAAACTCCACCCCCCAAAGCAAACACAGGTATTATATGCTGCAGATTTAATTCTTAGAACTACAAGAAGATCCTAATTTGTACTCAGGAAATCTTAATTTTCTGGCACTGTAAAAGACTCTTGAGATTTATTTTTATATTCCCTCTATGGACTGTTTGCCCTCTTAGCACTGCTTGTGCCCCATAATGATTCACAGAGAAGCAGAGCACATGCACTCATAACACAGCAGCCAGAGGCTTCTGTAGCAAGAAACTTTGCTGACTTTGAGGCAGTAAAAACAGAGTGCTAACAGTTGTTTGCTGAGTAACTGAAACACAGCAAGCCCTCCCTTAAGGGGAAAAACCAAGCTACGTGCCCACTTCATGATTCTCTTGGGTACTTTTACCGCAGGCCTGGCATTACTGCCCTGGCTGGACAGGGTCTGGGAAATGTGAAGGTTTTAATATGCTGGCCCATTGTGACATTAAGTTTCTTGTGTCAGCTGCAGCAGCATTACTTTTGCCAATCTATCCCTATTACTGCTTCCCAGAAACGTTGACTTGTGTGGCTGTTCCATCAGGCACAGGACCAATATTGACTGCCTCATATTTCTATTCTCTTGAACATACGTTTTTCTAGAACTTTCCTCTGGACTTGTAATTCTCTCATGGGTAGTGATAAATATAACGCCTATCACGTGCCCATTTTGTGACTTCTAAATATAATTTTCCTGTACTTCAGCTTACTTAAAAGATATGTATAGCTGGTCACAAGTAATAAATCAGTCTATGAGTATTTCTCCATTTCTATTTCTTTTCTTGTTTGTGGAACGGCCTTTAATACTCTGGCCAGACGTACAGGACTAGCCTTTATCTGGATCTTCTAGCGTTTCTATGGAATGATGAATGTCCCACCCTTTCTGATCCTTGAACTCCATCACCTTTTCCTCTGTTCTTCTAAGAGTTCTCTCTATATCCTTTCTTTAAGTTCCCTTTAATTTATAGGTCCCAGCAGAAGCACCTGTTGTCCTGCTCCTTTGCTTGGAAATCCCCTGGCTCAAAATCTAATCCTCCAGTCAGGAAATTTAATCAAACTTCTTTCTCAGCTCAGCTTCCATTACTACAACCATAGCTTGGTGTCAGACTGTACTTAGTAAAATTAACAAATCTGCATTGCTCCTGATCTAGGAATATAAAACAGTTTTTATATCTAGTATTAAAGATTGCTTTACCCCAGTCTGTCACTGGTACATGTATTACACGTATGTAACAACTACATACCAATGTTTAACTGAGCGTGCACTCCTAAGATGTGAGCTGCTGTTTCACTGCAGGCCTGAAAAGTTTCAGGGATCAATTGTCAAAGACATATGTTCAGGACTCTGTTAAAGTAATACTCCCAATTAAATCTGTTTTGTCTGGTTTAGTCCACAGTAAGCCTTAGTAACACTACAGGGTTTTCTCTGTCACAGAGAACATACATGATAAAATATTCATAATGTTGTTAATGATCATCCTATACATTAGCCATTCAACAGCTCATTCATACTGCCAGATTCAGTTACTATCTGCAGAGTTCTATGTAAAGACAATAGCAATATTCAACAGGAAACCATCATGGGAGATAATAGGCCGCACTACCACATTATAAGGTTTCTTTTCCCTTGCTTCTCTGAAAAAGATGTATCAAATACTGACTACTGCCTTCTCTACCAGTTCTACATTTGCATGTACAAACTCTAAGTATGAACAATTACAGTACATTAAAATAAAGAAAAATTATTTTGGTAGCTTACAAATTTTGTTTGCTAATATATTGTTTCCTCCCGATTTGAGAATGAATCTGGTTTAAAAAAACTCAAAGCAAACTTGTTTCATGCTTAATAAATTTTTTTGCCCTCACCATATAAATAGATATCGCCCTATCAAAATCGCACAAGACTTCTTCAGGGCTCCACTTCATAATACATATGTTTCTCAGCCTTCTATGAGTTAATTTCATAGGAGAGATTCAATATTCCTACAATATAAAACCTTTTACCATCCCTGGCAGTTTCCCTTCATTTTAACTAACATGCTGTGTTAGGTTTTCACCTTTCTGCACTTCACAGTCCTCATATATGTAGGACATTGAAAGGCACTTTGGTAGGAAGGACATAAACAGATGGCATGTGCATGTATGTATCTGTATGATAGGTGCTATATTGACATAGCTGCTTCTAATTATCCCAAGCTCCTTTCTGTTTTGTTTATGACATGACTGGTCAGGATTTCCTGCAGTGGTTTTAGACCAATGTAACAAATTGTTTGGGTGACAGGATAATGAGTTTGTCTGCTGGCAGAGTAAGTTAAGCTGCTAAGTGACTTAAGAACACTTCTTAGGGAATTCACAGTGGGACTTATTCTTCTATGTCACCTCTTCTAATTTTGACAGTTTAGAATTCCAACATTTTCCAGGAAAACTTTGAGCTCCTAGGACTGGGAAGAAAAGGTATGAAAACCAAAATAATTTTGTCTAGTCAAATCCCAATTGCTTTCCCCATCCCTTCTGGAAGATGCCAAAGCTAGGTCTATGCAGGACAACACAGGTAAAATATTTTATCCCAGTTTAATTCTACTTCAGTGAGGTTCTTAATTTCTTTGAGAGGTGTTGGATTAAGTCTCTTCTCTCCAACACACAGTTTCTTCTTTATGATTTTTAGATTAAAGAAATTTTTAAAAATTCATTAAATTATCATAATTTTTCCCATTTAGTTCAGCAGCCACCAGAGCATATACATTCTTGTAGAAGTCTTTTTCTTTTGAACAAAAGATGAATCATACAGTAGTTTTGCATGCCTCTCTTATCCAGCACTCAATCAGGACTGCCTGACTGCTACACAGGAAGGACATTTCAACTAGCTCTCCTTGTAGTCCTTTTTACAAGAGTGTCTCTTTGTATTTACCCAAGCTAACACTTGCTTTTTGTATTTTTGTTTGGGAAATTCTTCTGCTTTCTCTCTGCCTTTCCTCAAGCATAGTTTGAATTCCTGAACTGCTTTGACTATGAGTGTCCTGGGCAATGGTATTTCCTTCATTTATTTTATAGACTGTCCTTATTTCAGAATGAATTCCTTTTTTTTTTTTTTTCTATTAACCTTAAGGAAAAACATGCAACTTATTCAATTACGTTTTTACCTCACTACTCCTTCTTCAAATACTTTAGCTTTGTCTGCTTTCTTCAGAAGATCCTAAGTCCTGGATCTCTAAAGAAGATATTTGAAACAGAGAGTTTCATGCCATTTTGTGAAATAGTTCATAGCTACCAGCATAAGCTAAATGTCAGCCACTATTGCAAGGAAAGCCTCTACAGGAAAATGGCAACAGCTTCCACTGGTTATTCCAAGATGTACTGACATTTAAAGATTTTCTAACTTTTCTGGAAAGCAAATATTACTATTCCTGCAGAAATTTTATTCATTATTGTTTATGGCTTACACAAGATAAATTTTACTTGGTTTAGTTAAGGTTTTCAAATCCCCAAATGCCCACCAGTTTTAAAATAATGATGATGAAAGAGATATAATGACTGAAAGATGAAGTTCTTTTAAAACATATGACAGTTAATTCCCTTATTTGTGATAGTTTTCCTCTTAATAATTTTTCATTTTTAATTTCAAAGCTCTCCCAGCTGTGACTAGAAAGCTTTAACGTGAAAGCTGTAAGGAGATACTACATTACAATTTGGCTCCATTTACCAACTCTGTTCTTTTAATTACTTGCTACCTTGATAACTAGGACTTCCCATTTGAAAGTGCTTACTTTTTCAGAACTCTTTCCTGCTAAGCACACTTCTACTGTCACAGAGGATGACCAGGGATGTTTGTGCATCTGCAAAGTACTGGAAGCATAGAAGCAGCCATCTGTTCCTTAGCATGTTCTTTCCCTTAAGCAACCAATTCTTTGTTCTAGTGCTCAGAGAAGAATTTGCAATTAGCCCCCAACAAGGCCATCTGGGTAAGGCATTGGCATTATCTTGCTTATACTCCAGCTTGTGTATAATTATAAAATTGCAGCGGCACTTTTTTTTCTGACCACCTGGCTATATATCCCCTTCAGGATTCCAGAACTGGAAAAGACACTGCAGAGAAGAATGCCTATCATTATTTTACTATGTTTTATTACACCTTTGGGAGTCATACAACAATTTATTCTATTTTTATTATAATAATCCGTAACCCTCTCAAGTTCACTTTCCCTATGATATGTAGAGTAGTTTTACAATATTGTCAAAAGCAGAAATGAGCCTGTTATGCTGGGAGTGTATGAGTGGATATACCATGTATTTTTACTGTCAGCCTTGACCTTAGAACTGTGGATATATCACTTAAGATATGGCAAGAAATGATGTGGGATGAGGAGATGGAGCAGTACTGGTGAGAAGGGCTCAGGGAAGCTCATAGGTGAGGGCTGGCCCTGCCCTGTCCGTGTGTGCCAGGACCCAGAAACCTCCCTGTGCTGGGCTGAGCCCCCCACGTGGGCAGCAGGGGAGGGGGGGATTTTGCCCCTCTGCTCCACTCAGGTGAGAACCCACCTGCAGAGCTGCATGCAGCCCTGGGGTCCCAGCACAGGAAGAACATAGAGCTGCTGGAGTGAGTCCAGAGGAGGGCCACCAAGTTGATTAGTGGGATGGAGCACCTCTTCTATAAGGAAAGGCTGAGAAAATTTGGATTCTTCAGCCTGGAGAAGACAAGGGTTAGAGCTGACCTTATTGTGGCCTTCCAGTACATGAAAGGAACCTACAAGAAAGATGGAGAGAGACTAAATACAAGAGCCTGCAGTGACAGAACAAGAAGGAATAGCTCCAAACTGAAGGACAGTAGATTCAGATTAGGTAGTAATAAGAAACTCTTCCCTGTGAGAGTGGTGAGACACTGGTACAGGTTGCCCAGAGAATCTTTGGATGCCTCAATGCTGGAAGTGTTCAAGGCCAGGCTGGGCAAGAGTAGAAGGTGTCCATGGGCATGGCAGGACATTTGGAACTAGATGGTATTTAAGGTCCCTTCCAGCCCAAACCACTGTATGACTGTAAGATTTGAGAACTTGGGTTTTCCTTTCTGGTACATTTCCTCATTGTTCAGTAGTCCATTTTCCTTCTTTGGCCATTAAAATCATGATCTGGATTTGGGGGGTTCATTTCCCAGGGTATATCACACATTTATACCATGCAACCACAGCCTAGCACTGGCAAAATATCACCTGCATCTTTGTTGAAAATTATTCTTGATTGGCTTACTTGTTTTTTAACAAAAAGAAATTGTATTCAGTTCAGTTAAGGATATTATGACTTTCAGATATTGAGCCAATACTATAATATTACATTGAAAAATAAATTTTTTATGCATCAAGATCAACAATTTACTAATTTTCTTTACATCACACAAGAGATCACCAAGTTTACAATAATTTTAAACTGTCTGTCCTCTTGCACATGTTCATAACATCTCCCAATTTATGGAAGGGTTTTAACTCTCTGCTTTTGACCTTGGATTACAATGGAGGATTTGGTAGTAGAGGGACAGTGTTATGATTCACTACAAAATGCAGTAATGAACACAAACCTCTTAAAAGGCAATATCCTGGTTGTTCTGAGAGTTGGCCAAAAACCTGTATTAGCTCTAAAAAGTTGGGGTTTTTTTTCAGACTATTAGTAGCAAAAGCGTTTTGACTGAGATAAAAATTTCTTGCTTGGTTATTATCAGCTACAAAATCAGGAAAGGAAATCCTGAGTATTTGAAAACAGATCTATGATGTTTTAGGGGATTATCTGTTGTGTCAGTATTTGCACTGTGAAAAGAAATGCTCAAACATATTTTTAAAGCTATGTTTTTACACCTATAAGTGTGTCTATATATAAAGTAGGCTGGAGTGTCAGATGACCCCACTTTGCAATGGAAGAAGTAAACAAACAGCCCCCAAATCAGAACTGTCTGACTGAGCTTGTGTTTCAGTGTGCCTCAAGAGGCTGGTGAGTCAGCTTTGCCCCTGGCTGCCGAGGTAGTGCCAGCCTTCCCGGCGCTCCCGGGGCTTTGGGAATGACCAGAACTGCCACCAGCCTTGGGTTTCACTGTAAACACAGAGCTAAATCAGTGCCTTCGTGGAACTCGGAGAACACAGGATGCAATTCTGACCAAGTCAATCCTTAGCAAATGAAAAGGAGTAATAACACAAAGTGAGGAAAGTATAAGGGGTAATTTGAAAACCTTACGTAAACCAGTCTGCTCCTATTTCACCAACTATGCATTTTTAAGGGGCAATTTTTTCAGTATACAGCTTTGGTGAACAATAATGATCAAAACTTTTTCAGATCTCCTTTGAAATAATAATACAATATGCTTAGTTTCCAAACAAAACAACGAAAAAGTAAATTTTAAATAAATTATACTCTCATATTAATTTTTGTGTAATCAACAGTGCACGATTATTCTCTCCCTATCACCAGGTGACTCTAGTGAAGGCCAGGGAGATGCACTAGACACAACTGATTCAAATTCCAGGAGAATTAGGCCCAAAATACTTTATTTCTATTAAAAGCCAAAGTCATCTTCTTGCCTCCACTGTTTGTTCCTTCCACACTGGAGAACTGGCCAGAATACTTCACAGTTAAACAACAACAAAAAGGCTCAGACTTGTGATCATTTTCATCCCCTCTGAACACAAGCCAGACAAATGGAATACATATATATTTGCAAATAGTCCTGTAAACCAAATATACCCTTGGTTTTTGATATCCCAAATCCCTGCTGTTCACTTACCCTGGATCACTTCCATGACTCATGATGTCTGCATTACATTTTCTGAAACCTAAACATGCTGAAAAAACATTGACCTTGCCGAAAACGCCTGATTAAGTCATTTTCTGTATCTACTTTTGACAATACTTGAGTCATATTTCTTTAAATAATCTATAATATTTTCTGTTCAAAACATTACATCTATTTACACCTATTTATAGGTGTAAGCCAAACAATAAACAGCCTCCCAAGAGCCTGGTACCATGGACAGCTCCAGCTGCATCAGTGTGTCTCAGTGGCAGCAGCACCTCGGGAACATCCAAGACAGCTGCTGATTTTTAACCGACCTTTCTTCTTTCAATCTATAGCAGCATTGGATTTTAATTTGCAAACATAATTGTGGTGGTCATGCTCAATTGTTCATAAATGGACTTTACCTGCTCAGGGCAGGTAAAGCTGTGAGCTTTCCACAGTTCTGCTGAAACACTATTGCTGACACTGTTGTTTCCTCTCCTACAGAGTCGAATGGCAGAAAGTTTGCGCCTGTTTGATTCCATCTGCAACAACAACTGGTTTATCAACACCTCCCTCATCCTTTTTTTGAATAAGAAAGATCTGCTGGCAGAAAAAATCCGACGCATCCCCTTAACAGTCTGCTTTCCTGAATACAAAGGCCAAAACACTTACGAGGAGGCAGCAGTCTACATCCAACGCCAGTTTGAGGACTTGAATCGCAACAAGGAGACCAAGGAGATCTACTCACACTTCACCTGTGCCACTGATACCAGTAACATACAATTTGTGTTTGATGCAGTGACAGATGTCATCATTCAGAACAATCTCAAATACATTGGCCTCTGCTAAGAATCCTTTGGTTTAATCTGTTTTCCTGGAGCGATAAAAAAGGGGCAAACCTTTCCCTCTCCTAGAGGAAAAAAAATTGGGCAATGCTTAATAGCCCAAGGAGAGAAAAGGGGAAATCTGATATATGAACACAGTTCCTCTTATGCCCCCTTAACCTGCTACATAATTTTCCTCAAATATATGTTCTGGAGAGTGAGTGCCTCCTCTCCAAGAAAACCGAACACCCCTAGTGAAAAAAAAAACCAAAAAAAACCCAACCAAAAACCCAAAAGCCCCCAAACAAAAACAAATAAAAGAGATTGAGGCCTAACTCTGTGGAGATGTTTCACCACAGTCACTGCACTTTTATTCCATTTCTTTCATTCCATTTCCTACAGTGGGAGTGTTATCATGTTCTGTGTAAGAAATGACTCTTCATCCAGTTGTCCTAAAATTTTGTTGACATAAAAATATAAATCTGGTGAGTGACAGATGAACTTGTTTGCAGGGTGTGGAGCTGAATGCCTGTGTTGGAGAGAAAAGCTAGTTCAAACCAGAGGCTACTGAATGAGAGAGTTTAAGCAAAATACTACTTAAATTTGTAGAGAGTGGGCATGCACCCACAATATTGGTATCCACAGTCAAGAGTATGTACACATCCATCATGTATGCACATGCACATGACTCTCAGCATATACTATGTACACACCTCTGCTTTACTTTACTGTTTCTCATGGACACCTTGCCTATTAAAGGAATTGTTGGTGCGCAACTGTTTTGTGATTTCCAAACTGACTAGCAGCTCTTTCTGCTCTTTATGGCTTCAAATATGCAGCAAAACTACATGAAATGAATCTTTGAATAGGCCAAATTAAGGTCGGTGTTTCTTCTACTGATAAGGAATTTTATACATCAAAACAGTCTTCTTTTACATCTTTTTTTGCCAAATCTTGTGGTGTTTCATGAAAAACCAAATTATATTTAAGAAGTAGGTTAGTGTTCCTTTTTTAATACAGATTAAAAAATAAATCACAAAGCAATTTTTTAAATTATTGTTGTAGTGTCTGGATTGCTGAATGTAAAAATTGCCAATGGACAATTCTGTTCCACTGCTCCAAATACCTTCTGGATATTGTAATATTGTGACAGATTTCCCAGGAAGCAGGAGCCATGGAGATTGTGTAGTATATAGCCTCCAAAGTCTTTTTTTGTTGGTTTTTAAAATTATTTTAAAAATGTGACGTGTTATTAGAAGGTTAAAGATGAGCGATATGAACAATAACTAAATGTCTTGATATTTCAATTTAATAATTTAAATTATTTACAGTTTAGTGAAGTTAAGGAAACTGAAGAGATGCAATCCTCAGCTCCAGGTTTCATCTCATAAAGAAACACTACTGGATGGAGTAACACTCTGGCAAAAGTTTGAATGCATAAGAAGCTCTGTGGGACTATACTGGAAAATCTCATATGGATTATATAGACATAAGTCTTTGGTCAGTTGATTCTTTCCCCTGCCATAGAAAAGACTTCTTAAAGACTTCAGTGTAAAGTTGGTGTGTAAATATATGTTTGATAACTGTAAAGCACATACGTACACAGAGACACAGACACACATGCACACTGGAAAATCACCTTCTACTTTTGTTCCCCTTATGTACTATGATTAGTGCAAGAAATCTCAGCCAAGGGCTCTATGAAAATTAAAACAAAATGGTTAATAACATCAACATTTAAATTGTCCACTTCAAAAATAAATCATTCAAATGATACTGAACGTGTCTATAGTGTGTTCATTAAGTAGTGTTATGACAGCTACCTAATTGGATAATGCTTGTGAAGTTTTGTTCTAATCTAATTTTGAACAAGGTATTTTATCCCTGTACTGAAGACATGGAGTCCCTTTAAGCATTCCCTGCCAACTAGTACACCTGAAGAGTAGAGGCAAAAGAGCAAATGAGGCTGTGCCTTCAAGGTATAAAAGCTCTGTCATGGCACACAGGGAGTTTTTAAGTTTCACTTGCAGTGAGGAAGTACTGCTGTCTGCTTGGGATATTTGCACTCAGGCCGCTTGGCTTGGTGAGTTTACTAAAATCTGTATACAGTACTAGAAGTGCTAGTACAAGTTCCTCTAAACTTTGCTTACTAACTGCTATCATTTACCTGGGAAATTGTACAGTATGTCAAATCTAATTTGCTTTTACATGTAATATCCAATTATTAGCCAGTTGAATTGTGGAAAAGGTGGGAAGCGAGTCAGGGCTCCCTTTTCTAATGAGTGGTCTATTAGATGTTGTGTCTCCACCTCTTTCTTTCATCAGACTTTGGGCATTTCAGATTAGTGAAAGAAGTGACAAGAAAACATCACAATTCATTACAACATGCCTTTGAGGAAAGAAAGCTGGATAAAACCTAAATTATCAGGAGAGTAACAGACACTTTATATTAAAAACCAAATCTTTATCAACTAAGAAGGTCTTTCTACCCTAAGTATTAGAGATGATGAAGTGGAGAACCTAGGACATTTAACAAAGGCCCAAGGGGTTTTCTAAAGGAAAGCAGCCAGTTCCATTTCTCATTGAGTGAAAGCTATCTTGGAAAGGAGAAAAGAAAAGGAAACATCACTTGTGCTCCTACTTGACTTAGAATCAGAGGCATGGGGAAGAACAAAGAAGTAAACAATTATGTTTAAATAATCAAGTCACATAATCATATTATCTGAATAGCAAGTTCTTGCTATTAACTCTCTAATAATTTAATTCCTATGATGGTTTTGATTTTAGCATTCTGAGTAATTAATGGTTACTCTGTTTTCTCTCCAAAGAATTCAAGATGTTAAAATAAATTATGTTTCATACAGAGTTTTCTGTACAAAAAAATTCTGACTGTATAAGAAAACTGAGGCATAGCAAAGTTAGAACTAAAAAGTCTGTTGGCTGAAGACAGGTGCTGAAATTAAATCCCTTGACTCTTAGTCATCCACCTGGATAAATCATGCAATTAAATTTGCATCTATTTTCTCAGTTCTCAGGTTTATCAGTGATGCAGTGCACTGCCACCTGAAAGAGCTGCACTAATACAGCTGGGATTTCACTTCACCTGGGCAACAATGACATTCACAGAAGAGATGTCCCATCTGCTGCAGTAAGAATGCCATCTGTCCTTTCAGCATTTGCACTCCATACAGCAAAACAAGTTTTGAAGGGAAAAAGGTATCCTTAAAGAGTTCTTATCCACACATTCAACTGGTTATAATTTTTCAAGGGTGAAAGAGTAGAGACACTAAAAGTCAGCAGTGTAGGAGAAATATTATCTCATGGGCTCTTCCCAAATAGAGGTTCTGGCAAGCTTAAAAATCCATTGCCCCATCCATTCCACCTCAATCTTTGCCTAAAAGGATTAGGTACCCGTAAATGGCAGGATAGGTAATGGGTAAGAATTACTAAACCTTTCCAGTGTTAACCATATCATAGTGAATGATATTTTTTCCTAGAACTATTTTTGCATTTGCTATTTCTGAGGTCATTTATCATTGCATAACACCCTTTCACTAACATTGTCAAGTATTATATATGTCAACTAATTGTTTTTACGAAGAGACGATGTTTTGCTATTAATTTCTTTAATGTTTTAATTTTCTCCTCCTGCTGGCCCTTCGCTCTCTTCTATCCTCTCCTGAACACATCTATTGATCTATTTTTGTCTTTCTTCTGCCCATTAATTCTTTTCATTAAGTTGTTGTTTCTTCTGGAAATGTTACTCCTCAGTGTTCTCTCAGTCTTTGTGCATTCTCCCACCTTTTGGTTTTTAACCATCCCACAGTTCCTGGAAGATACTGGTACACATCCTTAAACTTAGGAATCAAAAATACTCTGTAAGTGGATTTGCTCAAAATAACCACATTTTCCTAAATTACTTCTGTTCAGAGAAAGACCAGGTGGCCTGGCATAGAGGTTGACCTTGCATAGAGCTAGCTGGAGTCACTGACCACTTCCCAGTTAAAACAGCTACACTTCATGCCAAGGGCATGTACAGCTTCTGTTTCTTTTTGTCTTGCACAGAACACATTGCTTTATTGGCCCTGCAAATTACCTCACCTCTAGAGAACAGCACAAACCGAGCTGTGGAGTGCTGCTGTAGTTGCTGACCTCCTCCAGTGGATCCAAGGTACATCCTATCTCATTATCTGGGTGTGAGGTGCAGAAGTGAATGCAAAGAGAAAGACAGTTTCTTGGGTAGCTGAAAAGGGCTGAATTACCAAGGAGAGACTATTTCTGCATCTGCAATATGTCAAATGAATTATGTCAGGACTCTTACTACTTATTGGAAAATATTTGTGATTATCCCTGATAGTTCCCCGAATTGTCTCATAGCAAACAGTTTTGCACCTTTTTGTTTTTCTTTCAAGTAGCCTTCTGTATGTGAGTCTGTTCTACACTGACACAATTCTGCTTCCAGCCCTTAAATACAGGCATGTATATTTTTATAGATATATTATATTTTTATCTAAATAAACAGAATACATGACTCAAAAACCCACCTTTTCCAAGAGTAGTTACTCAGAGCTGCTTTTACAGACTTTTCCATACTGATGTTCACAAAGTTGTTTAGCCCAACATATTAATATCCTTCTTATGAATGGAATTATTGAAGATTTTAAAAAGGGTTGCTTGCATGCAAAAATACATCCTATTTTTTTAGAATTAATGTACAGTTAGCAAGGCTCTAAGCAATTTAATTATTTTTAAGCATCAGTAATGAAACTGAATTTCTCAGACAATATACTTTGCTATGAAGTTAAACAATATGGATTTTTAACTGATAACTTCTACTGAAATTTTAATTTTAAAATTATAATTTTGATCAACTGGAAGAGAAGTTTAAGACTAATGTTCAGATTAGAACACTTATGAAACTAATGCACTGTGATGAACAGCTGATCCACACCTTCAACAGAAGGGACAAAGTGAAATTTTGATGCAAGATTCTGAAATACCAATTCTAGCATGCAGTCCACAGAATCTGTATCTTGAGCAAGTAGACTTAACTTGCATAAGACCTAAGAAACTTAACTAAGGAAAACTAAGATAAGCAAAAATAGACAAGATACTGTTTTTAAATATGAGTTTCAACGGAAATGGAATAAATTAAATCTGGAGCATAGGTGAATTTACCTGATTTCCTCTCTGCATTGTCTACTTGAATATCTAACTGCTTAAAACCTCCTACCTGCAGGTAATTTTGCCAACATGTCAAAAACCTGATGGGTGTTCTTCCGACAGATATCTACTGGATCATCCAGGAGCCCAGCAAGGGCAGAAATGACTCCACTTCGTATTAGCCCGTCCCTAAAAACAACAGTGGAGGACAGATTTAACACAACATAATAAAACTTGTATATATTTAAGAGACTTGATCTTAACTGCTCTTCATTATGCTGCATCTGTCTGACAAAACTTAGGAACTCTGTTCATATTTCTCACTGAAACTTCACTTCCCTCACAGCTCAGTAACCTTTGGAATTGCACCTACCTGCCAATACTATGCAAAGCCATTACAGAGAGAACTTCTGTTGTTTTTTGCCGGACGGTTTGGTCTTGGTGCACCAGCAAAGTCTTCAGGCTATCCAAGAATCCTATGAGACATCAGAGTTCATTTCAACATTTCTTACTTCCAGCATTAATTTGAAATAGCAATATTCATTGTTTATCTCACAATTTGAAGTGCCTCAGAATTTTCAGCTTGTCCTGACAGTGAAATTCTCATTGTCATATCTCACGTAAGGAAGAAAGTTTCAAATTTCAAGGCCTACTGCCAAAAACGTCATGCTATGAACAAGCTCCTGACTCCTTATCAAGTTAAATCCTAATCCTGAAAATATAAAGTGACATAATTCTAAAAATAAGTCAGTAGAGCTACTGATGTCTTTAGAAAAGCATGTTTTTGCAGGATTGACACTCACTTGTCTTTTTTGAACAGAAATAAACGTGGTGAACCATTAATGATTGTGTATGCACATATGGCACTGACCAAAGCCAAAAAACCTAACAACCTCAAACTAACAACAATCTCACATTGCTTTGCCAAAGTGTTCATCAAACACTAACTTAATAAAATTTGAACATGATTAGTCTCTTTTATGAGAGGAAAAAAATACAAAGGACATAAATGGAGAAAAAAAGGAGTAGCAAACAAGGAGTTTTTTCTGTGATACATAATTACCTATGTAGATACACCACAGATTGCTAAAAATTCCAAAAATAAGCCTGTGGTTAGGGGTTTTTTCCCCCCCAAAATTGAAACTCAGGATTATTCCAGAATTTCGAAATAAGCGGTGGCCAGATGCAGTCCTGATGAGTATGATAAATGTGATTATATTCCTTTCTTTTCTAATTTCTCATTAAGTTCCAGGCAAGTGGGTGATAATGGTGATGGTGTTCTAACTTAGAATTAATTAAGTGGTGTTTTTTATTAGCCTATGTTAGGAATTAACTAAAATCAGAATAAAGTCTGGGGATGTGGTTTAGTGGTAATGATGGCAGGGCAGAGTGAACATTTGAACTGGATTATCTTAGAGGTTTTTTCCAACCTTAACAATTCTATGATTCTATGGAAAGAAAGATTCTGCACTACTTTTGTATTTACGGGTTGATAAAACTTACGGTGAGCCACTGATGAATCCCAAAGTGATGATAAAATTCTTACAATAACTGTCATGTATATGTTATTATAATATTCTTTACCTTTCTAAGGTAAAACATACAGGAATTTTTTCCTGGGCATCTTGCGTTATCAAAGAAATTTTAAGGAAAAAGTAATGGAAGAAAAGAAAGTCAAGTGGGGGTCCCCCCTCAGCCTGCCCCACTGTGTCAGAGCTAGTGTGAACAGATCACTCACCCAATGCTATTGCCTGGTAGACTTTTTCTGGATCGTGGACCAGATCGCAGAGAGCCATCAGCGCCCGCTGCTGCGTCAGCAGCTCAGGAGACTGCAACTCCTCATTCAGTTTAGGAAGGGCCCTCCTCCCAAAGGCCAGAGCAGCCTTGGTCGGGTCTATATCAGGGGGGAGGTAGGCTGAGATACGAGGTTGTGCCATCCCAAATCTTCCTGAGAAAGATTCTCCCTATCCCTAAAGATCCTCCAAAATGGCTGTACTTGGTGACTGGGTAGATAATGTACCATAAAGACACCTACTGACTTTAAACAGTGCTCTGTGTCCCCAAGGAGCTCTTTTAGCAAACATTCACTGTCAGGAAGCTGTCAAAGAGGCTGGAATCGTGCATCATCAGCACTAATGTGTGTTCATCTGCTGAATTGTCTTAATCTGGTTTAATTCTCACTGAACACTGTAAAGAAAAGAGAGAGAGAAAGCTTAAAATTTCAAGGAAGGATGTGAAATTGATAGAGGGCATGCTTTCTAAAGGGTTCAAGTGAAGCAGCCCAATGGCCCAAATCGGAGGGGGCTCAAAATAATAACATTAAAGCAAAGGAAAACTAAATGCCTCTTTTCTCCCAAAGAAAAAAAAAATCCTTTTTAAAAGGCATCTGGTTAAAACCTGCCCTCAGAATTCGGTAACGTTTGATAGAACATGTCAGGGCTGCCGCCCCCCTCTCCCCCACCCGCCCTTCCCTCAGGACAGAAATCGCCTCAGCTGACGGAACACTACGACCTCCAATACTGAAAACTGCTAAAAACAAAAACAAAAGTTAAAACAGCCTCTAAACAAGCCCACTTGTCCCTTCAAAGCAAACGAAATAGACTACATAATCGAGGGCGCCGTGTGCCATTACCGAGCCCCCGGCTCCCGCCCCTCAGCGCCGGCCGGCCCTCAGCGCGCGCGTGCCCCGGTTGCCACAGCGCCCGCTCCTTGCGTACGCGCCTCTTCGTGAATAGCGACTAACGCCGTCGAGCCCTGGGTCCGGCCCTGCGTCACCAGCGTGAGCACCGCCTTTGACAGTGCCCGCGCTGCCGCAGTTACGTCAATGGCGTAGTTGGCAGCGGGGCGCGGGGCGGGTGGGGGCTGAGGCGCTGCCGCTGAGGGGACCCGTGAGGGGACGGCGGTGCTGCAGTGAGGTCCCGGAGTGGCGGCCGTTCCCCCTCGGTTCTCTGCTAAAGTGTGGAGTCTCTCTCCTCGCCCCCTGTTTTCAAACTAATTTTACTTGAACAAAATCGAGGAAAATTCAGACCGACCAAAATGGTGGTCGAGTTAACGGCAGGCGAGTGCCTTGGGGTACAAGGACTGAAGGGAGCGCAGTAGTTTTGGACTAGGTTTTCTTTCCTAATCTTCTCCAGAATGTCACTATAAACAGCAAGAATGTGTAGTAATGGTTTCCATTATTACTTACTTTCACATAACTGTTCAGAGGAAGGTACACGGGAAGAACGGATCTTTGCAATGTTGTACCACAATTTAAGGGTGTTCTGGATTGTCAGATGTTATCTGGCATCAGGAAAAAAACTCTGAACAGCTGTGCTATCAAAGGATAGTGCAGACAGTGAAGTCGTTGAGATGTTTTTCATTACGTGAGTAAAAATTGTAATAATCAAAGTTCTTAAAAAAGATTTTACAAATCCAAAGTAATTCTGATCAGCCAGATTAAAATGCATCACAGGAATAGGTTCTGGTTTGTTGATCTTCAAAATCCATAGAAGAAAAATTGCTACTTTAAAAAGTATTTTCTGGAAAGGATTCATTTTTCTGCAACATTTTAGAGCTGATTATTTACTTTACAGGTGATTTACCTGAATTAGATTAGACTTCCACTTACTGTGTACTTGTAAAAATTCACCTGAGTTCCATAGGAAGAACATGAACTTTTCTCAGTGTAGTAAGAGTGGGACCAAATCAGAGACTTGTCCCTCAGTGTTACCTCTGCTTTTGGTGTGAGTTGTTCTGTCTTGTCCTTCACCACAGCTTGGAATACTGATTTTGTTAATGGTCATGATGTTAACTTATTTTATGTACGCCTTCTGAATGCCTTCCTCACATCCTTTGTCTACCCACAGAAGCCGCTGGCGCTACTGTTCTTGCAATGTTGAGATAAGGAGGGCTGTGATGCCATGGAGACACTGTGTTGCCAGCCCTCCCTGGTGACTGAATCCCCTTTCAGCTCTTTAAGAAGAGAAAACATGGATCATTCTCAGTATTTTTAGCAGCTTTTTATTTCTTAAATTCTTTTCCTGTAATGGTGTGTCTTATTTGTTGATATGGTAAGTTGGGATACGCTTATATGTGTGTGAGATTTAGATTGAATACATTAAATATAAGTGAAGATGGCCTCTCAGTTTTGAAATATATCTTTGTGGTTGCCTTGGTCCCTCCTGTACTTTGCATTCACTGAGATTGTTGAGCTGGCGTTTTTGTAGTTTAATTTGTTGAAGAGCTCTAGGAGAGGAGCAGTGGGTCAATCTATGTACACATGAGAGGTGTTTACCGTGCTTAGGAGGTGTTGAACTGCTACTAGGACATGCAGAAAGCAAGTTAGTGTTTGCAACTCTTACCAACTCGTGGAGTTTCTGTTTTCAGAACTCTGCTAATAGTTCTGACATTAATTAAGACATTAATATTGCCCTAAAATCATTCAAGCTGGCCAGGTCAGGAGCACACCATAACAAGGGTCTAGATCTCTTGAGTTCTATATGGTCACAAAGCCCAAGTAGAACTCTGCATATGATAATAGATAAATACTGTAATTCACCTTCTTTGCTGAATAACCCATCAGCTACAAATCTGGGTTCTTTGTGGGGAAGTGGCTGTCTTGGTAAGGCTGAGATCATATTCGTGCCTGAAGTGATTTAAAAGCAATTCCTCATGGAAGAGAATAAAACATTAATTCTAAGGAGTGGACTAGCGATTTTCTTAAGCATTATTCTTTGTGTGTGCTTGTAAAACACAACTGCAGGGTTTTTTCTTCTGTACTTGCACACTGTTTAATATTACTGGTCTGCTTTGAAGTGCCCTTTAACCTTTTTAGTCTGCTGCAGAAGTGGGAGAGGCTTGTCTCCTGGTTCAAAGCCTCTTCCAGCTTCATCAAAATATGACTGTTAGAATGGGAGAGCTTTGTTTTCTCCTGAAAGTTGAAAATTTGAATCCTAATAAAATACACAGCAAAATCCTTTAGCATCCTAAGTTGCACTCTGGCTTACTAAATACTGTCTAAATTAATTGACAATACTCAAGTAATGCAAAAGAGCTGTGTAATTTCTTATTCTTTGTCTTTGGTGTTTTGTACATTATAAAGCAAGATTATTAATGAGTAGAAAGACATTTGTATAATTCAGAATGTCTCATTAGTGGCATGCACATCCTGACTTTAAAGCTGAGATGAAATCAAGTTGAAATGCTGAAAAAAATCCCTTGGTAGTTTCTTTATAATTGCTGCTATGATTAATATTAGCACTGTAACAATTCCCCACTCCATTAGTTCCTTGTCTAATAGGTTAATCCTGCTCTTTGTATCCATGTATACAACGATCTTTGAAGAAAATGGAACTGATTCCTTAAACAGGATTAGGGACCATTGGGTTTATTGAAGAGCAGTTTCTGATCAAAGGAATCTGTATGACCACTAAAACGAGTTTGTTGTTTTAAAACTACGGCTCTCCGTATAGTTAAATTACTCCAACTCCGCCTTCCCGGTCTGTGGGAAGGGGAGGAAGGGAATTGTTGCAAACCTGTTGCTATGGCCACGTAGCAGGGGCTGAGCTGCTTGTGCGGCTGGAATCCTGCTTCATCAGCTGCTGCTCGGTGAGTCCTTCCTTACACTGCTACGTGACGAAAATGCTCCCATTAGAAATGTTCTTTTGAACGCCAGTAAGAAATCGGTACCCTAATAAGGGTCCCCTCCCCCAGCAACCCACGAGGTTTCCTTACATAACCAAATTGATATATTTCAGGTGAGACATCTGAATGCATTTGTGATTTTCATGTGAACATTATTCTTTTTCCATGTAAGACAGATTTCATTCTTTCTGAGTTGATCTTGGATGAAAGTTTGATGTTGTGCCAAGAAATGTGGCAGCTTCATCTTTCCTCCCTTCTTCTTCTGACCACATGAAATCTGGGATCCCCTAACATTAATTAATGTGCTTAGTGTAGAGGCATTTGAAACAATGATGAGCAAGATTTTAAAATTAAACACTGCAGAAGCCTTTGAGGGCTAAACTGCAAGCACTTGGGTTGAATTAAGTGAACAATTCTCTGCCCTCTCAGGGAATTAGAAGGCCACTGTTTGCTACTGCAGCTAGGCACACCGAGGTGGTGCTTTTTACATGAGAAGCAGCTTTCCTTCCATGCAAACTGAGCTGAAGAACTACCAGTTGTACTGAAAAGAAAAAATAAAAAAGGAAAAAAAGATGACAAGTCTGCGAGTCTGCAAGAGCTTAGTTAGTTTTTTTCATGTTGTCATCGTATTGAGGTAATTCCTGAATACTGTGTTTCTCTTTACATATTTTCAGTCTTGTAGAATTTAACTGAACTTGGAGGATGAAGTCCAGCCTAATGCATTTGGTTCCCCCAGTGAGCAGAGAAAGAATAATCTCCCAGTTTCCCAAGGTAAGCATTTTTTATCTCTTTGGTCACCATATGTAACCCCTGCCACACTGATCTATCTTTCCATTGTGCTAGTATGGTATTTTAATTTAATTTAATGTACATTTGTTGTCTTCTGTTAAAATTACAAATTAAGTCTTTCAAAGTTTAATGTGATCTCATAGTCCCATTCAATGCTGATCTCTTTAATAATAATCCTTATTCTTCTTTCTAAACTTTCCAAAAAGTTACTCTTGTTACAGCAGTGTTATCTTACAATATTTATCTTGTTTTTTCAGTGAAACAGTAATAATTACATGCTTAAAGAGCTCCAACACTGAGGGCAAAGAGGAACCATAGCTGACATTAAATTTGCCAAAAAATATAAGTAGGAGGCTTTGGTTAAAGAATTTGAGGCAATTTTAATTTTCTGTTTGTACAAGAACCTTAGTCATACAGTAGATCAAATTTAGTAGGCACTGTAGAAACACAGATAAAATACCTTTGCTGTCCCCAAAGACTTCTGTATTTGAAGTATAATAGAACAGTTAAGGACAGGGAAGGACAAGGAATTACCACGTGTTTTTTTCAGTTGTTCAAAAGATCCTTTTAAGGGAGTTCACTTTTTTTTTCCCATTCTTGATCTCAGCCACATATTTTGCTTTTAATTTTATAAAAATACCACAGGTATTTTAAGCAAATGCAAGGTAAAATATATTTTCCTCATTTTTAACTAATTCCCAGTTAAAGAGCTATTAATAAAAACAATGCTTCACACTTATAAAAGATTGAAAAAACTTCATAGTAATAACGACTTGCTGGTGGTGTGCTCCCATCCATGTTTGTCTCATGTGTCTTAGGTTATTGGGGTAACTGAAGGCACTTGTTGTACAATCTTACTGTTGTACAGAATGATGAGCAAATGGATTTGGCTGTGGATACTTAGGCAGTGCGGGACACTGACACTCAGAAAGGTGCTCAAAGGATGGTGTTGTCCCAAGGAGTTTTTACAAACACAGCTCTGGGGAAACTTTACTGCCTTCTAACCCAACCTACCCCTTTTCTTATGCCAGGACAACCTTGTTCTTGACAAACCCTATGAACAATCATTTTATCTGTTTTTTTCTTGCCAGTTTGACTTCTTGACAAGTAGCCATTGCCCAGTTTGTCCCAGCAGCTGTTCTCTCTTTTCAGTGGTACACACCTGAGGCCTGTCTGCAGTTTAAAGAGCACTTCCATGCACAGGTCAGGACTGCTTGTCAGCAGAGCACTGGAACAGCTGGGTAAGTTTGTAATAACCCAGATATGCAAGGAAGAAAATATTTTAAGCTCTTCATAGCCTCCTTTCTTCATTGGCTTTCTGCCCCTCATTCCTCATGTTCCTCACTCCAGTATGTTTCAAAGCAGCTAAGCCCTTCATGGGGCAGTTCTCTGATCTGTTCCAGAGTACATGAATCAAGTGCCTCTTCTTCTGCTGGGATAGGTAGCACTGATAAAATGGTGGAGTAGTTCAGGAGCAAAAAGGTTTTCAGCACCCTGTATGTAAACACTCAGTTCAAAAGATCTAACAGATCCAGCCTTGCTGTGTTCTCTGTAGGTGTTCCAACAAAGCAGTTAATAAAGGCTTTGGAGGGATATAAAGGCAGCAGTTCTAAGTTTCTTGAAACATCTAGGAATCTGGTTTTATTCTTTTTGAAGTATACATGCTGAGAAATTCTCTTGAATGGTTCCTTAAAACTGGAGCAAAATTCTGGTAAATATATAACATGTAAAAATCAAAATAAGTTGGTTTATGCTCTACTAATAATCTTGAAGTTGTTTTTTTCCCCACATAATCTCTCCTCCAGAACTGTTGCTATTACTGATTTAATCTCTGAAGCAAGGCAAGAAAGCTAAACTGTGTTGAAATCATCACTATTCAGTTAAAATAAATAGCTGTACATTTTAGTGATAAATTCTTCTGGTTTCAGCATGAAGGATCCTCCATAAAGTGGAGCTCCTATGAATACTGACAATTAGCTCACTATTCCTCCAGCTCTAGAGTTGCTGACATGAGACTTGTCATGATAACCATCTTTAAATGCAACTTTTTATTCATTTCACTAGAGAGTCTTGCTAAAAAAAAACTTTTAAGCCAAAATATGTCACCCTGAGAGACATCAGTGACTTTATTCCTTTTTTAGAAACACAGTTACTATCTTAGTTTCATGTAGATTTGTTACAAGTGTCTGGACAATTTTCCAAGTAAGAGACACTTTATTGAATTGAGATATTTTTCCTTCCATTTCCAAGATGTATTTGTTTGGGATTTTTAGTAGTAGTATTTTTTTTTATTTCTATAGTAAACCAACTCTCTATGTAATTTATTCTGGTAACAGAGTATAACTAAAAAGCTATATATTTTGTCTTTGTGAATAGAATTAAACTACTTTTCTATCACTGCTTTCTAGATATGATTATTATTTGGTCATTTAGGTCATTTTTTTGGTGGAATGGGGGTAGGAAGGGCAGCCAGAGTGTTTTGTACGGTACTTGTAAAGCTTGACAGGAATAACCATTGTCTTCCTTTTCCATTATCCCAACTTATAAAATATTTCTTTGTCCTTTGGAAAGCTAGTCTGATTAATTCAGTAGCTAATGGCTGTGTTCAATACTCTCCTAATAGTCCATCATTGTGTTAAATGGTCTGATCTAGGGAGATTTTTCCCCCAGTATGAATTAATGGAACACACACCTCTAAACCATCATTTACTCTTTGGCTTTTCCCTTAAGGTCGCTGATTTTATTCAGTATTTTCTCAGTAACAGTAATCAGGAGCACAGGGGCCTGTGGTCACCGAATTAATGTTGACTGTCACACAAAACTTTTTTTTTCTTTTTTTGGAATGTTAGTCATGCAGTTTACCAGTCAATTTTTCAGCTATTTAGAATAGATAACTTGGAATCAGCATCACATGGAAGTTGATGTAACCAGAAATAGTGTTCAATAGAAGATTAACTCCGTTATTGAAAAGCCATTCCTTGATAGAAAAGAACACTAAACCTCTTAAACCATTTTTGTAACATGTGCACAGGAGATGTCAATCAAAGTTTAGGTCAACAAATAAACCTTAATTCACTTATCCACCTGGATCTCCTGAAAGAGACACAGTTTCAATTTTAAGAATGCAGGCTGAGTCACCTAAAGCCCATCTGCTGTATCCTGTGGGAGGATCTAGAGCAAAGAGGATTATTTGCATGAAGCCAGGTTCAGATTAATATTATTCCAGATAGTCAAAAAATGGATTGGCTCTAACCCTGTGGGTTGTTTTTCCCAGAGGCACATTCTGCAGTGGGTTCTTTTATTATCAGCAATTTCTTATTTCTGCACTTAGGACTTCATTTGTAATGCTAAAGTCAATGAGAAACTTGGGATAAATTGGAATCCAAAGGATGCAGATACACCATGATCTTGTGTGTAAACTTATGTAAAATTATGCCAAATGCATATACCTGTAGTCAAAGCAATTTTAATAGGGTAAAATTTGTTCAACTGAATTGAAATTAAGGAAAAAAAAAAAAAAAAGAAACAGAGTAAGAAATGGGCTATTTCTGCTCCAGAGGAAAGAAAAACCAGTTTGTTTTTTTTGGTGGCTTTCTTTATTACAATTTAAGACTTGGATCATGCAGCACAGTGGCATGTAGATAAACTGAAGTCACAGGTACTTGTGCTCCACACAATTTAAAGATCTGAATCAGAATTTTTAGAAGGAGACTGTTGAAATTACTACTAAAACTATGTAATATTTTCAAATATTTATAACAGGCTGAAAATATCCAAAGTGGTTGTGGTAGGAGACCTGTATGTTGGGAAAACCAGTCTTATCAAGAGGTACAGTATATCTCAGCTAATGATTTGATTCTCCTGTTTCTCAAATAAATGTTATCACATTTCCATTGCTGGCTTTAAAATAGTGCTTCATGATTCTGGTTTGAACCTGAACCAGTACTTCGTGGTTTTGTTATTAAATGAAGACAAATTTAAGTCGAGAGTATGAGACTTGATATGTCAACACAGAAAATTGTGCTCTAGCACTTCGGTCAATATATGTTACATTCTGAGGTATTTTTATCCAGTCAAATATGATACAGTATTTTCTTAAGGAATCCAGTCTAAAGGCTAAACAATTGGAAAAAAAATTCCAATGTTTGAGTCTTGATTTAATTTGGGTCATTATTTACTACCCCAAATATATTCCCTTGTAACGAAAACTGGAAGATACTGTACCTCCCTTGAGAGCCCAAAGATGTTTTATTCTGAGTCTCATACTATTCTGAGAGCTTACTAGATATATGTGCTTTCTAGTTTGTTAAACAGTATCTCTTTTTCTTTTAATTAATGTCTTGATGTTTTTATGTCCACTTCTACATCATATAGAAAACCTACAGTTAGTTTTTTCTTTTCTTCATAATTTACT
>WAAE01020022.1:0-69840 GCA_013400495.1 Nicator chloris
AAGCAGCGTGCATCTCTTCACAACAGGAACCCAGTCTGCTGTTTGTAATGCTTGGCGTTCTAACCTCAAGTAAATACACCACGTAATCTGCAGGATATGTCTCTGAGCATGCTTACATGGTAATAATGATGTTAAATAGAATGGTCGTATGATTTATTATACCTTGTGAAATAAAGCAAAGCCAATCTCTTCCCACCACAGGAAGTACCAGCACAGTAGAAAATGGAAACAAGAAAAAATGAAATACCACCCAGGCCTGGTTTAAACATGCAAACTTTCTAATAAAATATCAGAACCAGATGCTGCTAAAGATGAGTGATAATTAAAGAAGATAAATTAAAGAAATGTTTTTCCAGGGAATGACTCTACTGCACACAAATTGTTTCAGCATGGGAAAAAAATAATAAAATTACTGCTGCTGCCTGTTTTCAAAAGTTTCCATTAATAAGTCAAGGCAGGTTCCCTGCTAAATTCCCTTATATCCAGGCTCCCTCCTTGCCTCTGTTGGTTTAATCTCAGTGTGGTTTAGCAGAGTGAGCAGAGGACTGAGCGCCAGGAATTCGGTTCCAACACTGACTCACTGTGTGGGCTCCCTTATGTCATGCTCAGGGCAGGTCAGGCCTGGAAAGCACATCTCTAAAAATGGTCCTGAGGGGTCCAGAGCCTGACGATCTCCCCACTCTTGTGTCACATGTGCACAGTTCACCAGAGGTTTTCCCCTGACTGTCAGCCCAGCAAACTGATCTCAGGCTAAGCTGGTGTAATGTGGTTTTTCTCAGTCCGGTGTCTCATCACGAGAAATAAGTATGCTGGGAGCCAAGTTGTGCAGACACCTGTGCAAACTCACGGCAGGAAACGCGGCTGGAGCGCTGCAGATGAAGGGTGCATTCAGCAGACCCGCTAAGACCACCCTGGAGCTTTATGTGCCTGTGTATAAACTCATCTTAGCCCGGGTTGTTGTTAATCTTCATCTCAGCTAAACACAAGATGGTGTTTAAGCCCCTCAAAGACTTTTTAATTTCTTTAGATTTCTCACACGCAGAAAAAGTGTCCATCAAATTGCCAAAGGCAATATTGTAGCAAATAAAATAATGTGCTGCGCCAGGAGAGGAAAAGAATAAAATAAACCCACGTAAATACGTGGCCTAGTTCCCTTTTAACCCCATGTTCCCGAGACTCATAACCTCTGCAAAAGCCTATGAGGAATTATGTGGTTTGCAGCGAGCCCGTAAGGTCAACAAATCTGGCGTGTTTGAGGCTCAGACACAAGATCGGCTTCCCCCTCCGGCAGGAGCAGCCGGGCGGCTCCGCCCCGGCCCCGGCCAGCGCCAGGTGAGGCAGCGATAGAGGTGAGCGCCAGGTGAGGCAGCAGGGCTCTATCGCGGCCTCTCGGGCCGGGGCTCTATCGCGGCCTCTCGGGCCGGGGCTCTATCGCGGCCTCCCGGGCCGGGGCTCTATCGCGGCCGCCCGGGCCGGGGCTCCGTCGCGGCCTCTCCGGCCGGGGCTCCGTCGCGGCCTTCCGGGCCGGGGCTCTATCGCGGCCTCCCGGGCCGGGGCTCCATCGCGGCCTGCCGGGCCGGGGCTCCGTCGCGGCCGCCCGGGCCGGAAGGGCCCAGAGCACGGGCACGGCTGTTCGGTGGCCGCAGCCCCGCTCACAGCCAGCGCAGGGCAGCTGCGGGCCTCCTGTGCCAACGTGAAAGATACGGCAGCTTCCCGGAGGAGCCCGCGCTGGCGGCTCGTTCTCCTGGGCAGCGAAGTCAAATGGAAGGGATGGACACACGCGGAGTCAGGAACGGGGACAGGCCTCTCGAGCACGCAAGCGCCCAGCTATTTGCAGATGTTTCAGCTCAGTCTGGGAATTTATATTCGATCTGAGATTCTGTGCGAGTTAATCTGTGCACGGCCAGCCAGCCGGCCCCCGCCCAGCCACCCAGGTGGCGAAGCCAGCTGCTCTCTGCACCTTTTTCTCCCCAGCCGCCCGGGAGCCACAAGCGGACAAGGCACGGATGACAGTAGCTGGGGCTCACTCCCAAACAGTAACAGGCTTGCTCTGCCAGCCAGACTCAGAGACAGAAGAGCAGCGTTCACCACACTCTCATTTGATTCTTTAAAAATGCATTTATTAAGACCATTTACTCCCTGCAGACCACTGAACTTGAAACAAGTAATATTGGTTACACAGCTCATAGGGAGATTGGTGACTTCTCCTTGATCTCTGTTTCAGTCCTTTGTGAAGCCAGTGCTGCAGGGCATCTGTCCCCAAAACACACTTCTCACCTGCTGGACAGACAGACATCCCTGGAGATATCGTGTAGAAAATCAGTGGAGAGGAGACAAGAGCAGATGAGAGCAGATGAGAGGAGGAGAAGGAAAAAAGTAAAGAAATAAAAGAAAAAAAAAAAGGAAAAAGGGAGAGGTTCGGAGAGGAGAGGTTTGGAGAGGTTTGGAGAGGTTTGGAGAGGAGAGAAAAAAAGAAAAAAGAAAAGAAAAGAAAAGAAAAGAAAAGAAAAAAGAAAAGAAAAGAAAAGAAAAGAAAAGAAAAGAAAAGAAAAGAAAGAGTAATGAAGCTGGGTGTGTAATTTATATATGAGGGAAAGTTTAAACCAGTGCAATTGGCAAGAATACAGTGTTACTAAAAGCCACAGACATGCTAATTGGTGAGTCATGTAAGTAAACCCTATTGATCTTGTAGGTTTGCCAATTTTCAATTTTCACTTTTGCTTGAAAACAGCTCAGAAAATAAGACTTAACCAGAAACTCATGATCAGTGACTTTTTCATCCAATTTTTTAGCAAATGTATCTCATCTATCTTGAGGGGTGCTTTTATTTACCAAGGGAACAGTCAGAGAGCTTCCCTTGACTCACCTAAGCTCCCCCAGCACTGGCTGGAGTTGCACACTCAGAGCAGACCACGTCCTATGTGCTTTCCATATTCCCATTATTTCTGTATTTCCATTGCAGCAGCAAACCAAGATATTCTTCTCAACCGTGATGTTCACTGCCAGCAAACAGTCTTAGGTGTACAAGAAATAATCACCAGAGGCCTGTGGCACCTCCGCCCCACCACTGCAGAGGTGGGGGATTTCAGAAGGTCAAGCTTGGCTCAGCTCAATTTTCTGCAGCCCTGCCCAGCGCAGGAGCTTTGAGCTGATCAGGAATTTGACTGACATTGTCAGCATGGAGAGAGTAAAGGAATGTGACTGATGTCTAGTGGTTCAAAGATGAGTGTAGTTTGACAATTCATGTAAAGGAACAAAAAATTAAAGCTTTTATCCCATTAACCCCTGCATCCTTTACTATTTGGTCTGAATCTAAGGCAAATTTAATAGAGTGGCTAAAGCAGATATCCCTGACTATCCACTCTGCTCCTCTGCCACAGGTTAGGAAAGTCTTGCCCACCTTGAAAGAAGGACCATCATCTGTTAGGTGATCCTGAGCTGCTGAGATAGAGGGATTGGCTCCTTCTTCCCCTCAGAGAGAGCTTCAGTAAGCAGGCACAGGCTTTCCACATTCTTAAGCAAAATATTTACTTTGCAAGTGCTGAAACAAAATTTGGAAAAGTGAAGAATAATATTTATTTTGATTATGTTAAATTGCATTAAAGTCAAAAGTGAAAATTAGATGCATGCACATACACCAAGGGCATTATTCACTAATCACAGGAACATAAAAGAACTGGAAAATACCCTCCTTCATTGCCACTAGGAAAGTTGATCTGGAATAAATTACAGGCAAAATGTATAATTAAGGAAGCTATTATTATCCAGTGTCTTAGCAGCTGCTGACCTCATTTATGGTGATTGGGATAAGAATTCAAGCAAGGTTTGATTTCACAGCTGTGTCCATGATGCCTTGGACCTGTTGTATTGCCCCAGAAATTCCCAAAGTGTTAGTACTGGTATCTAAGTGTGCTGCTTATGGATTCCTATCCTCCTCAGCTGCTGATTGGAGAACTTTTCTTTAGCTTCTTGGAAATAAGAAAATTGTTTCACTGATCTGTCAGCCAGGCTTAATACTTGAAACCTGTGTTTAATTACTTTGAAGAAGCTTTAATATTCCACCAGTACAAAGAGGGGGGACCTTCCACTGCATATTGCTATTCTCTTATTTTTATTTTTTGCAGGTGTAAGCTTGTGGCTTAGTTACTGAAATAATAATTCTATTGAAAATATCATTGGCATGAGAGATGAGCTGCCAAAGTGTTATGGGCACAGTAATTTGTACATGGAAATGAGGATCCAGGGAACAACATGAACATCAATGTCCTGAGGAGCTTATGATTAAAACATTATGCTGAGCTTTTATGATTTCTACAGCTAATTAGCAAGATTTATAAGGGTCTGGAAAAAAAAAAAACAAAAAAACAAAAAACCAAGGCTGAAACGATCCTTACTACAGAAACAATCCTTACTTGGGGCAGAAAACTGCTGGGTTCTAAAATAGTGGGGAAACAAAGAGAGGGAAAACACCTTTATCTTTTCATTTGCCCACAATTTAGACTAATTGCTTCTCTCTCTTCCATAGGATGAGTGGATGTCTCTCAGGTGTCGAGCATGAAGTCTGTGACCTATTCACATCAGTGGCAGTGCCTTGTGGATTTCATAGAGAAAAGGTTTCCTGCTGTTTCGTTATGGGTTCAGACTAGCACTGGTTTTGTTTTTCAGCAGTGTGCTGGGGGAATGCGAGGTGTCTGAAAAAGCCACTTCCACCAATATATACTTGGTTGATTCTGTGTCCCCAGGGGTGCAAAAGGAAAAGGAGGGGGGTGGGAGGAAAGAAGAAATACCAAGCAAGTCTGTAGAGGAATGAAGGTCTTATTCTGCAGCCACAGACCTGCGAGGGCCTCCGCTGCTCCCAGGAGGGCTTCTGGCTGGCAGCACCTGCATGACCTGCTTGGGAAGTCCATGGTGTGCATGGAGGGGCTGTGCACCACCCCCACCCTTTCCCTATATTTTTTGCATTTTCAGAAGCCCAAACATCTCTGTGTAGTCATGGACAGAAAACCCCTGTCCAGTGTCAAAACTTCTGTTCTGTCCGGACAAACCTTTCTGGCAGAAAAGGAGACTCCAGAAAACATGATTGTGTGGACACCTCATTGCTTAGGATGAGCCTCACTCTAAGTGAGACAAAGGCTGATGATCATTACTGAAACCATGGCAAAGGAATGGCTTCAATACAGACCCAAACCAGCTGAAGCCAGATGTGATGACTGGTTTTGTGGTGGCTGTAGCTAGCTCCTGTGTACAGAACAGCTGAGATTTCACCCAGAACACAGGTGGTTGTTTTGGCCAGGCTGTCCCTGGTCCAGGTTTTCCTTTGGGAAGAAACTCTCCAGCCACTGTGGGCATTGCCGTTTGCCAGAATCTGCACTCCTCCTGTTTCCAGCCAAGAGTGCAAGGACCACAGATGGGTCTGTGCTCCCCTAACTGGGAACTGAGACCCATGGTGGGGGACTGAGAGCCGCACTGGGCCCTCAGCTGCCTGAGCACAGAACTACATTTAGGGGCATGTACTGTGTGCACAGCCCTCTCAGGCAAACATGACCTTCAGAGGATTGTACTTCACTTTTTGGTGGCTGCAAACATCTAGTGGTAGACACAACATCTTCATGTATCCCTGGGAAGTGCTTTACCAAATTTGTATGAAACCACAATGCAATAATTAAAAATACACTCTTTTACTGCACAGCTAGTGTGACCACAAAAGTCCATTTATAAAGTTCCATCTATTTGTACTGGATCTCTGTTTCCTCAGCTTAGATATATACAAATACTAGTATGCCACACTTAATAGTATCCTAGCACTTTATTATTTTTTAATGAACCACTGTCATCAACTCATCCAGTAATTTTTTTTTCATTCATGTATTCCTAGACAGTTGGCCTAAATGGGTATAATGGGATAATTTCCACTCCAGCAGTAGTTTGGTGCTTTCATTATACAGTGCTTGGTATACTCTGCTGCACCCTTGAGACAGAGAATATGCCAAAGTTTATGGTGAAACCCACACTGGAGTGATGCCATACTCTCCATATTCGCCTACAGAGCCAGTCCTCCACTCCATGGAGTGGGAGCAGTTAGAAACATTTTTAAGGAGTTTCTGGACTAACATGAGATAGGAAGGTTTAGCCAGAGAACTCTTCACTGAAGTGGCACCTTAGCCTCCATGGAGAGAGGTGCTTCAGACCATGGGAGTATCAGGCTGGCACCTGCTACTGCAACGTGTCCAGCGAGAGTAACATCAGCACAGCTTGACTTCATCATATAAACCCAGGGTTGCATATGGATACAAAGCTCCCAAAACAGAGCTGTGGGGAAAAGAATCCTACCCTGCTGGAAAGAGGGAAGTGGAACAAAGGCCTGGCTAAGGCAGCATTACTGGGATGCCAGCAGAGCTAGCAGAGGGAGAGTAGCCGGGTAGGGAGCACGCTGTCACAGGGCAGCCCCTGCATCCTCTGTCCTCCAGCACAGAGAGAGGAGCCTGCCCAGGCTCTTTTACAGGTGTGCAGGGAACTGGGGGATCCACAGGCTGCTGGGGCTCTCCTCCAAAGCATGTGCACTCCAGATGGGCTAGGACTGAACACCAGCCAATATGGAATATTATTTATAATAACAATAATAACAATATTAATAACATAAGAACATCTGGTAGCATTTTTTCCGTCTACCATTTGGCTGGAGGCAGAGCATCCGGGTGACATGACAATGTATTTCTGTTTCCAATTTAGCCCCAGCTCAGCTGCTGCAGTGACCCAGAGACAGGCACTTCCAGGGACGCATCCCTGCTCCCGGCTGGCCCCTCAGGTGTCCCACCACAGACAGCAGAAGCACCTAAGATCATCCATGCTTGGATTTCCTTTATTGGCTGTTTCACAGGAGACTGCAAGGGGGGTTTTATGCTTCCATGGCTCCTTTCCATCCTACCCTCTGAGGAAGTCACCCAACTACAACGGTGTGCGGTTTCGGACAGAAAACAAAAGCTGGCTGTTTTGAAATCAAACCAGAAGTGGCTCTATTACACATTTCATGCTATTGAAAGTATATTTGACTTAATACGTGTTTAAACTATTTTGGTATTGTTTTGAATTCTAAGGCTTTCAAATGTGTCCAGTGAATATGTCACTTCCACCAACAAAGATTTCAGTTTTGACATGCAACGAACATCTAGCCTAAAAAATTAATGCTGTAGTTAAAAACAGACTTTTCTTTATTCATTATACTGACAGAAAGCTAAAAGCAAAATTACCATGGAAGCTGAAGCTGTTGCTCCTAAAGCGTATACAGATAGTTGCAGTAGGAATACTTTTATCCATTCTGCTCGTCATTAGTTTCTTCCATCAAGTTCTAGCTGGGGAGTTGATTTCTTTGGGATCTAGTGAACTGAGGGTGGATTCCTCAGCCATGGAACAGGCTGTCACTTCAGAGCAGTTACCACGTTGTGCATGGACTCTCACCTGCTATAAATTTATACAGGTTGATGACAAAAGGTGCACTATTAAAACTTCATGTTCAAGAATAATGTTCATTTAAGTATTTGAGCGTTCTCTCTCAAGTCACTAAACACTGCGATTTATGTAAAGTAAATGAAGCGTCCCCCTGATGCCTTTGGAGGCACGTATCCTGTTCCTGTCCTTGGGGTCAGCCAGCTCTGCACCTATGCTCCAGAACAAACTAGGTCTCAACACTGATTATATTATCAAATTTGCATGTGAAGAAGCAAAAAACCGCTGATAAACAGAAAATCCAGGCTTTTGGCTCAGCACTTGTCCAACTGTTCAAATCAGTTGCTTTAGATGGCATCTGAAATAAAACCATTTCCCCTAATACACTTTACACACCACCCTGTGAAAAGATTAAATCTAATTATGCAGCTTGACCTCCTAGTTTAGTCAGCTGAATTTGTAGGGCAATGCAAGGTTGCTCCCACCACCTTTGGCTATAGTGCTGTGATTCTTAAAATCCCTAAGATGAAAACTTCAATACTGCAGCATTATTTGTAACTGACAAAAGCCAGGAATTTGGGTTAATTCTACCTCCAGCCTCATTTTAATCCCCACATAGATTCCCTGTTGTCACAAATATTATTAGCATATGAAATCTGCTGACTGCTGAAGTTTGGGGAATTCCAATAATGAAGAAATTTCCATACCCTTAAATCTAACACAGTTTCTGAAGCAGACCGTCTGCCAATGTATATTGTAAAGCTTCCCTGGTTGGTTCAACACTCAGTGACAGTAGCCAGGAGCCTGCAGCTCTGGTACACAAATACAGGGCCAGACTTTCACCTCTTGGCCTCGAGAGGCAGTGGCTCCCTTTCCCCTCGGGGATGCTTTTGGTGCCACTCAAGTGGGAACCCAGCATTTGCCTTTCTTTGGGATCTCATGGCTGGCCCTGGGTACAGTGATTACATTACAGGCAGAACACACTCAGACTAGAAATTTGGCAGCTGAACAGCCAGAAGAACAGGGGAAAGCAGAGTGGAAATGAGCAGACTTGGGAAAAGAAAACTGGGAAGGAACAAAGAGAGAGCTGTAATCAGAAATCATCTGAAGCAATGCTGTTAATATGTTATCCATAACAGAGTCCTTGATGACAGTCCAGGACTCTCAGCCTGGGCCAGGGAACTGTCATCTAGAAAGGAGTAAATTCTTACATAGGTTCATGCTATTAATAGTGACAATGCTCAGTAAATCTTACCATGTGCACTGTAAACAAGCTTTTATTCCTGTGGCTCAGGACACATCCTTCCAAATACAGAATTTATCTGTCTCCCAGCTACACAGACCTTAGGTCCAGCTTTGCACTGTGACACTGTGTATGCATGGGTTGCATACATTTTTAGCATAAATATTTATGATTCACCTTCCTCTTGCAAGATGTTGACCTTCTCAGTTCAGCGTCTCCTCCCTTCCCACATCCTCCCTCTCCAAAACAGGGTGTTCCCTCCATTCTGTAGGGCATTCCCTCACATACATGTTCTCTTGCTTTAAGTGAACTAAAGAAGTATTTGTCACAGTCACCTGGGAGAGGGAGAAGTGGGTTCCTGCCTTTGTCTTAAAGATTTGACACAGTAGAAGAGCAGGAACCACATCTCCATGGTCACCAGAGAGGTCTTGCAGCCCGGAGAGACAGCCTTGCCTCCTCCACTGCTTCCTCTGAATGTGATAATTAAATCCTTGCGCCCAAGGATGACAGCTGCAATGGGGAGACTGAAGTCCACAATCACAAAGCTTTCTAACTCCTTTTCTCCAACAAGATGGGTTAAACAGCCCTGGTTCTCCCTGGTAAAGGCGTGTGTGTGTTCAGACTGTGTGTCCCACAGACTGGGTAAGCAGGTAGAGATGAACTGAAAGAGGGTAGGTTTAGATTTGATATGAGAAAGAAGTTATTTACCATGAAGGTGGGGAGACTGGAACAGATTTCCCAGAGAAGCTGTGAATGCCCCATCCCTGAAAGCGTTTAAGGGCAGGCTGGATGGGGCTTTGACAATCTGGTCCAGTGAAAGGTGTCCCTGCCCATGGCAGGAGGGATGGAACTGGATGATCTTTAGGGTCCCTTTCAACCCAAACCATTCTGTAATTCTATAAAATACCTTCTCAGTCCTTCTTATTTTGCCACCAGAGGTAAGAAGTGAGCCAGTCAGCCAGTCTTTGCATACTGATTCTCTGTGTAGCAGATGACCAAACACCTTCAGGCAGAGCTGCTCTGCTCCCCACTCCAGGGTTTCAATAGCATATTGCCAAGAAATCCTGCACATCAACACTGATTTTCTGTTTTTAAAGTGCAGGTGTGGAAGGCTGATGAAAGATCCCCAGAGCAATGTGGGTTCTGGTGTCAACATCAGAAAACAAGAAAGAATATCAGTGATTCACTCTCATATTTCTGCCCGCAAGTCATCTGAAAGAAAATCTTGTTTAGTGCTGAGCATCATACTGTTACGGAAGGACAGAGATCTCAAATAATAGGAGAGGGCACACACACTTGTGGCCACACTAAAAAGTACCCCTAGGAATAAATATTGCAGTTTATTGGCTCTGGCCATGGAACCATGGATTACTTTGTCTCCTCAAAGAGGATGCAGCTAGCAGCAAAACTCCCTCCCAACACCAGGTTAGTGTTGCTTTTAGTGAGCTGTGGGCTCATGTTGTGGGGGAAGGAAGAGACATACTCCTCGGATTGATAAAGAGAGGACCCTGGAGTGGTCAGTAAATGGGAGAAGATGTGAAGATGACTAGCATCATATTGATTGCTGTCAGCAGTGACTCAGAGCACAGTGCCTTCCATCATCTTTATAAGGAAAAGACTAGGGAACAGGAGAAGCCATCCAGCCCAGTAACTCAGAATGGACAGTCCATCTCTGCACTGAGTAAATGTGCTCCTACCACAAAATAGCAGAAGCTGGAGGGCTACACCCACTTAACTTCAACCAGCTTTTGCTAATGTGGGACCTTCACCACCCATTTTGGGGGATCAAGAAACAAGAGTGCTACTGGCTGCATTACAATGAACAAAATAAGCAGCAAAGTGACTGCATGTGGGTAATAAAAATAATAGCCAGTGGGAAACATGAGGAATCATTTAAATGATGGAAGAGAAATGATATACATCTGAGTATATTTTTTCATAGGCAAACAGATGAAAACTGGTCCTCCAGCAAAGCTGGGGTACAGCCAGGGACTTAGATGTTGCAATGTTTTAATTTGCAGATTTCCTGTTGCCTAGCAGACTCCTCAGCCAAGAATTAGACAGTCAAGATACAATTCCCAGGGAGAATTAGGTGCCTTAGAAGTGTATTCCTAGAAACCAGCACACTGAGTATGAAGTTATTCACACTGCTCTGGAGAAACCACAGAAGAACAGAATGGGACCACAGTCACAGACAGAAAAAATATCTCTGCTCAGCCTGAATCTCCTCCTGAAGGAAAAGAGTTCAAGCCCAGTTAAGTCTTTGTCACAGAAAGATCCTTTGCTTTTTCTTCACCTCCCATTGCATCCAGTATCTCAGTTGCTAGGTCACTCTTATCAGAGAAGGAAAACCTGCTTCAAAGCCCCATGCTGCCCGATCTGCAGCAAGGACTTGGTGCCTACTGCTGCACAAGCACTCACATCAAAGCAGGCTCACCCTCCTCTCCCCCAGCAACCTGCAAGGGGAAGCAAGGCCCGGTCTGGGGGTAAGTGTGAAGGCCAGCAAACAGCTGTGCTGGGGGAAGAAGTGCTCCATTTGAGAACTTGCTCCGCAAAAACTCGGAGATAAGTGGGGCTCTGAAAAACCGGCTGCAGCTGCCATAAGCATGACAACAGACAGGAGCTGAGGTGGAGAGCAGGGCCTTTCAAGTGTGCCTAGAAATCAGGACTGAGGTGCCCTGAGACATCCACCCATCCGACACAAACACACCAATCCCGCAGCTGCCTGTGTTACCCACAGGAAATGTGCAGATCTAGATAAACTTTGTAAAAGCTTAATGAGGAAATTTCATAGCCGGCTCTTTGTCAGGATTTTCTCACCCCTGTATTAGGCAGGGAAAACTGACAGACAGATTCTTGTTATCTTCCCTGATGTTTGCTACCTTGTGAATGAAGGCTCTGCTCTCCCGGGGTAGAAAAGTGCAGCTGTATATTTCTTTTTTATCAGAACTCTGTCAGAAATTGACCTTCTCTTTATGTCCACTTGGTAAACGTATAAGAGTAATATTAATGTGAAATCAGCTGATATATCCAAGAAACAACTATCCCAAAGAATATGTATGCAATTTTATACAGCCCAGAGTAAAATTCTTCTGCATGAGCAGAATCTATTTAGGTAGTATTGTAACTATGACAGCTGTATACTGCTTGCAGGTAACCTCTCCACTGATTTTGATTGGTATGCAGACCTTCAGGCACTAGAGCAACCTGCTTTAAAATAATTAAAATCTACTTCTTATTGTCCAGTTAAGACTAATTAAACCAAAAAACCCACAAAGCCACCATTTTGAAACTGGCATGAATTATATATGCTTCAGACTTGTAGTAAGGATTTTTTTAAATTTAAGATAAATGCGCACTAACTCATTTTCAATATGGCATCACTCCCAGTCTCAGATCCAGCAGATTTCTCTCTCTGCGGCTGCCAGTGAACCTTTCCTTCTGCAGGCAAGTAATTTTCATTAGTGTCTTATCTATCTCCTTAAGACAGGCTTCCCTGCTAGATAAACCACAGCAATTTGAAACCACAGGGAAGCAAACTGCAAACCTCTTTGCCCAGAACGACTATAAACATACAGGCACAAAACAAACAGAACAACCTTTGAGTTAACGAGGATGAATGCCAGTAGCCACCTCATTTGCTGCTAAGTGAGTGTTCTAGACTGAAAGGATTGGGATAAGCAAGACTCAAACAGTTCTGGTGATGTAGTTTGACTTACCAGTTAATGGAATTTTCTTCAGAGCAATGTACCCAAACTAGGCTGAGTAAAAAGAGTAAAAAAAAAATAGACAATTTTTCTGACCATAGGGGACCACCTCCTACATCTCAACAGTACCCAAGACTACTCCCTTGTTATAATTAAGGGTATGTGGGGTATTATTGGTGGCAAAACTTTGTCGAACACACAGGACCTATTGGCTGGACAAAACAATAGCAAATAGACCACAAAAACAATAATCCTGTGCTGGCAGAGATGGACTGGATGATCTAATTGACCTTCTGCATTTGAACCTTGTCATCTATCACTGGCTATGGGCTGCAGAAGAATGGAAAACGTGTAAGATGAAAACAGGTTTAACAATAGAAAAAGAAAACACAAATGCAAATGCAGAATGCAATACAATTGCTCAAGATGCAAATTATAACCAGACCCAGGAACAGATTAAGAAATGATGAGTATACTCAGAGTGCCAGACTCCAAATAGTAGGTTACTGTAATGCCTCCTTTTTAACCCCACTGAGACACTGAGCCAGCAGTTAACTTCATTTGCAGGACTTGGCTCTTCTTATGTTTAGGACATAGGTAGAAATGCACATTCAAAGCTTCAGTTTTACTTCTAGGTCTGCAGCACACTAGAGGCAACAACTTAGACTTCATTTTTCAGTTGGAAGAGTCACAGAAAGCAGATAATTTCATCAAGGCAGCTGAAGACTGGATAAAGCCTGTGTCTGTGGAAGATGACTAACATACGATCTCTGAACAGAGCTCTGATTCTTAGTGTACACTAGGAGCTATGTGAATGGTACTGCTGCCACCAGCTGAAAAAGCACCTTGGAGTTCTACCATAGGCAGCCTGAAAGTCTTTGGTTTGTGGAACAAGTTAATCTGCATTTCTTCAATTTCTGCAGCCAGCCCCATGGCCTGAGGACAACAGCAGGCTTCTCAACACTGTCCTTCAATATTCTCCATCCTTTTTCCAAGGCTCAGGCACATCATCTTCCCAAGCAAAACATAGGAAAGGAGACTGTTCTCCTGCTCTAGAATTGTTCTTCTCACTTTCTTTGGGAAACAATGGACTTGCTTCCCAATTCCTAGTAGAGAAGCAACACAAATTCATCCCCACTTTGTCCAGATGAAGCTCAAAAGCAGACACTTTAAGAGGGAGAAAAAACCAAGAAAAGTGAGAGGCCAGAGCTCTGCTCACTTTCATCTCTGCTTCTCAGCTGAAGTTCCACAGAGCACCAGGGTTTCTACAACACCAGGAGGTGGCTGGGAAAATGACTACACCACAGTTTCTAAGAGGGTTTGCTGAGAAGCATCACCACCTGATGGAGACAACAGTGGGAGCCAGTCTCTCAGCCACCAGTTTTTATGGGTTGGCAGGACCTATTGTCTGGCATAAAGACATTTTTATTATCAACACATATAATAGAATTGTCTGATTACAAGATTAAGCTAGGATTTTGCAAAGTGATTAACTCAATTCCCAAAGATTTTCTTACTTATTCCTGACTGTTTTATCAAATGAGAAGGAAACAGAAAGGTTCACAGATTTTATAAGACTATATAATTCTTCAATAAAGAAAGGTTGAGAAATATTTCCCTTATTCAAAATATTCAAAGACATATAATATTACAAATCCTCCTGTTCTCTGCCATGTGATTTTCAAAGTTAGATTAAGAAGGGGAAAATATAACCTTAGAACAGACAGATCAACCTCTCCCAAGATCCTTGTTGCAACAGAAATGGAGCTGAATGTATATGAATGACCTTCTATTGTGTGGTTTCCCAATTCCTCCTCTTTCAAGTAGAATTAATAACAAGTTTAGATTCATTCTATTAGTTAGACCCTTGAATAAAAGCAATTCCTGTCCTCTGTCTCTAACAAAACATCACTGATCTCAAAAATATCCCAGCAGCTCTAGTAAGCTGTTACAGGTCTCTATTGAACAATTTCTTTTCAAATCAGATTGACATGGAACCATTTTGTTGGCCAAGAAAACCAAGCACTCAGCCAAAAAAAGAAATAAGAAAAAAAAACACCAAAGCTTTCCCCTTGGTTTTCATGCAAACACACAACTGTAATAATATTTGAGCATATTTTATCATCAGAATCAACTACTTCACTCTTAAACAACTTACAGTATTTAGCCAGCCATCCAACTAAACTGCTGGTCTCTCCAAACAATTAGTCATATTTTACACCAAAGACAACAGATCATGGTTTCCATAATAAATATATATAAGTTGATCATTTTAGTAGAAACCATACTTTGTATCTGTTTCTCCAATCTATATCTTATTGTATGCATTTCAAGGCTATCAATAATCAGATGACAACTGTTGGAGAAAAGAAACTGAGGCTGGCACAGATCCTACCTCATCCTGAGTTCCTGCTTCTGGAGCAGGAGTCAGTAAAATGAAAGGTCTCAATAACCTTCATTCTGTCATGAGAAATGAATAGTAAAGAGGAAAGTGAACCCACTAAGAAACCAGAAGGAGACTTTGGCATTTCAGACTCCCTTCCAATTCATATAAAGAGATGCTATTTCCTTTGGGTTTAAATCCCTACCCCACCTTATTGCTGTGCTGCACATTATACGTAGAGGCCCTAACCATTTCCTTGGCTGGATAAGCCCAGTGTGCTCCCAGGACTGTGACCAGCACGAGAACCCAGGTCACCAGGGCCAGCCCAAGAGACCGGCTGCTCTGCACCTGCTAAGGGGTGAGTGGTTTTACTGACACAAAGCAGACACGTTTAGGGACAAGGACATGGCACACTTTGGTCCTTCCAAGCCCTGCACCACAAGGCACCATGTCCTGCTTTGACAGAAGAGGTATTGACAGCACGAAATAAAGCAGCTGACTTCCCACTGCAGTGGGGAGAAGGGAACTTTGGGACAATGGGGGCCTGTGGTGGCCTGAGGCACCTGGTCACAAGGTCCCCTCCCCTCAGAGACCCGACAGTGGCTGCTGGCACATTGTCTCAAAGCCATCTGCAGCAGGACCCCCTTCTCACAGGGACTGTCTGAAATAAAGACATTCAGAACCAAAACCCAGATTTGGGTGTGGGGCTTTTTGGGGCTGGGGTTTGTTGTGGTTTGGTATTTTTTTTCAAACAAAAATTAATGTAGCAGAGAGCACCTGAACTAACTGAAATCTAAGTAACAATGTGGGGAAAGGAGAGGGGAAGGAATGGGGAAAGGAGTGGAAAAGCTTGGTCATCAGTAATTCTGTATCTATAATAATTCTTAAACCTGGCTAAGCACCTAAGCATGTGCAAAACTGCATAGACTGGATCTCCTCTGGCTCATCTCCAAGACATTAATGCAGATGCACTCATAATTAACGAGATTACATATTTCGTGAGATCTCATCACTTCCAACTCCATGTAAGAAGAGTAATTTTGGAGAGGTCAGTTGCCCTTTCTTATCCGAAGAACTAGCACCAATGTAAAATTACTAAGTGGGAGGAGAATTAAAGCATGTCACTGGAAACTGGACAATTTAAGTCTCTGGAGATATACATCTGGCTTTACAGTCCATCCTTTGATATTTTTCTTTAAAAGCCTGAAAGAGTACAAGCAATTGAATCCTAATTAAACCATTACAGTGTCTGCAGAGCATTTTTTCCATTACAGGTTCAATAACCTAAATGAGATATTCTAGTTCTGTAGAGTCCAGATTTACAAAAACACAAACACGCACACCTTTGAATATTGAAACTCCTGGTTTATAGAGCCACATATTGAGATGAGTTCTGAGGAAATTCAGAAACTCCAGTGCAGTTATGTGTGCAATGGGACAGTCAGCAGATGGGGATCACTTTGAAGAAAGCAACCCCCTTTGTCCAACTTGGAGCAGCTGTGGGTCCAAGTGAAGCACACCCAGCCATTGTAGCTGCAAACGCATCCTACAGCTATGGCAGGGACTCCAGCAAAGTTACAGTCCTTGTGCTTTGTTATAAATAAAGCAACTTGTGGGACTGGGTGCTTCACGTTTGCGATTCAACAAATGTTCTGTACCTCCTTTTTCAGAACTTTTCTATTAGCACAGCAGATTAGTTGGACACTTTACAAACTGCCCTATCCGACTTCCCACGTGCTCCAAATCTGCAAAGCAGAAGGTGAATGGTACCAGAAGACTCTTGGGTATCAAGCTTACAGACTGTCAAAACCTTAAGCCAAGGAGCTGTTAAGTCTCCTTTTCTCCACCCAGACTATAAAGAGGGTGTAATATTTCATGGTAAAATATTGCCAGGGAAGACATTTGCCTATGTTGTTTTTAATAAAGTCTGTTTGGCAGCTATAGGCAAATGGACCATTAGGTATTTTTCCATCCCTAGAGTCTATTATTCCAACTTAATTTAGGAACAGCAGTCCAGTATCCATCTGTAACAGTAAAGGCTAGAAAGGCAGAGTTAAGCACAGACATAAAATCACAGGCTGCTGGAACAGCCAACATGATCAGTTATCCATATCTGGTAGCCAGTAATCTGATAGTCTGGTTTCTTACCTTTAAGACTGAAAATATCCATCATCATAGAATGGGAATTCATTTCTAGAAGAACAAACATAAAACTTTGAAAATAATCTTCTAGGCATGTGCTGGAGGTACTGCACCACCCCGTCCTCTACTTTGCACGGATGTGTTGCATCCTGTGAAGAAGGCTGAGACAGACTCTCTGAAATGTTGTGATGTTTTTCTCTTCACCTTGTCATAGCTCTGCTGAGTGATGGAGCAGGGTTGAATGGCCTATTCTCTCCGGAGTGAGAGAATAGTGTCAACACTGCTCTAGATTTCAGATCTGGCAAAATGTGCCTGAAGGTGACACGGAAGAACAGTAAGTTTTAAATGACATCTCCGCTCTCATATGACCCTCATGAAGATCTGCCATTAATAGCAGAAAGCTTTCTTAAAAATTAAATGTTATTCTTCTGTCTCTCATACTGAGTATCTCAGCCCAGTGCTGATTTAAATAAGGCAGACACTTGGTTTAGATGTGGAGGATAAGCAACAATTCCAGTTTTAATGAAAATCTACAAGTGTGTTTTAGTCTCAGCACCATCAGTGCTCACAGACTAGCAATACTCCATAGATAAATCAGCCTTTTTTGATGTTAGCAATCATAGACATTCATTTTTTACTTTGGAAATCCTAACACAGATGGAGTCTTTGTGGAAAAATATCTTTCAGACAAGCTTTGAAGATAACTGCTACAAAAAGGGATTAATTTTCTCAGTTTCCTAGGTCTTGAACTGTTTGCTGTAGTTTAGTATAAAATAAAGAGTAGCCTTCTTACAACTGACAAGTCAGAGTGAATGAAACCAACTGTGCAGATTACAACCTTTGAAGTTTTACTTGAAGATCATACTAATTGTCCAGAAAAATTCAACAGTAATTGACAAATTCACTTGCATTGTTTCTCATGGTACCAAACAGTTTTGTTCAGGAGAACATGCATATATAGTGGATAACTACTTTAGATTTTACCATGAATTTCCCACTAATTTTAAAATCATTCTTTCTTTCATGTATTTTAAGTACAGTCCTATGGATCATTGGTTCTTTCCAGTTAGAAAGCAAATGAATGTAAGTGGTGCCCACAAGCTCTAAAATATTAAATGCTACAACAGAACCCTACAAAATTACTAGTTTCACAGATAGATCCAGGTTGGGATTTACAGATCAAGAACATTTTGCTTCCCTGATCTCCTAGCCCAGAAAAAAATCTCAGCAGATGTACAGCATTGTAAGCTGGTTGTGATCAGCCCTAGAAGAAAAGCTGCTGGAGTGGTTTGGGTGCTAGCCTAAGATTTGGGAGATGTTCATTTTCCCACTCCACTATGACATCATGTATAGCCTTGGGAAGTCACATTTCTAAAATGTGAATAACATCTGTTTCATAAGGATCTTCTGAGGACAAATGCATTCAAGAATACAAGACACTTGAATCATAGAACCATAGGAACAAAAAAGGTTGGATTGGAAGAGGTTTTAAAGATCATGTCATTCCCACTCCTCTGCCATAGGCAGGGACAACTTCCACTAGACCAGGTTGCTCAGAGCTCAGGTTGCATCCAGTCTGGCCTTCAACACCTCTGTGGGGCATTCACAGCTTCTCTGGGAAAGCTGTTCCAGTGCCTCATCAACCTCGCAGGGAAGAATTTCTCCCCAATATCTAATCTAAACCTACCCTCTTTCAGTTTAAAACTGTTACCCCTTGTCCTAACACTACACTCCCTGATAAATAATCCCTCTTTATCGTTACTGTAGTTCCTCTTTAGGTACTGTAAGGCTGCCAGAAAGTCTCTCTGGAGCCTTCTCTTCTCCAGGCTGAACAACCTCAACTCTCAGTTTGTCATCCTAGGAGAGGTGCTCCAGCCCTCTGATCATCTTTGTGGCTTCCTCTAGACCTGCTTGAAAAAAATCAGTGTTTTTCTTTCTTATCTTGAGAGCCTGAGAACTCGAGGTTTACATAAATACATAAAGTAAATTTGTAAGATCTGTATTTGGAAACATTGCAGGATAAGGTGTTCTGGATTCCCATACAATTTGCAGAAGGAAGGGCCACAGCAAAGAGTCTTAACCGTGCCTTCCTGAAGGCAGATGTTCCACACAGGAAGATGTTCCCTAGCCCAGAGGTGAATGTGCTCTTGCATTTCACACACAGAAACCACCTTCCTGCTTTGGGTAGGATAGAAACTCTGGGTCACATGCAGCAGTCACAGCTGCTGCTTTGTCACTCTTGTACCACTTCATCATCTCAGCATCTATGGTACAAACACCCCCAGGTGGCACCTCAGTCCAAACACCTCCCAAAACTCCTCTGCGTGCTGCTGTTTGCTGGGTAAGTGACTTAACCTGCTACACAACACTGCTGCTCCCTCACATTATCCAGGATGGGATTAACCAGTCAGTGATCTCACACCTTCAGTCTGCCTTATGTCCTGCTACTCAGACCTTACCCACACACACAAGGACTGTCTCACCAAACCACAGAGAGAAAAAAATCAACAGCCCAGCACATCCTCACACCGCTACCCAGGCATGCTCTTGAAATGCTTGGGTTAATTCATTGCAGCATCCACATGAAAGGAACCCCAGGAGACCCCTCAGTTGACAGACTCAGAGGAAAAGGACTGACTTCTCAGTAAAAATCAATAGCCACTGAGATGCAAATCCAAATAGGCCAAAGACCAAAGCAGAAACATATTGTGTTCCAAAAGGGCCACTTTCGCAGTGTTGGAAACTATTATAAGCCAAATCAGCTTGGAGAGAGAATTTTTGAAAGGAAAAGAGAAGTAGTAATTAGGAGGTATTAAAAAAGAGAGCACTGAATAAATAAATATCCACAATCACACACACAAAAAGGGCAATTTTTGCTCTGTGGCACACACTGTGGTTGGACTTCTCCACACCTTAAAACCTTCTAAAATCTGAAGAGAGACTATAAATGCTGCAGGGCTGCAAATTTTTTTATGCCCCTCCAAGGTGGTAAATCCTATGGACCATTTGTAGCTCCACCACTGATCCTCATGGTTCCTCTGTATTAACTTTGGCACACTTTGCCCCTGGATCACAAGAAGGAAAGAAAGCTTTCAGTACCCACAACACAGCCCTTCAGTTAAGGGAAAAATGGAATAAAGCATTAAGTCTCAAGTGAATAAACAACCCCTAAAGGCAACCCTTCTCACTTCAGTGTATCTTCCCTTTTCTCAAAGGCTGAATTTCCTTCTTCTGGGGTGAGCTGCTGGATCAGATCATGGTGGTCATGAAGCCGTGGTCTCTGTCACACAAAAGACCATCATCTGCTTTCCTTCTGCCAGGAGGTCCTTGGGCAATTCAGCAAAGACCTTCACAGCCTCCACAGTCAGCCTGAGGTCTAGGAGTGGTGTGACAGAGACCACAGCTTCATGGCCACAACAAGCTGATCCAAGAGCTCACCTCTGAAGGTGGAAATCCATTCCCTTGAGGTAATCTGTTTCAGCAAAATAACCAGTTTTATGCTGGCTTAATATGCTGAACTGGCACAGGAAATGCTCCAGTAAGAATCACAGTCAGTGTAAGAGTGGGTAACTGCTAAGCAGAGGGTGAGAAAAGCCAGGAGCAGGGAATAGGGAGAAGGCACAAATCCCACTCCTTTCAGCAGCACTGCACTGTCACATTAGCATCCGTGCTTGTGAAACCGCAGGCTGAGGACTTGCTGTGGAGCAGTAACTCATCTGCAGAACCTTTCATGAAGTGTAACCCAGTACTCCCAAGCAGGATTTGTATCTTACCCATCAGCTCCCCAAAGCATCATACATATAAAGTAACAATCTAGTGAAAGGGGAAATAAAATTAGCTGCACAAATATTTAGATAACCCACGATAAATGGAGAAGTAGGCAGCAGCTCAGAGAAATCGTGAGGCACAAACCTGATAAGATGGACAAAAGGACAAAAGGAAATAAATACTTTGACCGCCAAGAGAGCAAGAGAGATTTTGATCTTTGGGTGTTTGCTCTCCCGGGTGTTGAATTACTGTTTTTTCTTGTATATCAAAACCAAATTGGTTCATTTTTGGATGCACAAAGTAGATGGAAATGAAGAGAGCAAAACTATTTCATAAATATTCTCACCCAGCATAACAGAAGCAGGGGCTTATATGCATGTATGAAATGATGGTGAATTAACTGGCCTCACTGTAAACAACGAAGTTGAGTAAAAAAAACAGACATTCACAGCTAGAGTAGCTCCTAAATGAGCAAGTCTGAGTTGTGCACATGCAAGAGCTCCAGAAGAGCAGATGGACAAGTGCTCTGGACTTACCCCTCTCCACTGACTAGAAGGAGAATAACACAACTGCTTGAGATATGGCACTGACATGACAGACTAGGTGCCTTGAGACTACACTCACACCTACCTCAAGGCATCCTGAGCAGGAAAGAAAAGCTCAAAGCAGATGGAGACAGCCTCTTGAGCTCATACTTGCTGACCAGTGATGGAGCAAAACAGCAGCTAATGGGGACAAGGAGCACATCCCATAAAAATAAAGCCCTTGGCCCACTGGAAATTAGTGGAAAGGGTAAGTCTCCCACAGAAGAACAGAGGGGCTGCATGTCTTTCCATGCCAGCAGGCACAGGCTGGAGACAGGAGATGCTGCTGTGCCTACACTATCTCCCTTAATGCTTTAGAAGCAGCCACCTCCTTCACAATCTTCAGATTTGCCAGAAATTGCAAGTGGGGCAAGTTGCTGTTGCTCCTAATGATTAACAGGATATGCCATAAATATAACTGGTAATACTAATGTTCCTTCTCTCTGCAGGAGGTGCTCCAGGCAGGCCAGCAAGGCGCTTGGAGCATCTGCAGCAAGGAGCTCCTGCCATCCCCTTCAGGAAGCACTGCGATCTAAGACTATGTGCTCACAAGCAGCTTTCAGGTACCTCTGCGAGCTGCAGGCTCACACCTGGAGGGGCAGTGCTGGTGAAGAGGGCAGCCTGTGGCAAGGCCACGGGAAGAGGCTGTCGGCACCCCACAGCACAGCCCATGTTCAGAGCACTGCCTGTTCTTGGCCCCAGCATGGCCATGAAGGGAGGAACTCACAGAGCGAGGGCTTAGTAAGCTCACAAGTTTCCAGAAGGCTCTCCTGGCGAGAGGGAAGAGGAGCAGGAACATGGGCCACTTGCCAGAGATCGATTTGTCCAATTTAAAGAAATTAATTTAATTGTCTGTGGCAGTAGGAAAGCTTGCAGCTGCCGGCTCCAGGAAGCCTGGACAGTAAGACAACACGGCGCCAACGCTGCTAGAATTAAGCAAGTGAGGTGAACACCCAGCAGCCAGGACTCAGGAAACTCGGTGGCTTCACATCCTTGCAATGACAGGCTTGCACACCCACCATTTCCATTCTGAACCATGACATCCCAGGGCGGCAACTCTCTCTAAAATCCAGGCTGGCTGTTAACGTTTAGTGTAGCTGGTACAAGATACTGGTTTAAAACCCCACCGTTCTGCAATTAAAATTTCGCCCTGCAAGAGCCAGGAGTCTGTCCTGCAAAGGGGAGCCCCAGCAGGCTGCTGGGGTGGTGGGACCCTGTGTCCCAGCCCAGGGAGGTGAAAGGCAGGGAGAATACTAACAACTGTGTAATTACAAAATTATGTTAACTTTTTTTCTTTTTTTTTTTCCTCAGAAGATAAGAACAGTTGGAGAAGTATACGCTGTGGGGCCTCAGCAAATCTACTGCCAGGATTTGCTGTTTGAGGCTTTCATCCATCCAGTTTTAATCCAAATTAGTAGGAGCTTCAGAAAGGGATTCTGGCAAAGTCACAGCTGGAAAGATTTTCATCATTGATTCTGCCAGGCATATAAAAATACAATTAAAAAAAATAGGAAGGGGGTGGGGTCTAACAGCTCTTGGCACAAACCAGTTTTGGTTTGCTTTTAAAGTAAAAACAAAAACCAGAATAAAATCCGTATTTAATTAAGAAATAATCCTTATCTTTGTCCCCCTTAACATTTTTACATAAGGCTAAAAATGCCATTCTATGATTATTACAGAATTAATTTCTTTGCTTTGTACAGACGCAGGGCGGCTGGGGGTGAGCGGGGAGGGCCAGCTCCCCTGGCCCCAGTGGCACAGGGCTGTGCAGATTTTTGGCAGGTCACTCCCTGTAGCAAACAGCGGTAGTTTAACGAGTTCAGCCTGCAGCTTGTCACTGGGAACGCCAGAACGGGGAGGCAGCACACGCGCAGGTGGTGCCTGGGGCTTGTGCCTTCACCCACTGAGCACCAGCACTCCACACTGCCTGGGACCAGCTCCTCAGCAAGGACCAGAGGTGCACACACACTTCTGTGACAGCTCCTGTTCCAAGCTGTGGAGACTAAAACATGACATTGTGCAAATGCCAACTTTGACAAATACTGCTTAAGCAAACCAGCTCGTTTTCCCATGTAATTTCATTCATCCAGGGAGTGTTGTGTTAAGGAATGAGGCTCGAGCAAGGGCACACAAGTATTTTGAAGAGAGAGTAGGAACTTCCCAAAATGCTTCTAAATTGCTATGGGTCTGTTTATTAATGAGACATAAGGTTCCCTGGAGGACAGAAATCTATGTCCTGCGGTGCTGCTTGTGACTCTGGTTATCCTAGTCTCTGTCACAGCTGTTATTGCAGTAAACTCATTGCACCTGCCCAGCATTCCTAATCTCAGATCTCAGAGCTTTAAGCCAGCTGCCTCCAAACAAAGCTGATTTATAAAGGCATGAATTGTGACCACAGAGGCATCATTCCACCCATCACATACATTCACACAAAGAAGGCAACCATGAACAACTCAGTGGAGAGGACTGCCTGTATGTAAATATAAGGAGGTAGACTGGGGAATCGGACTGGGGAATGAGAGAAAAAAGCTGGAAAGCAGCATTGTGGAAAGGGATCTGGGGGTCTTGGTCAAAAGAGCTGAACACGAGTCAGCAGTGCCCTGGCAGCCAGGAGGGCCAAGCATGTCCTGGGGGGCACCAGGCACAGAATCACCAGCAGGGCAAGGGAGGGGATTGTCCTGCTCTGCTCTGCACTGGGGTGGCCTCACCTTGAATATTGTGTGCAGTTTGGGGTGCCACAACGTAACAAAGACATTAAGCTATTAGAGAGTGTCCAAAGGAGGGCCATGAGGAAGGTGAAGTGTTTGGAAAGGAAGCCTTATGAGAAGCAGCTGTGGTCATGGGTATTTTCAGCCTGGAGACAACTGAGAGGAGACCCCATTGTGGTCCTCAACATCCTTGTGAGGGGAAGAGGAGGGGCGAGCACTGATCTCTCTCATCACCAGTGACAGGACCCGAGGAAACAGCACAAAGCTGAGGTGGGGGAACTTTAGGTTGGGTATCAGGAAAAGGTTCTTCCCCCAGAGGGTGTTTGGGCACTGGGACAGGCTTCCCCCAGGGAAGCCACTGGAATACGTTCCCCAGGGAACGAAGCCTGACAGGGTTCAAGAAGCATCTGGACAATGCTCTCAGGCACATGGTGTGATTTCTTGGGGATGTTTTGTGCAGGGCCAGGAGGTGCACTCGGTGATCCTGATGGGTCCCTTCCAACCCAGCATATTCTGTGATTCTGTAATAGATCCAACTAACTCAAAGGATTTTCTCCACATAGCTGTGTTTCATGTCTAGCCAAAAATCATAGTATTTGAGGAACCTTGTCTATTAGTTGTTAAGAACTTTCATAACTAAATTTACTCTGTACTGCAGTCACCCACTTGCATTTCCCCTAGTGCTACATCAACAGAAGAAAAGATGGAACAAGGATTAGTTTTGCCTCCAAAATACACAGCATAATTCTCAAGTATTTAGTGGAAACCTTTCATAATTGTCTCAGGATAAAGCAGACACTCTGGGCTGTCCAGTCATGGCACTGAACATCCATCCCTAGACATCAGTCAGAGACATCCCATCTTCTGGGACAGACTCCAGAGAAGGAAATATTCTGATTAACTATGACCGCTTTGCCAATGGTACCTCCTTATGAGATGAGAATTTTAGGAGTTATGTATTTGATTATAATTAACTACTTATCCTATTACATATAATAACAACCTGTTGTTTTGCACTGTATTAATGAAATATTTCTTAGAATTAGAAATATTTATTAGAATTAAATTAGAATATTTATTATTCATGAATCCATGAAGAACAAGTTTTAAAACAGAATTTATACAGAAGTGGCATTTTCATTGGAAAAAAACTTCAAATAACATTTCCTTTTGGAAAGAATTACCACAGTGATACTACACTGTTTTGAACGTGTTTATATTTTCTTATTTTCACCTCTTTTACGTAAGGCAACAAAAATTTGGATTACAATCTCAGATGATCACTAACACATCATCGTACAAAATCAGCTTTTTTCAGTACCTAAAAACTGAATTTTTTTTAAAAAAATAAACTTTTGGAGAGTTTTAAATGAAGCAAGATATCCTGATCCTACTTTGCTACTCAAAGTACTGCTTGTCAAACCTGACACAGTCAGCAGAATCCCTTGTGCCTTGGTTTGCTGTGGGTTTTCAGCAGCCTCTGAAGCACCTCCTGGGCACCTCCCTGAGTGCACAGTCAGCCAATATCCCAAGAGCAGCAGCACAGACACCAAGATTTCCCTCCCGACAACTGACTTTACCTTTCAGCTGCCCATCTCACTTTATGCAATCTACAAGAGTTAGAAAAGATCTTGGCAAACCTGTCTTAGGGCCCAGTGCCCTCAGTGCAGTGAGGCAGAATGTCCATTCTCCAGGACCTTGGGTCTGATGGGAGCTTTCATCTTGTTGGAGTGGTGTGCTCCCCACCCACAGGCTCAGGAAAGCTGGAACTGGTGAGAGGCAGTACAAAATGCAAAATATGGTGTACAAAATAACAGCATCCAGGACAGAGAACTGTAATGAAAAGAGCTGTGAGGATATATACATAAACACAGATTTTTACAGCCCACTGAGCCAGTAAGAGAACATCAGAGAAATATATTAAATTGATAGCATAGGGGCAGGTAAGATATCTTTTGCATTTTTAAATTACATGATCACCAAAATCAATTACAGGAGAGAATAAAGTTAAAGAAACAAGATTTTTTTGCAAATATCAAACGAAAAAGGCAGAGGGGGATACAAGTCCCTTCATGATCTCTTGGGTACCCACAACTCTATTTTTTATAGGAAGAAGTTTCCAGACTGAAAAGACAGCCTTGTTCAACTCTGGACCTCAGTTTAAACTGCAAACCAAACTAAACAGCAAAGAAAGTACACATTAAATTTTTCTTCCCACCTTCTATGAAGGGGTGGAGAGTCAGAAGAGAGAAACATGGTGATGATGGGAGCTGAGCCAGCAGCTGAACCTCCTGCCAGCTAACCCCAGAGCTCTTCTTGTCCAACAGGGAAACCTGCAACCACTGTATATCACCCCCATCCCTCTTCCCTACTCTAAATGGACATTTGTGTCTCTGGAAAACCAGTGGCCAGAGGACAGTGCAAAGTCACAGGGTCACCACTCTGTGATACCTTTCTCTGGCTGATGGCCTTGAAGCTGTGGAATTGTCCTGGAGACATTGGAAAAAAAAACATTAAGAAGAAATCTTAAAAAGCAGAGATAGAAGGAAAGCAAAGATTCAGAATTATTAAGGCATTTCCTCCCTGTAACATTTCTACATTTAACCAATATCGAAGCAGCCTGAAAGGCCCATGGTTTATCTTCCTAGCACCATTTTTCAGTAATTTTGGACTGGTGAGCCTTGATTGAGAACTCACAAAAATTTGACTGTCTTCTGGCAGCTGTGGTGCGTATGAACACCTGTGACTTTGTTACGTCACAACGCCGAGTGCTTGTCTAATAGAGACACTGAACTGTTAAGGACTTCCACCACAGCCTCCCAGCCCTCTAGAACTGGCAGAGAGGAATAAAGGGTCCACCAAAAGCAACCATCAACAGCTGCTGTTGGAGAGCCCATGTCCAGCGAGGGGACATTGCCTCTTTACTGGAAGGGACCAAGATGTCATCCCATTAACAGGCACCAGTTTCTTAGGATGAAGAATCAGGGTTTACAGGGAGAGCTGCACTACCCTTGAGAAGTTCACCAAGCTGACACATCTGCTGGACTCCTCTCAGTGATAAGGAAAAACTACCGAGTCTGAGTTTCTGTGTGTTTGCCTCATAGCTTGAGGAGAATTGAGAAGTTCAGCCAAGACCCTTCTGTTCCTACTAGAAAAGCTTTTTTGTATGCTTTTACTTGTGTCTCTTTGTTTTAATGAGAAGATCCAGAAGCAGCAGCGCCAGCACTGGTTGTAGTAGCAGGAACAAAAAAAAATTGGTTAGAGCTTTTGTCCAGGTCTTGTTTCCGTGTGGGTTCTCTGATGTTTAATGAGAGTTGAACTCGTATTACAGCCTTTTCCTTGGAAGAGATTGTCGTCTTCTTCACTCCCTCTGCCTATTTCAACAAAAGTGTAGCTCCATTATCTGTAAGACATCATCAAATCTTGAACTTCTGTTAAACTTGGTCAAATTGGCCACTAATTATAGAGAGTATTAGAGAGATAGCAGGTAGGTTTCACAGTAAATGCACAGAAAATCTATTTCCACTATTTTTCCCCTTTCTCTTCCCACAGACAGGTGGGAGGCTTGCAGCTAGAACACCACCACCAGGTAAAGGGATCCTGTAAAAAGAGGGGGCTCTTTCCCTTTGTTGTCTCAACAAATTGCTCTCTACAGCAAGAGACAGCTTCTGCCCATATGACCTCACAGCCGCTTTCAGCTCCTCTCTCCACCCAGTTTGCGGTAGCACAACAAAGCACTCCAAAAATAACATTTATTTTTAAAAACTGGAAAATGGCACAAACCACCCCAAAGGAGAGTATGACAATGGCATGAGTTCAGTGCGGGCTCGTGAACTGACGCTCCCCGCCAGGCACAGGAAACTGAACTTCACGGGAAGAGACTGAACGGAACCAGGGTGAAGGGAAGTGCCAGAAGCCGCGGCCACCGATGGCCAAACCCGGCCGAAAGGATAACTCAGCCGCCCGGCAGCCCTGCGGCAGGGAGAGCGCCAGGACGGTGTCACAGCTCTAGATCTATAAACGCCCGCGCTCTGCAAGTCTGCACGCACAACAGGCTGCAGCGTGCACGCCAAGCAAGGAGAAATTTAAAGATGAGGAACATTTCCAAATGACAGCTTTAAAGCTGGGGATCAGCAGAGACTGAACATCTGAATTCAATTCTAAATGATTTCTGATTAGCCAATGTTGATGCAGTACCCCAAACACACTGACAGTTTCTGTTCGAAATGGTATCCTGCAGTAAGGACAGAGCTGGTATGTATGGACTGCTAAACAAAGGCCACACCACCACTTCTGAAGGGACTGGAAGTTGGACCAGGCAAAGGAGAAATAAACTAAATCATTTTAATTTAAACAGGCAGAGCCAGATGTGCCACTACCTTACCTCTTGTATAACCACTTAGATCATGTGTAAGGTAACTGTCACGAAGATGGAGTTATAAGTGCATAATAAATACATCTAGAAAAATTCCTTGCCTATGGAGAACAGAAATTAATTTTAATTTGTTAAGTAATAAAAGCTGAATGCTAAATCGTAACGCTGAAATGCAGACAGGTTTTCAGAAGCAGTACATTTTTGATGTAATATTTGAAAACGATCGATTCAAATTCTGCTTTTGAAAAATTTTCTGAGCTTTGATCTCGCTCCAAGTTGAGTCCAGAACAACTTCTATACGGCTGACATTAAAAGTGTCGAAACAAAGTGATTTATAATGGAAACACAGAAAATAAATCACTATTCGAGAACTTTTTATCACACCACAGATTAGAGGCAGAAGGCCAGACTAAGCTGTCATTGCGTTTGTAAGCTTTCCTGCTGCAGCTGAGGACCACAATGCACAGAAGAGCAAATTCAGTTAATGAACTCGATCAGATGCACACAATGACCTATGCCTTCCTTCAAGAGGCACTTAAAAATTATGATCTACAAAGACATTAGCATGACCACAGCCAGCGACCTGCAGGGTTCCTCTGGCTGGAGCACAGATCCATTCACCAAGGGCCTGCTTGGTGTACGCAGACCAAGAAGAATATGTGACCATATTTGACCACCAAAATGAGAAGAGCCATTAGCATCCTGAATTAATGGGCTTAGTGGTTTTCAAATGAGGTATTTTCATGATGGACGTGGTGTGGATTCAGCAAAGTCTGCCCTTTAACAAATACAGCTTTGGTTTCAAAGATTTGATTATGCTCAATGCCATTAGGGAACCATTACTGATTTTATGCTGTTGTTGTTACTGGTTTAACTATCGATTTCTGAACCAAAAATTGCAGACAGTTGGCTTGACCAACAGTCAAGGTTTAGGAATGCAAAAGCAAATCCAAGGTACAGATGAGCTTCAGATGTGGACAGGCTTCACAGGGTTTAATAGGCTCTCCAGTGTTTGTCAGGTCACAGAAGCTTTTCTTTTTGTGGGGTGTGCATGAGCCCAGTTGTTTCTTTGCATTTGCTGTTTGCTTTAAACACTTGTGACCTCAGCCAGAGCAAGTGGAATTCAGACGAGTAATTACTGCATGCAACAGTTAAAAGAACCTCACACCAACCTTGGTTTATTGTACACAATTTACAAAACAAAACAAAAGAAAATGATCTTCTTAATCAGCAATCCTTGATCACCACCACGTGTTTTTAAAACAGCCAGATGTTCACAGTTTAAGAAGCCAAATAATACTACTACTTTCTTGTAAACGTTAATGGTGAAAGAACAATAATAACGGTTTCAGTCAATCATCATGAGTACTTGAAAGTACAAATATAAATTAAATAAGACTCAAAAAACTTGTACAATAAAATCTGCTATAAACAAAAGCTAATTAAAAAGAACTGCTCTCAACCTGGCTTGTGGGTTTCATCTTGTTTTAAAATTAAAAGCAGTATTTATTTTTCTGAAGCATCCAAATGAATGTTCATATCCAGATGTCCTTACAAAGAAACATGGTCTTCATTTTTTCCTCATTTTTTTAATCTGTTTATATATTTTACTTCTGATTGTCCTTTTCTTCCTTGGCAATCCTCTTTGTCACACCACTGAAATACTTCTCACGGAAAGAATTGTGTCCCCTGTAGGGCATATACTGACCATCCAACAAGTAAGAGTTCTCATCTTGATCCTGCATGGCATCAGAAGACAAACATTAGACTTGAGGGTAGTGTGTTCAGCACGTATTGCCACCACTCTGCCTCCAGACTTTTTCAAGCCATCACACACAAGGGTACGGTAGTCAGGCTTTTGTTTTACAGCTCAAGGCACACACTTAAGTCACTGAACACATCTCAGCTGGCCCCACCAGACTCCCACCCTTACATGACCAAATGAGCACAGGCATCATGCACCACACAGGTTACTTTCCAGAAAAAATATTGTCAGGAGAATTCAGTTAGTCAGATGTCTGTGGAAGGCAGATACAAACCGAAGAGGAACACAAATGGCTAAAATGAGTTCCTACAGTTGCTGAAGCACATTCAAAGAACTTTTTTTTTCTGTGCAGCATTCATGTATTTCTGAAAGTTTTAAAGTTGACACAGTAAATCTCTACACATAATGCCTATTTGACACCAGCCAAGAACGCAGTTTAGAAAATTGGCCCACTGTATATACAAAGGTTTAGTTCATCATGTACTGTGGCTTTACACAATTAAGATACTTGTCAGCTAACATTAGTAATGCTGTAAGATAAACATTACATCAAACTTTAATCTGAGTGTTAAAGAAAACTGATGGCAACTTCTAAAAACAGTTTTATGCTTCTGGGTGATGTCAGTTTATTATTATGCTCAAAAGCAGGAAGGAACAGTGACAAGCAGCCTCAAACAGAACAACTGAATGGTGCAAAGAGAAGATAAAAACAAGCACACAACAGAACCAAGCCTCTATTCCACCATGTGTTTCTTCTCAGGTTTTTTTTTAACCAATGCAGTAACATAGAAGTTGGTTCATTACCTTAAAACGTTTAGTTATTTGTTCATATTTGAAAATAAAGTTACTGTGGAATGTTTTAGCATTCGTATGAACATGGAAGTATATTTCAGTCAATATTTTCATATTGCAAAAGTATTACAAAGCAAAGATGAACAGAATCCTGGTGGACAATCTCTCCCTTCAGCTCTTTTGTAGCCTTTCCAAGTTTTCATCGACCAAGATCAACACCTCTCCTAGCTTCGGATATCTTAACGAGCCTTCTAAAGGAGTGAAAGAAAACGTTTTTCAACAAAGCAAGATGCTTGTGTGCGTGTTGAAGGGCCCTCTTCTGGACACAATGAGATATTACTTTGAAGTAGGTCTCACCTGCTATGCCAGCAGACGTCAGGAATGTGACACCAGCTTAAATGAACTTGCTAAATGTTCACTGCCATGTAGGTATCTATTATGTAAAGCATGTACACCAGTAGCAGCAGGTCTATTTAAATACTGCACTGTTGGAAAACAGCAGAAGAAAATGACTTCAGGAAACCCAAAACAGGCACAGTACTATCTACTGTCTTTTGGTCACCTGTGAGATACTGCCATCTCCACAACTATGCTCAGGCTGATAAACAACAGGGTTTTTACACGTTCATGAAAAAAACCCAAAATTACAAAATTGCTATGGACAGACAGGAAACAAGAAGGATTTAAGACATACTCCTCTCACAGCCAGCCTGTACCCACTTTTCTGGCCACTCTTTGGAAAAGAGCACTTTTTCTTCTCCTGAAATTCCAGGTCAGAAATCCTTCTTCGACATAAACATGTATTTTTATATCATTGGGATGTTTTAACAAGAATGCTACATAATTCACTTATTTTGAGAAATGGACAGGATATTTGACCCAGAAGGATAATGATATGTAGATCAAAACACTTTAAGATAAAAATTAATCCCCACAACCTCTAAGAGGTCACACATATGTACAACATTCATCTTGATTCCATAGGAAACAAAATGCTGATTTGAGGGGAAAGAAGAAAGGAGGAAACAACCTTCTCCTCTACCTCCAAGCTGGCTGGGGCAAAGAAAGGATGTGCTGCATAGAAGAACAAACTTCAAGTAACACACAGGTGTAATAGGGGCATCTGCATGCACCAGATGGAAACAGGCTTGGTGCACCACTCCAGAGCAGAATCTCATCTCAAAAATCCATGCAAACACTGCTTGCTAAATGAGAGACCTGCAGTCAGGCATGGATTTCTTAGGAGAGATTACAAAATAAGTTCCTGGCCCACATCACAATAATTCCAGTTTAAGAGGTTCCATTCCCTACCTCTCACCTGTACAGGCATGACTGTCTAATAAAGATGGCAATTGCTTAAAAAACAAAAAAACCCCGAACACCAACAAGAATGGGAATTGCTCCTTTAAAAAGGGAAAAGAAAGTAAGAAATCCTGAACTACCTGGGGATACCACTCACTGTTGAGATTTACTAGTCAAAGGAATTTTATAGGCAGCGTGAGGACTGATCAAAGTAACTAAAATTCTTGGATTTCAGACAGTAAGGATTTCCAAACAAATTCTAACATAAAGTATTTTGTATCAAGGAGCTGAATGGGTGCAACCTGAACACCACAGATAGGCTTCATTTAACTCTACAGAGAAAATAACTTGTAAAAAAACCTTAACAATTTATTTGTTTGAAAGATACCACTAAAATAGGTTTTAGAGATCTCTAATAATGAAGAGGTGGAAGAGAAGGGGATGCTGAACGATGACAAGAAAATTTTGTTTTTCTTTAAATCTTGGCAAATATTAAGTGACATTGTAAAGATTTTTATTCATCTAGTATGCCCCAGGTCAGTTTCAAAGTAATTACACACATTTAGTTTTCATTAAAAAAAAAGTCTTCCTAACCTTATCACTGCTTCCTACCATTCTACATCTGGTGCTGGACAGTAGCTATAGAAACCACTTGTACTAACATTATACAGCTATAAACAAAAAGGAGCAGTTACCAAATCAGGGACAGCAGGGTCATATACCCAGGAACAGACACTGCTAAATTCAGTAGGAAAAAATTCTACACCAGTAACAACTCTGGAATGACCATGTGACATGGAAATGCTTGACCCATTCAGCAGGGTGGGTTTGTGTGCCTGGTGCTTCACAGTCCCTTCCTGGACAATCATATGCTCAGAGTTTGTCCTTCAGTCAAGTTTTCTGTTACATCTTACTACATAATTTCTAGGCATCTCTCTTGGCATTAAAAAAGTCGGATGCCTCACAGGGAGAGAGAAACATAGGGCTCTGGGCTGAGGCTGCAGTTGCTCCTGCCCTACCCACCCTGGGCTTTGGGGGGACAGTGTGCAGATGTGCTGTGGGGGAGGCAGGAAGGGAGCATGCATTTTGGGGTGAATGCTGTGCTGGGAGGAACAGTGGCAAAAGTTGTCTGAAACGATAATTAGAAAAACCAAACAACTCCTCTGCTCATATTGTGCACACGCTGGAAAAGCCTATTCATATCAACACTGAGTTCAGAAAGAAACCTTTTGCAGTTGGCACAATTTCACTGTAAACTTAAAAAGAACAGACTGGATGCTTACAAGACAGTGGGTTATGTACCAGGTTTGTGAGGTTTTAAATTCAACAAATGATCTTCAATCTTCATGCTTATGATTTCTTGTGATAGATCAATACTTCACCTAGACGTACTCACTTTTTGCCTTCACCTTGGTCTCCTTTTCATTACAAACAATCCCAATCAAATTGCACAACCAATTTCAGCAACTGACTGAATTCATCTCCAGTTAAGAATTTATTTAAAGTGTTAATAGTGGAAACAAAATTTGTTGTGAAATCTGCAAATTTGCCACCTTAATGATGGCAAACTGGGGCAACTGAAGAACTGCACAGTAACAGTAACATGACTTGTAACATTTCTCAGACATTTGCAAGTGCTGCACTAAGCTGAATTAAAAGGCAATTGAGGGCCTGTTACAAACCAGTTTAGTAAAGCAGACAGGAACTGCCTGGAAACAAATATTTGGCATATCCATAAAAATTCACTCTTTCACTTAGGAAAAAGAAAAGCAGACAAAAGTACAACTATTGAATTTTATGGTCATATCTGGTGGGTCAGAAGTATCCAATTCAGAAGTTGCTGAGGATATTAATACAGGAAAAAACATGTTCCAGGTAAGGGACACTGGGGTGGGGAAATCTTAGACACTGAAACAAGGTCCTAAACCAAGCAGGCAGTAGCTAAGGATTCAACACACATTTTGTTCTCTAGACAAGTTTCACATCATCAGAAACCACACACGGGTTCTGGGATCTTTACATTATCTAACGGACATCTGGAATACTGAATGTAAGCACTTGCACAGTCTTATCTAAGCAGCAAGCCTGCCACCTATTCTCAGGTGCCCAGAGCGAAGCACTTCCAGACATGAACCTGTCAAACCATGAACTGAAGAACAGGTGATGCACAAGAGGAGAGTAACAAATGACACAAGTCTGTCTGCAGAAGGGCTGATATATTTTTTAGGTTAGAATATGTTACCCTACAGCACTGGTAGCAATAAAACTGCTGTCAAAAACCTCCCTGAACACCCTGAGACGCACATGTCAAAAACTTTCATTATCTACCCTCCTGGTTTGCTACTGGTGAAGCTGGCAGCTCTGAGGTTGAGCTCCACACAGAGTGTTTATAAAAGTTCAGGTGTTGCTTGAGAACTGCAGTCACCACAAGCATTATGAACGCAGCACTGAACGCCTGCTGTGTCACTAGTGCAAGTGCCACACAGACACAGCAGCCTGACTGCATCTCCTGCCATCCGAAACAGCTCTTCCAGCTGACAAGGAGTGTACTAAAAACACTTGCTCACTGAGTGCGTTTTCATTAAGAATTTGCCTCACATGTGTTTAGCATCTCTTTTAATAGTATGAAGTGAGAGAAGTAACAAGAATGGAGACCTGAATGCAATATTCCCTGGTCCCAATGCCTCAGAAGAGGCACTTAGTGTATCACAAAACAAAAACAGAAAAAAGAGCCAGTGTGCTTTTCTGTACTTGTCACAACCTCAATCTTATTTCAAAAGCTAAAATGTACTACTCTAAAGATGAAGTAACAGAATTAAATAAGGTCTACCTGTACTGCAAGACCCACAAAGATACTTAGTATTTACTTGGGCATCGAGATACACTTTGAAACCAACGGGAACTTGGGCATTAAGGCAAAACCTGTGTTGATAGGATTCACAAGTAACCGTAAGTTCAAAGATCTTTTAGACACTATCAAGGGACTTTTCAGCATGAAGGGTTTACCAAAAACTGAGAATAAAAAGGAAGAAACCAAAACCAGAACAGTCCCTTAAATCACTGCTCAATTTTACAAAAGCTCTAACTCTGATCATAAAAACTGAAGTGCGACAGAAACAAGGATCAAATGCTGAATAGCACGAACTTGTCACGAACACAACAGCTACTGCTTTACACAATATGATCAAGAATTCAAGCTTACCTTGAATTCCTTCACCTTTTCCATGGTTATGAGGCGCCTTGATGTGTGGCTGGAAAGCATCTGCTCGCAGTTGCTAATAAGTTTCAGGCACGGATGGCGGGGAATGATCTCTTCTGTGTATCTGGAGGAAATAATCATTCTTAGTGCTATAGGCTCATGAAGTGGAAGACCTGCATCTGAAACAAAATTCTAACAAACTCTTCACAAAAAGGGTCCCAGTTGAAGGTTGTTATGCACTTGACCTGATTAAATAAATTCAGATATTGCTGCCTCAAGAGTTTTGACATCATATATTCCAATCATCTTGACATGCAGTGCGTAGAATAAATTAAAACCTCACAGTAAAGAGACACTGCCTTCATTTTCTGCATGTATTTAAATGATGTTAATGTATGTATACACAAGCCTGCCTGTATAATTTCAAGTAGAAAACATCCCAGCCAACCAGGAATAATAACTTCTCCAGTCAGACCTGTGATTTTAAAAATGTTTTCCACAGTCAAAATATATGAAGTTGCAGGAATAAAAGACTTTACTCTGTCTCCCTAAAAGGAGATCACTGTACTTCAATTTCAAATCTTATTAAGCCAGCTCTTATTAGACAGTAATTTTCCTGAACTTCAAAATTTGGTATTACAATTTTATCTCATTGTAATTACTTTTTCTAATGGCAAAAAAAAAAATCCATCATCATTTAACATTAGATAGGATTTAATTATAAACCAACATTGCTACTATCTACAGATGCAAGTGTTACAGTGTTTTAAATGCCCCACCTCATAAGCATACTATTTTCTATCTAGAAAGTGCTTTCTCTAATTGCTTTTAATCCTTCTATTTCTCCAAATGCTGAAAGAGAAACTTAAAGATTTAAGAGCTTTGCATGGGACTACAGCAGCAAGAAGTATTAATCTAGCTAGTATGATAAATATGAGATATCCTTCCTATACACTGAAACAGAGAGCTGCCACTTATTCCTAGATTCTGTTATAAGCTTTGATGTAATAGTTCCTAAAAGATAACACAGAAAATGGGTTCTGGTATTGTTAGGTATGATTTCATACAAAATACCTGCTTCAATGATTCTCCAATGTTTGTAGGTTAACAGAATTCAGACACTGAAACACAGAACTGAACAACTTAATACCTATGACTTGAATTTAAAAGGTACAAAGGAGGAGCTTTACATTTTTCCTGTAAAGAGGTGGATTTTGTGAATGAAAGTAAAGGTGTTGGTCTGGATTACAATAGTATCCATCTAGGTGCTGGTGGAAAACTCGGCATTTCTTAAGATAACTTAAGAGAGCTGTTACACAAGTAACTCAATCCCAAGTACAGATCTGCAAATAAGAAAAAACCCAAACAGTACTGCCTCTTGCTTTCCTCCAAAATTTCCAGACCACAAATCTACCTTCTGCTAGGTGAAGTCAGAACATGCTTTTGGCAAAGGAGAATGAAATTAATTCTCAACTGCTTTTTCTATTACACAAGATTTTTGATGCATCCAGTACCACCAAACTGTCTTTCTTTTAAAGAGGTAGGCACTTTTAAAATGCCACAACATTTTAGAAGTTTCTCTACATAATCATACAGAAGGCTGACTTCAATGGAATTAGAAGAATTTGGACCCAACAATGATTTCAATGTCTGATTGAAAGAGTAAACTCTGCAGTGAGATGCTATCTTGAAGAGGGAGAGATCACTATCACTTTGTTAAAAAGCCTTTTCTGTTAGCATTAATGAATGTATTTCTACATTCTTTCAGGCAGAACTCAGAAACATGTCAAATAAGAAATACAGAAGCAATGATTTTAGCAGACTTCCAATTCAATGCAGTTTTGGCTTTAATTTATGGTAATATACAAAGATCCCAAAAATCAAAACTCAAGGCAGGTGTTGCTACGGGATATTTGATAATGCAACATGTTAGTAGAAAGTATCTTCTCCCCACTTAATTGCTTTAATGTCCCATGTTCATTTTTACAGCTGAAAATACAGTGACTATCCCACTATTTATGCTAATTCTAGCAACTTTAGTATTTCAAGTCATAGTAGGATGTACAAATTCACTTTTTAAAAGGCAACTCAACTAGACCTCCCCAAAACAGTAACTAAAGCTGATCCCAAATATGCAGTTCCCAAGTTATTTGAAGTGAAACACTTTACACTGCTGTAGAGAGGAAGTATGCTTTTACCAAAGTTCAATGAGCAGAAAGAAAAACACTGGTATCTTGATGAACAAAATAAATTCAGTGATTCCAAAGAGATTTCATTGACATGAAAATTAGCTATAATACTATGAATGGCATTCATTGCTTTGTCTGTGAATTGTCCTACGAGAAAAAAGGCCTACAATACCAATTTTATCACTTACTAAAAAATGCAAACTACAAAGTGCACTCTCCTGTTACAGAAGCATGTAACAGAAATGGCTCCTTTTAATCTCCAAATTTTCAGTACAGCATGAGATATATGGGACTATCACAAGCCATTTCCATGGTGAAACCAGGGACAATCACCGCTTTATATAACAGTATAGTTTGGCTGTACATAGAAATATACGACACTGTAGAAACTACCTGCAGAGCACATCTGTATCTGGAAGCAGCTGTACCTTGAAACAGCTACTGTACATCAACTCCTCACTTTATAGTAAAAAATCTTTACAACAACCAAACAAAAAAACCCCTCAAACCTAATCTAAGAGATGCTGCAATAAGGCATGCAAACAGCTGTTTTTCCTTATACACTCAGTTCTGATCCCAGGCTGCACTACCGAGCAGCCAGGATCCCGCAGTCTCTGCTGGCCTCTCTCGTCCCCAACAGGGCTGCTCTCGGATGCTTCCTGCCTCTCACTGCCATCTCTTGGTCACTTGACTTTCATTTCTCAGAAGAAAGCTAAATCAGTAGTGCCAAATCCCAAAGAACCAAGGATGATTTTTATACACCTCTATCAACTGCTCTAGCAGAAACACATACCAATATCAGCCTTGCTTCTATTGCCTTGGAAATCTATCTGCACCTTCAAAGTCTAACTTTTTAAGCTTAAACCTCAACCCACTGGACATGCATTTACAATGATATGCAGAGGCATCTTCTGTTTGGTAACAGTAAGGAATTACCTCCATTCAAAAGCTCTGTCAGAAAATCTGGTTTCCCTCACACAACCTTTTAAAACACAAAGAATGGGCATTACTTTTAAGTGCTGGTACTGTGGAAGCTGCAGCTCTACTGCGTCCCGAAGGAAAGCACACTGAGAATGCAGCATCCATTCTGACACATCACAGCCAAAAACAACAGTACATACTCAGGCCTGTATATGGGCAGCCAGTAAACCAATCTTCCTCCCATCACCAAGTGCTCTGCCCCAAACTTCAAGAGGTCAAAAAAGATGTCACTTAGATGGTAACTGGATGAAACGAAGAAGTGATGTTCTGTGCTGAACAAAAAATGCACAAGTGTAAGCAAACACAAGAGCACAGGTAAAACCTAGATTTTTAATGATGGTATTTAAAAGAAAAAAACAATACACTAAGCCACAAAAGCACTTTCTGAGCTTTGCAAAGTTACCTAAGACAATCCAGGAGTACTATGGAGTACTACTACTACAAGGAATACATCCTCTCAAATTCCCCCCTCACTGTCTCTTTGACTTCCACGTGTATTAAAGATGAGCCTAAAGAACCACAGCTATGTTGGCAATAGTTATTTTGCACAGAATTTTTCTAAAGAAATTAAGAGTAAAAGTCAGAAGGCAAGGAAGGCCAGGCAGTGGAGAAGCCATGCGGTATCTCTGAAAAGAAAGGAGCAGTGGAAAATGAAAAAGAAAAAGGTTTAAGGTAAAATTACAGGTATTCCATTCTAGAGTGATTTTGCAGACTGCAGGGACCAAAGAGAACTTTCTGAGAGCAGGAAATACATGCTAATGGTGGCCCATAGAGGTGAGAAATAGAATTCAAAAATCTGAACACACACAAAGGATAAGGAGGGAGAACAAAACCAAGAAAGTTTCAGGAAGTGACATGGTGGTTTTGCAAACAGAACAAAAAGGGTTTTTCTTCCTTAATTATAATTGCTACCATTTTTTAACTTCTGACAGCCAACCAAGAAGTAATAAATATTCTAAAACTGCAACTGGGTTTCCACTAAAACATTTATATTCTACAACAGATGAGAGAGACAGCTTCCCTACCTTCTATCAACTGACTTAACTGTTTCCTTTTGTGATCCCATTCTGCGAGGAGCTTCTCTGATACCATATGGTGCTAGTCAAAGCAAAAGCAAAATGAAGAGATGAGAACCTCACCCTTTGTGAAATAACATACAATTACACCATACATACACAACAGTGCACAAACTGTGGCTTATACAAGGTTAAAAATAATGGAAAGCTTCACAAAGTAAAAGTCAGTAAGAGAAATTTCAAGATCTACCAAAAGTTTCTTGCTCCAAAAAGTTATTTTAAAACTGTTTCCAGGAAATCCCTTCAGCTGTAAGAGCTTCTAGCAGCCTACACATTTGCTATGTGACAGAGGACAATGCTGTGTTGTTTGTTAAAAGATATTCCTTAGATTTCCAACATGTGATAAATAATCCCATCCTTTTTTGTTTGACAGACATGAATACGTCCCCTATAGCACTTAACTACTCTTTTTCAAAATGAAATGAAGTAAATCAGAATTTCTTGTCAGCACATTACACAAATGGTAATTCTCACACATAAGAAGAACCAGAGAAGGCTTTTTCTCATACTTTTTTGCACATTTCTAATAGCATAACATACTTACCTTCTATTAAAAAAATCTGAGTTTGTGAGACTTGTTTCAGCATCATGGAAGCACCAACATAACCACTGCAGAAGTTTTACAAATGGTTTCACACCCAGTTCTAAATCCATATTAATATTCTACTCTGTCTTGTTGCTGAACAGGCCAAATAAAAATTAGCAAGCAATCCACAAAGAAAAGTCACACTTCTTATTCTTAATTAATATGAATGTGTCACTGTAAAAGCCAGCACCTGAGACCAGAAATTGCTGTATCAAGCTCTTTCATTTATCCCCTTGGTTTCTTTTCCCTCTCATACAAGACATATGGTGTTTAGTAAATAGGTTTCCAAAAGAGAAGAGGATCCTTTCAAACTGCTCCTGCTTCCAGTAGCTAAGTGTATTGGAAACACATTAAAATTTCTCACTGGAAGCATTACATTAAGCACTTAACACAAGTCTCCAGAAGTCCATCAGAGATGCATGGCAAACTCCAGTGTGCTGCCAACAGCAACACAGACCATTGTGATAGGAAGTCTCTATGCATCAATGATGTTATGCTTTTATTGAAGGCAACTTCCTCAAAGGATGATTTTCAGCCATATTGATTTCTGCTGGTCAACGTAACACTCTCTCCATGGAACAAAGCGTCATTGCCAGTTTTGTTACACATTAATAACTTCCTTAAAATAAATGCAGAGATGTCAAATGCAGATCCAATTTCCATAGTGCTGCTCCCAACAATCATCTCTGGAAACGTGGAAGCAGCAGGCCTGAGCACTTGTCCAGACATTTAACCAATGTACATAAGCAATAAACATTTTAGTCACTGTTACTGGGCAACAAAAGGCAGTGACAAACTTACGGTCTGTAATGATTGCATCAAACAAAACCCCTTTTCTCCATATTGGCCTTGAAGAATCAGCAACGAGTGCATCGAGGTAGTATTTCTCCAAACCATACTGTCGGAGATTAGCTCTGATATTTTCATCCGGCCCTCTCCATTTCTGGTTCTTCCTGCTTGCCTTGCCTGGGAGGGGAAGGGGAATGGAAAGGGGAAAAAAAAAACCCTATACTCAACAAGAAACTATTATATAAGAAAAGCGTTCATATACTCTACCATTTAAATTGAAGGAAAATAATCAAATGTCACCAAAAAAACCCTGTCAAAAGTACTTGCAATAAACTTCACAAGTAGTAAGGAAACACGAAAAAACATGAGAAAAGTTCTGCTGCACCATCTGCACAGGGTGTCAAAGAACACACTTACAAAAACGCTGGTTTGCAAGACGCTCTCCCCATCCACCAGCCACAACCCTGTCCACTAGGCCAAATATAATCTGCATATTTGCAGAGAAGTAAGAATGAAATTAGGGTTCCTGTGTTAGGTTTTGAGGAGCTTCCCACATCATAGGTTAAAAGAGCACACAGCTGTGCTGCTTATTATTTGGAACTTTGTTTTGGTCTTCGTTATTATTTTTCAAAAATATTTCCTGCTTAAAAATGAGATAATATCTTGACCAGCATACATGTAAATTGGTGAATAAAACTAAGCATGACCAAATAAATCCTGCGAAAATTAACACTGCCTTAAAATCCACTAAGTATCATCTGCTACCATCAGTATTCTTAAATTCCAGAGGGAAAGATTTCAGTGGCTTTGAAATATGTAACATACCTAATCCATGGATTGTGTTGTAATCTATATCTGTACCACACACATATGCCCCAAAATGTGCTGAGGAGATTAGAAGGCCACCTACACAGGGGAGAAAAGAGGACAAGTATAAACTTCTGTCATACATGTCACCTGTGTTAGGATTTTTTCCTCAGGAACTTCAGGAGCCTACACCAGCAGCACACTAGACCCAAGGAAAAGAAAAAAAACCAAAACACCAAAAAAAGACAAAGAACTATCAACCAGTTAGAATCACTATGTAATTATAATAAGACATAATAACACTAAGTCCTTTGTCTGGTCTACGTGATTTTCCTTATCTTGCTATGCCCTACGTCACTCTTCATCTCTGGAGATGGTTTAGGAGTTCTGTTTATGACTTTCTGTTTTTTAAGCAGTAAGACCCTTTTATTGTTACATGAACCAAAACTCTTGATTGTACTTTGCAAGGAGCAGAATTTTAAACTGTTGTGAAACAATTGGAAAAATCATCACCAAACAAATGGCAGTTCTACTGTGTCTGTTCTCAAAGTCGGTTTCTTTAATGGTGTCTAAAAGTCAAACTTCTATAAGGTGGCTATTCCCATGATGTAAGAAACAATGGTCAAGAGCCTTACAAATGTAAGTATCTGTGTAAGTAAACATAAATAAAGCAGCGTTTCTGTAATCCTTTTCAAGTGTGAAAACTACATATAAATGCATTTGTCTGTGAGTAGGCCACCTGCTTTGTCAGTAGTTTTACCAATGTACTTATTCTGTAATAAAATTTTTTTAATTACTGCTATTGCAACCTCCCTTCCTAATTAAAAAAAGAAAAAGAACACCCTACCAAAAAAAAAAAGTGTGATTTCCCCTTGAAACTGACAACAGCTGAACAGCCCACAGAAAAGAATAAATGACGTGAACTCTTTAACAGCTTCCAAATGAAACAACGGACAGACTGCAGGAAATGAACAGGTACCTGTGTGGCCAAGTTATTAATAAAGAGGTCTGTGGCTACCAGAATGGTTTAGAACAGAACAGCAACTGAGAACAAGGCTGTGAACCCCACTGATGTAAACAGTCCTGCTAAATAAAGGGGACGACCAGTGCAGGATGAAGGGCTGTCAATGCACAAGCTGGCTGGGAGGGTGACACCAGTTCTGCCATTCACCAGGAGTGTGGAAAGAAGCATCTCAGGTGGCTGCAATGTCCTGAGCCACCCACTGAGCACCAGCAAACCCCTAATGTGCCCTGTGTGCACCAGAAAACTCCTGCACCATATGGTTACGAACTACGAAAAGCAAAGGTGAACGAGAACAAAAGAACTTTTAAAATTCCTCTGCTTTTTCTTGTGAAATGGATCAGGGAAAAACAAGGTTACTCACCCCAAAGGAATCACCCATTTCCCTTCTTGGCTGCAATCCCTCAGAACAGATGGGCAGTACATCCAGAGGGTCAAGACAAATTTAGCTAGCCCTGACCCCAAGTATGGCATACCACCCAGTCCTACAAAAAAAGTAAGAAGAGAGTCCTTTGCCCATGTAAGAATATTTTTAATCACAGGAAAAAAAAAAAAAAAAAAGCAGCTTGGAAATCATGAATTTATAGCTTTTAATAAATCTCAGCTTGTACTAGTTCAATTTGTGTTCACGCAGGTGGTGCATGGATACTTACATACTCTTACATGGCCAGCCCTTTGATCAGTACATGAAACAGACACATACAAAGGCTTCATCAGGGAATCACTCTGTCCCTGGTGACTTGTAGCAGAATGATGATGGCACAGAGCTTCATGCCTTTCTATCACACCTCCACCTCTTCAGCACAAATAGACCAGACCTCATCTGGTCCTCCAGCATGTCAAAGAAAAACATCCTGTCATTTGCAACCATGCAGTGTCACAAGTATCTTCCAAAAGAACAACCAACAAGATTACTGAGATAACCTGTTCTGACTGTCTAGGAGGAAGCACAAAATACTCAGGTAAAAGACTTGATTTATTCTTCCAGAAGCTTCCAGCTTCCTTCTGCCCAACACTGAGGAAAGAATATCTAAACATGGATGGAAATTAAAAACACAGTCTTGGCCGTTCCAATTCTGCTCGACAATAAAAAGAGGAATCAAGTCTTCTAAAAGCCAGCCTCGTCAAAGAACACTTTATATTCCAAGGAAAAATGCCAACTGTCCATTCCTACACTAACGTGAAAGACTTGTGATTTGGCTTATGCAGTAAAGGACAGTTTGTTTGCAACAAGCAAGAACCATTTTGCAAGGCCATTCTGGTTTGGTACTGCTCACTTTTTCAGTGTAAAAAAACAGGCAGAAACAGTCTAGGTATCAAAGCTGCACCAATAAGGAAATCTGAACTGCAGTTCTTCAAAATGCTCCTCAGATCCTGAATATGTATTTTTCCAAATCCATCAGCTCAAAATCACTGCATCATTCTCAACTCCAAACCACTTCCCAGACACTCCAGTAACAGGGCATTGTTGTGCTGACAAGCTTGAAAATCTTCTGAAGGTCCTCAAGAGACAACTGAAATTCCTGGGGTTTACTCAATAGAAGTAAGTGCAAAAGCCACCGTTATTTAGTCATAAATACACTCTACTGACAAATGGTATGCCATCCAGTATCTCCAGTGTCCCCTTCAATCTCTAGCCTTCATATTACAAACATCTAGCAAAAAAAAAAATTAAAAATTGTAACTCTAACTACTCAGCAATTTGGGGAGAAATTTGTTTATGTTATCTTTTGAACTGAAACACAACATTTATCTTGAATTTCTATAGCTTGATCACTTTTATGTGGTTTCTCTTCTTCTGTCTTTACCCTTTCTTTTTGTCTTTGTTCAATTTTCACTCCCAAGAGAAAGCATGCTCTCAGACTTATATTTTGTGACTTAAGTTAGCAGGTTTTATAATAAGACAAAAAGCCAAGAGATAAGAAGAGGAATTTCCTGACCCTTTCAAAGAACAAGCACAAGAAAGAGGACGAAGTTTCCTAAGATGATATTATGCATGAAAACAATCAGGTCCAATATGAACAAAATTTAAGACAAAACATAGAGTTTACCAAACGCTTCTGTTCCTGAAAATATTATATCCAGGCTCTTTTTCTATGGCACAGAGAAGACACATGCTAATACGAATTTATCCTACTAGTGTAGTCTTCTCTCTCCCTAACTTCTTTAAATCTCTGCAAAGATTTTTCTTCATCTTCATCTTCCCACTAATGTAAGTATTTTTAAATCTATGCATTTCACATGTGGTCACCTTGGTTAAAGTATAGCAAGCTGAGCATGAGTCAGCAGTGCTCTGGCAGCCAGGAGGGCCAAGTGGGTCCTGGGGGGCATCGGGCACAGCATCACCAGCCAGGCAAGGGAGGGGATTGTCCTGCTCTGCTCTGCACTGGGGCAGCCTCACCTCAAGTGTTGGGAGCAGATTTGGGTGCAACAATGTAAAAAAGGTACCAAACTATTAGACAGTGTTCAAAGGAGGGCAACAAAGATGCTGAAGGGCCTTGAGGAGAAGCTGTTAGGAGGAGCAGCTGAGGACACTTGCTCTGCTCAGCCTGGAGAAGGGGAGACTGAGGGGAGACTGCAGTGCAGTTTACAGCTTCCTTGCGAGGGGAAGAGAAGGGGCAGACACTGGTCTCATCTCTGTGCTGACAGTGACAGGACCCGAGGGAATGGCCTGAAGCTGTGTCTGGGGAGTTTTAGGTTGGATATTAAAAAAAGGTTCTTCACCCAGAGGGTGCCTGGGCACTGGAACAGGGTCCCCAGGGAAGTGGTCACAGCACCAAGCCTGACAGAGTTCAAGAAACATTTGGACAATGCTCTCAGGCACATGGTGTGACTTCTGGGGTGTCCTATGCAGGGCCAGGAGTTGGACTCTGATGATCCTTGTGGGCTCTTTCCAAGTCAGGATACTCTACAATTCTATTCTAGGTTTCTAGGTCAGAAACACAGCCTTTGCTACATTTTTGAAGAAACTACTATAGGTAGCCTAACACAATATACTCTGCTATAATTATATGGCACAAGCTGACACAATAGATCAGCTATTTCACATACAGCTGAGTTTCCCTGAGGCAAAAACTACTTCCATGCCATGCAGAGCAATATGTGGAATAAAAGCTCCCCCTCCTGGCTAAGATAAGAAAAGTTCAGCTGGGGAAGGGTACCTTGTGTGAGCAATATTATCCTGAAGACAGGCTGTAATGGCACAACGAAGTGTTCCTCATAGAATGCTGCTACGACCTCACTATGATTATGTTGTGTTGTATGACCAGAAGTGCCCTCAGCACTCCCCTAAGGAGCCAGCTCTAAAATGCTGCTCTTTGTATTGTCCTGAAAGTGACTGCAGGAAGTGCTTAGCCAAATTCCAATTCTTAATCACTTTATTTTTAAGCAGTCCATGACACACATGTGGCCATGGCCACATGGCATAAAACACAACAGTGAAGACAGACTTTTTAAAAGCGGAAAATAAACTGTTCACTGTCCAAAATCCCTTTCAAGTTAACAAACCCTTAATTTTATAAACACCATTTTGTCTTTGGTGTCATCTCAAATATCAGTTGGGCACCAGAAGTCATGACACCAGGTAAAAGAGTGGTGCAAGCACTAACATAATCTTCCAGTTTTTCCCACCAGCTGAAAAAAAAAATATGTATACCTGTTCCAACAAATGGATCATATACAATGTCATTGGGTTTCACTCTCCCGTGGTTTGCCATGATGAAAGAGAGGCAGGCATCCATGCTCGTATTTCCAATAAAGTGTCTCTTCTTTACGCTGTAGGATTCGATGAGTTCTCTTTGGCCATCTGCAATCTGTTGAAACATTTAAAAGCCCTGTCAGGTCCTGGATACAAGATAGAAACAGACACACTAAGAGACTTGCTTAAGTGACACCAGCCAAAACCAGGTAATTTCACTTTGTAACACATCACCTTGCTTTCTGATGTCTGAAAATATGACAGACTTCTTTCCAAGCAACAGATACCTTAGTTTAACAACTGGATAAATTCTTCAAGACAGAGGTTAAAAATGTACAAACATTTTAGAGAGAAAATTCTTTCAAAGAAATTACAATTAGAGTAACTTTCCTATTATTCTAAGCATCAGAAGAACAATTACAGGCAATTCAGACTTAAAAGGATTTCAAAAATACGAGGATTAGAAATGCACATTAACACATGCATGCACACACACGGATGCTTAAGGTCATACAGAATTTCTTTCTTCACTGGCATTTCTGTCCTCCTCAAAATCTAGATTTAGGATAGTGTGGACAGATGAGAATTTAAGGGAAAAGCAAACAAAGACCAAATGCTAGCATTTTTATATCAGAATTCCAAAGCAATCCAGAACAAAACACACTCAAACACTACCCAACACTATCCCCCACCTCTGCTCACATCAGTCTTACTGGGTTAACAAAATACGCCTGCCTATTTTTTCAGGTTGGTTTACTAATTTTTAAACACTTCAGGAATTCAGCACAGATGGGACAACAGCTGCAATGTTTGGCAGCATTGGCACAACCCAGGGTGCTCACACATCAATCACAGGCATGGAGAATACTCACAGGCCCTAACAGATCACTTGAATCTCTAACTTCGCTGTACACAAGCCACTGACGAGAGCTACACAACCTCTGCAGTGGTTCTCCCTCCTTCCAGCTGCCCTTGATGCAGGACATTGCAAGCACACATTCCCATCAGAGGCTAGTGTCATTCTGGGAGGTATCCTTTGAGGAGCCACTTTTTCCTCATGAAAACATAAAAGACTAGATCAAATTTCCTCAGGACATCCTAATAATGCAGCAGGTTTAGAGTGCATATGGCCAGCAGGCAAGAACATTTGTAGTGAAGACCACAGATGACAGGCTCCAGACAGTTTTTGTCTTGTCCAGACTTGATTCCTTCTGCACCCTTGGTGTTCCCTTGGGCAGGTATCTGCCTGTGGGCTGGACTCACTGACATCCAAAGCCTCAGGGATGAGCCTGCACCTTTCCATGGAGGTGCCTGCCAGGATCACTTGAAGCACTTACAGAGTGCTCCAGTGAGGCTGATGCCACTCAGCGGGGCCACAAGCCATCTGCAGTTCTGTACATCTTTCTGTGTGTTTGAAACAGGTGCTTTCAGCTGCAGCTAGGTCCCAAAAAATGTAACACACCACCCCAACTGTGCAGTGTCACTACTGTGCTCAATTCTCTCAGTGGATGGCAAGACAAAGGTGTGCTTCCAGATACCACTCCATTTTTTTCCATCTCTGAATTGTTCAGTAAAGACACTTTTTCCTAGTCACAGTAAGGACTCCCAAGACTTGCTTCAGAGTATTATGCAATGACAAATTCAGACAATAGTGTTTTCTGCTTCTATTAAAAGTCAAAACACTTCTTACTGAAGTACACTCTCCTGAAAATACAAGCTTGTAAGAACGGAAGCAAACATGCTCACGCACCCATCTGCCAAAATAGAGATGAATGGGCTCTTCTGGAACGTCATTTGGGTTCATTCCATAATCTTCCAAAATCCAAAAGATGTGTTCTGGATTCTTTAAATTTACTTTTCCTTTGAATGGCAGAAATTCAAGGGCCTATACAATAAAGAAAAACAAAGTCAAAAATAAACAGGGTCAAATTTTTAAATAAGTACCTTTCTCCCCCAAGAAAATAAAACCAAACAAACAAGAAACCAGCAAAAACCCTACAATTTCACTTGTGAGAAATGGTATATTAGTACTAAAAAGTTGATTCGATTCTCACTGGATTTTTGAAATACCTTTCTTCTAAACAAAAATAGCTCAAATGATCAAATGATTAGAAATTGGGAACCGTAACACTTTCTATTAACTGAACAGATCTCAACCTCAGAGGAAATTAACTGTGCATATTAATTATGCAATCTTCAAGTTATAGAAACAACACTGATGAACAATGGGATGTGAAATTTCAGTGATGTGCAGCTACAGCAGTTTACATACTTAGCATTACTTCATGTACACAAAAACTGAACAAACAGGGAAAAACAGCTACTACTACTACAGATAATTTCAGTCTCTGTAAATGAAGTAAATTGAATAAATAGGTGCCAAAACAGAATGTGGAAGAGCAGAAATAAACAGTAATTTGGAAAACTTTCCTAAATATTGATATAGTCAGGAGGAGAGCACAAGTACAGACAAGAACATGAAGACAGGTGATCAGCACACAAACCAGCAGCTGACATCACTTGTTGCACATTCTGCAACAATAAAAGCCTAATAAAGAGATCAAGTTACAGATTTTCCAAAAATGTAGCACCTAACTTGCCATTTGAATCTTATAGTTTTCAGCAATAAGCTTCAGTTTCCCCAGCATGCTGGGCTGAAATCAGCAGTGGTATTTGTTTGGCTTTGTATATGCCTTAAACAGTCGGTTTATAGGGACAAAAAAAAAAAAAGCCATTAATTTTGAGAGAATGTTAATTCAGACACAAAAATCTCATTTAGACCTGCTAAGAAACAAGCCATAAACTTCCTTAAGATCTTGAAGACACTTAAATACACTGATAGCATGTAATAAGAACAACATGAATAGATTAAACCCAAAGAAAGATTTCTTAACTATCTACTTACATCAATCTTTTTTATTTTCTGTGCTTGGGTCAGTGTTTTATTAAATGTATGAATATGTACTTTGTAAGTAGAGTCTGGCTGTAGATATGGAAGCTGGAAAAAAGGCAAAGACACTTTAATTAGTACAGATGCAGTGCTATTCAGTGGGCTTAAGGAACCATATTAACCAGATTCTTTATACATATACCATCTTGTCTGTTGGATAGTTCTTCAAAGATGTATAGAGCTCCCCTGCAGATCTTCCATGGCCCCACAGTTCAAATACAGACCTGAAATTACAAAATTTTTGAGAGTGGAGTCACACAGAGCAGGGAAAAAGCCTTACAGATTCCTTTTAACCTACTTGGCCAACATATTTGGGCTTTATTTCATGGAGTATTAGCATGGCATTTAATTCTCGACAAATGTTTTAATTTTTGTTTGTAGCAAGTATTTTTAATCCTTGGCTGACATTTCACTGATGCTTTTCTTTGTTTGGCAACAGGTACCAAAAACTTCAGAGCTTTTTGTATTGATTAGCAGTGCAATGGAGGCACTCCGGTGATCTTATTCTAAAACTAACACATCTCCCCACAACCAGCAGTAGGACAGAAAAATAAGCCACGGGCTAGTTATGCTTTGTACATAGAATTAGCATAAATTAGCTGAGAGCGTACGGTGTGCAGAACATCTGCAAGCTGTTTTGTCACATTTTACTCTCCTGGTTGCCTGTAGCTGCTTTTTGAAGTGCAGTGCTCCATTCCTTAGGGAAGAGCTGAGAGCCCAAGTCATTGTAGGTAAAACTGAATACCTGAGACAACAAGCACTCAACAGGGACTGTGCAACACTCTGCAGAGAGGCCCAAGCTCTGAAGAACATGGCACACACACCACAAACTTAGTATGGTCAGAGAGACATAACACAGCTCTGCTGCTTCTCATCCTGAGCCATACTTCAAGGCCTCTCTCATGGGCCTCACTGGAAAGTATGTTATTCAGACACCTCTAAAAAGGACCAGCTGGAACAATCACTCTCCAGCATATTCCTGTGCTCTTGAATTTCCTAGAAGGGACCTCTGCTGCAGCAGTCAGGGCTGAAGGCTCAGATGCCAGCACTGAGGGAGGGTGACACAACCCTTCCCTTCCAAACATCAGTTTGACTGCCAGTTTTCACGTATCACTGGTTTTATCTTTCAATTCCATACATATTTTAGAACAAGCCACTAACTCAACATTATACAAGCCACATAAAACATGAGTGACACTACAAGTACCATCTCTGGAGTCAAGGACACCATTTCAAGACCCTGAATTGATCATACACTGAGTAAACAGGATGGGCATGCTACACAAGCTGTCCTACAGGAGTCCTGCAGGCTCCAGTAACACCTTTGGAATTCTATAGGGAATCAGACTCTTTATTTTATGACTCCATACAAAACTGATATTTGCCATACTTGAACAAAACTCCACTGTTTATGTTATTATTGACATGATTTTTCATCTCTTACTTTGCACATACTGTCCGCTTCATTAGTCCCCTTGCCATCTCTTCTGAAGGAATATTGAGAATCCAAAACGGAGACTGCAATCAAGAGAAGGTAAGTGAAGCAAATACCTAGCTGGAGGATGTCACATGAATTACACAACTGCACAGTTCTGTTCTATAAAAACAGAACATGCATACTGAAGATCAAAAAAAAAAAAATAAAAAAAATATGTTAACTTTAATAATATAGAGAACATGGCGATAAAATAATTAATTTGAAACAAAATTGTTTACTCAGCTTGAATGTCTGAAAAATTCCGTTACGTATTTAGTTTTTCCAACATAACTGACTTGGTAATATATTGTTTGAACTTCTCTTGATTATTCACCCACTGAAGACTGGCAACACTTCGTTACACACAAGCAGTAACTAAATCCCAGTAATATTCTCTGACCAAGCACTGAGCCAGAATCATATGGCTTCCTAGCTGCACTCCTCCTCTGTCTCTTTGATTTAGAGGCAAACACCAATTTTCAAACTGCTGTTGAGTGTTTTCAGGGTTTAGATATTCTAAAAAGCAAGGAGAGCCTCCCAGCAGATGGCACTGCTTCTTTTCATGCTGGTAAGTGAAGACATCCTGAGGTGCATTTTGTGCATCTTTTTTTCAGTTCTGAGTCTTTATTGAAATTGAGAAGTCCTCAGTTTCAGGAAGATTCCCTATTTTCCTAAGAAACTTCAATATTTATGCAGCTGCCTACATTTAACAGAAATGTTGTGAAGAACATACTTGCATACCATACACACACTCAAGTAAAATATTTGGTCCTTGCTTACATTTACACGAATTTCCTGCTCGCCACTGAATTGTCCACCACAAAGGGAAAGCAATGATGTTATTTCCTAAAGTGAAAATATAAAGGTCAGGCTTTAGAATCATTAACTAATGTTATACAGAAAGACAAAACAAAAGGCAGTATGACACAAATTCTAATGCAGATGGTGGATGGGGCAGAAGTTCACAAGTAAATTCAGATTGTATGTACTGTTTGTGAACTGAAAATTAAGACTTCCCTGCTATAAAAACAGCTTTCTCAAAATTCATCGGCAAATGTCAGGGAAATTTCAGTAATCAAACCCCACCATTTCGTATTTTCCCCTTCATCAGAATTTTTACTGTTCAATCCTACACTCTCACAACGATATTCCTCTTACAATATTATCCACTCTCATCTTAAAATATTTTTCTGACTCGGTCTCATAAAAGTTATGTTTCACTAGTAACACCGACCCAGGGCTAGCATCAGCAGATCATCCGGCTAAAAAAAAAATCTGTCCTTGCTTGTTCCATGAAGGTTTTGACAAATCACGTCCCTAACATAGTGGACATATCATTGCAAATCCAAACAAGCTGAGCAGTCACCAAAATATAAGAAATGAAGAAAAAAATGGCTCTACTTTCTTCAGCAGCCGTATCAACCAAGTGTCACCCAAACCCTGGTGATAAAAAGAAAAGCTTTCTGTTACATATGTATCATCTTCTTTTTACTTCAACCAATGACCTTGCCTAAAGAAAAATCGGGTTGATTATAAATACATAAACTCAGGTTCGTGGAAACAGGAAAAAGCAATGCACAGAAGAAAACGTTAATGAAAACAAGGAAAAGAAATTAAAGACACATTAAATATTTTGTAACGTGGAACAATCCAATCGAAGAGGGAACATCACCCTGTGTAACAGACCAAGGCACTAAGTGCCACATCCAGTCTTTCCCTGAACACCTGCAGGGACGGTGACTCCACCAGTTCCCTGGGCTCCCACCGAGAGAGGCCCTGGCAGCACCAGCCACTCCTGCACCCAGGGCACGCTGGAGGGACCTGACTCGTAACTTAAAGAAAAAACTTTAAAAGTCACCAAAGCCAAAAACTTGAAAGCATTTTTGTAACCCCAGCTTCCACTTCTCACATGGAGCCTCGGGTGGCAACCTCTCCTAGCGCCAGAGGCTCCGGAAAAGCGAGCGGCAAGGAAAATGCTGCCTTAAAGCCACCACGCGGAAGCTCTCCGTGAGCCTGGGGCAGCAGTGGGAGAGGGAGCCGCACGCCTGGGGGTCCCTTCCCACAGCACGCGAACTGTGGCGACGGAAGGGGCGCCGGGCGCTCCGAGCCCCCGGCTCTCCCGGACAGAGGGGACCCCGCTGGGGTCTGCTCCCCCGGGGCCGCGCTGTCCGGGAGCGCCCCGGAGGGGAGGGGACGGCTGCGCCTCACCCGGCCCCGGCCCCAGCCTCGGCCCGGACCCCGACCCCAGCCGCGACCGTAGCCCCGCGCAGCGCTCACCGCCAGGCGGAACTCGAGGTGCTCCTGCGCCAGCAGCAGCAAATAGCGCCGCAGCACCGGAGCCGCCAGCGCCATGTCCGGCCATCCCCCGCCTCCCGCATGCGCCGCTGGCCGGGAAGGGCGGGAGCGGCGGGAGGAGCTCGGGAAGGGCCGGGTGGCGGGCAGACCTCCGGGGCCCTGCAGCGCCCGGAGCGGGACACGGGGCTGCGCGAGCTCTCCAGGAATTACCGCTCATTTCGTCTCCTTCTCATCCTCCTTGCAGTTACATTTTGGGCGTGCTTTATCACGCACGCCACGTGTCAGTGCAGCCGTGCTTGCGTATGGTTTATAAATAACTCCGTGTACACTGGGGACACGCTCGCTCGGGGGTGTTTCGCTGTCAGGGGCGCGGTGCGGCCTCTGCCGGCCACATTTAAGGATCTGGAGCGTTAAATAACATTAAGAATTAACAGATGCCAAAGGAGTCGCGTTCCTTTTTCCGTGGGAAGGAGGTCAGCGCCGGCGGCGTGGGTGTCGCAGCAGGTAGAGAAACACATTCCCAGGAAAGGGACGGAGGTGTGACGGTCCGGCAGAGGGCCAAAAAGGGATTTGTCTTGTGGATTATGTTTTATTTTAATATCTAGTCTTGATAATTGTACTCCCGTACTCATCTCCCTGTTGTGTTGATCTGAAAGGTTCGTCTTATCCAGATTTTGGTAAGCTGTTTATAAAGACCAGACCAGCTCAGCACTGAACTCATGTTCTGTGTTCTATGTGCTGATTTTGGACAGGGGGTGTTTTTTTGTTTGGTTGGTTGTTTTTTTTCCTAGATGGCTAAGATTTTGCTCATGACCTGTGAGCACCGCACGGGACACCTTTATGCATCTCCATAATCTCATCCTGCAGCTTCTCCAGTTATCCCTTCCTGCAGTAATCAAAACTGAGGTTACTGTGAAGCTTTAGCCCTGATGATTGACAAGAAAGCAATGTAGAGCGACCTGGCACCTAAACGTGAGCTTTCCTGGAAGAGAAAGAAAAGAGGTAGATGTGGATCCGGCTTGTTCACCTCAGTAGTTGAGTGCTGAGACCCAGCACTAAACACATTGCTGAACTGCTGACAAACCCTGCAAGGCTCAGATTGCTTACCAAATCTTAGAATTGCTGAGAGATCTTTAGTGGAAGAAGTCTGCTTTTATTTTTCCAATCTGGCTCACTTGAACTTTCTTAGCTGTATTGCTTCCATTTTAGAAACTCCGTAGAAGAGGATGTTGGTATTATTTTTAAGCTTAATCTCTTTGAAACTGGCTTTTGCTTATTTTATCTGTACTGCTTTACCTTCGGGGCATTGCTGTCTGTTCACAGAAGGTGAATACCCGTTTTTCACTGATACTGCTTCCTACTGAAGATTTTAACAAAAGCCCCGTTTTTTTCTTGCTTTTGACTTGAGGATCCATGCGAAATCTCTGGCAGTGTATACATGTTGCTCTACTTAGTTTGAAAGTGAATGTACATTACTAAGTAAGATTTACAGAGTATTTGATTCTGACATGAAAACAAAATGCTTTTCAAAAGGTGCTGTGTTTGGAAACAGAACGTACATTCCTGTAATGCCATTGAGGAGAATCAAGCAGTTTGTTAGTGTGGATGTGGGGAGTCATCTTAAAAGCATTACATAACTCTTCTAGGGAGGGAAAAGAAGAAAATTTACACTTTTTAGCCTTCAGGGAAATTTTATATACACAGAGTGTAATTACTCAACTTGAAATTTATCCAGGAAGCTAGAATAAACGACCTTCCTCTCACAAAAAATATGACAACGGTAATATACAACAATCACGAGTTTCAATTTAAAAGTGCGAGACCATGAATGAAAAGCCATTATTTCACGTGTGCTGTTGCTTATTATTCCCAATTCCCTTCTCTGGCGATCGTGTTGCCACTCTATGCTCACCTCGTGCACTTTTCTAGATCCAGAGGCGACACAAGTGTTTTTTGACTGACCTGGAAGTTCTGCTGGGGAATTTAAGGAATCCTGTCCCTGCTTATGGGTTCATGTGCAACAGCACCAACATATGTATGTGGGAAAATGCCCGTGAAATTCTACTTCTAAAACAATCGTTTCAAAATACCCCATCTGTAATTCAGCTGTTAAACTGTTCAGAATTTGCCTTCCTGTCCATTTCCCCGTAGGAAATCCAGCACTAATCCTGTGTTTTAACTTCAGATGTCGGTAAAAGTATCAGCTCTACTTAAGGTGCTGCCTGCAAACTCCGGCTTGCATATTTCAGCAGGTGAACGATACGACCCAGCAAAGGCATGGCTGTAGAACCTTTAGATCTCTGTAGGGATATAAAGGTCTGTCCCTAATTCGCCAGAATAACCACGTCCTGCACAGACAGTCCATAATGCCAGCGCACGGAGTGCCATAGGTGGTGGGCAGCGCGCGTACCGGGAGCGGTGGGGCACTTCCAGCGCTGCCTGCCGCGGGCTGTAGCCGGCAGACATGGCCGTGCGGCACAGCCTTTTAAGGGAGAACAATCTATTCTGCCTTTGTCTTCCTCGCTAAATAGGGTGTTGCAGACAGAGACGCTCTCGCTAACTGGATTTTTACTTCTCCTTGCAGTGCCTGATGAGGAAAATCCCCCTGCTCCCACCATGTATCGGCGTTTCGGCTCCGGATATTATCATCTGTGCGTAGTAACTTCGGCAGTCTGAGGGAACCTTGTCGGCACGGCGTGAATTTGTCCACCTTTAATCAGCGTTCAGGCAGGAGAGAGGCTTCCCACCCCTGTGCATGGGTTGGTGTGCCGCTGCTGCCGCTCGGGAATGGTTTGCTCTCCCCGCAGCTCAGCCAAGGCTGCATCAGATTGTTCGGGAAGTCAGCGGGGCTGCCGGGTACCAGGATAAAGTTCTTGAAAGGGCGTCATTGCAAGAAGAGTGAGTACTGCACTATGCGTTGCACGGAGGCTGCGGCGTTTGTTCGGTAACTGCGGGACCGGTGGAGCACCGTGTAACCTTGTAAGCATAATTTACTGCCCTGTGTTCCTCAATTACTTCTGAATTTCACCCGAATCACTTTTACTTTCTGCATTGCTGTAAAATTATGAATGGACTTAAAATCTTCAGATATTTAAGCTCTTTTTCAGCAGCCTTGCCTCTCACTCGGGCAAAACTCTTCCAAAACATATCAGGCTGATTTTTGTTTTTCCTTCACACCTGACAGTGCACACAGGAACCACAGTTACAGCCAGTCACTGATTCAATTCCCGCTTGAGTGCCATAAAATATTTTCAGAGATGGAAGAAGATAAAGGGCAACGTGCTAAAGCTACCAGTGCAGTGGGTGACCTGAGGAAGAGTTGGCAGACCTGGGCAGAGGACCACATTGAGTATCAGAGGAAGAATCCGTTCAGCAGTGACGACAGGCTTGCGTCTAAACCTGCGCATACCCACAGAGGAGATCCTGCCTATGGGAGACCCCCTGAAGGGTCTCGGACAGAGCAGAGAGGGAAAGATGCTCACTCACACGTGGGTAAGGAAGTAGAAGAGCTGTGCTCGATCATCAGAAGAACGGGAGAGGTGGGAGAAGATGGACACGTGAGTGTGACATTCGGGCAGCTGTTTGAAACATATGTGACTATTTCCAATAAAGTAGTAGGAATCTTGTTAAGAGCCAGAAAACACGGTCTGGTTCATTTTGAAGGTGAAATGCTTTGGCAAGGAAAAGATGATGATGTGGTCATCACTTTACTACAATAAGGCTTTGTCCTGGAATGAACTTTGCTGCATGGTTCCATTTGGGAAAACATACCTAGATACCATCTTCACAGGTTTTGGTTACAGAACTTCAACTCAGCTACCTACTGGGACACAAGCGGGACAGAAAATGGGCGAGGATAAAGCATATTTTTGTAAAAATGGTAGAGATTTGGACAGAAATCACAGATTATGAGCTACTCCATCACGCTGATATTGCATTCTCCTTATTATCATCTACTACAAAGTATATGGGAGTTCTTCAAATAACTCTGCAGCCTACTGCTTTTAGGTTACTGAAAGTATAAATTACTAATTTGCTATCCTATAACACTGATTCCTGCAGGTTGTGAAATACTGTGTGGGAGAATGGGATTTGTAAAACGTGGAATTGAAAACTCTTGTGGGAATTCATACACTTCTTCAAACAAAGAGCCTGGTATATAGCAAGAGTTTAGGTTCAATCTCACATGGTTAACTGAATAAATGGAAATTATTTTCATGAAGTAGATGGAAACTATTTGGGGAAAAACCCAAACTTAGAAAAGTATCACAGCAAAGATACTTGATTGTTCCTAAATTAGTTGCATCTTGCTTGGATTTTGGACAGCTGCACTAGTTCTGGTATTTAATTGTCTAATCTTACAATCATATCTTCTCCAAACCTTCTGTGTCTCTTTTTGTTTTCTATCTCACACCTTTTTTCACCTTTTTTACCTTTTCTGTTCTTCTAACACTTCAGAAGTCGTCCACAAAGCTCTGCAGCCTTTTTGGCGAAGTCAGCCATACTCCTTCATAGAAGGTAGGGTGCCACAACATAAAGATGCAAAAGTCAACAGAAACTCTGTATTGGGGCACCTGTGCATTCATAAGGAAAAAAAAAAGGCTCTTCTTTCACCAAAATGTAGCAATATTTTTTACAAGAGGAGAGATACTGTAGTGCCAAATGCATAAATGAAAGTTTAGCATCATAGTCTCATACCTCATTTACCTGCTTTCAGAGCACAGTTGTGAGCTCTTCAGAAAGAAAAATAAATGATTGGTTATATAAAATAGTTATAATAGTGCTGTGAAAAATAATCAGGTGCTGTATTTACAATAGTTCCCACCAATAAAGCTGTATAATTAGAAATCTGAAGTTCTATTTTTTAGCAGTGCAAATAGAGGCTTCTGTGTGGTAACTACACTACTTGATGAGTCTTTAAAGTAAGATACTGTTTTTCATCAAAAGGATATTAAAATCTAATTTAAATTAGGAACTTGATAAAAGTGATGTGTAATTTTATGCTATTTATATAAAAGAACATCTATTGCAAAAAGCCTAAAAGAATGGGGTTTTGTTCTGATGTTGTCATCCAGTGGGGATTTGCACCAAACTAAGTCTTTGGCTGAGGATTTCATTTTTACCCTGCCTTCTTTTTGTTTTTCTTGCGAAAATACAATGAAAAGAGGAAAAAAAAAGGAATAAATAAGTGTGCTGAAATAAGTATATCTGGGGAACAGGGCAGTCAGATGCAGGTAGAGAATGGGTTTTAAACACCACATAATTTTACCACATTGGAAAAGGGGAAATATGTGCTGCACCAGGCACAGTTGGTGTGCTCCCTTAGGTTTCAAACCTACTGCTTCTTTCTAAACAGATTTACATCTTGCAGGTGAAAATGTAGTTTGTGATCTTAACATACTTAAAATGCTTCGTTCTTTTTGGAAAAGCATTTCTTGCCAAATGACATGAGCACACCACAGGGTATTTCAGCTCCTATTAGAGGAGGTCTTTACATGCATTCAAGATTTCAACACAAATTGAGGTTTTTATAGTGCAGATATGGAATGAGTTTTGTTTAATTCTAACAATTCTGAAATCCACTCAGTTCTGCTGTAGTGTCAGTTCATAACTTGCAGGAAGCAGCAATCAGGCACTTCAAGTGTCAGCAGCTGACTAACGGGATGGCGCTATCAGGAAAAATAATACATTGCTGGGCTTTGTACAAATAATTCATTGCAAGACACGTGTGAGGCAGTATGTAGCCTGAGCACCATAAGATGCAAGTCCAGCTCACATAAATTTACTAGATTTTAATTAGGGCTGGCTCAAATAGTTAAATATCAGCAATCTAGGCTGTCACTGCCATGTAAGTGACAGATGCTTGAGCACATCCACAAGCACTTTAAGTACACCTCTGATCAAAACAGAAGCAGAGCAAACCTTTAATGACATGGTCTCACCTACTTTGCAAGAACTAAAAAGAGCTTGCCCTATTATTATATTTTTAATAGAACCAAGGATTACTATATAACAAAACTATTATTTATAGAGGGATCTTTTTAACAGTTACAGAGCCGTGTTTCCAACCAGCCAGCTTTAGATGAGCATTCTGGAAAGCGTGACTGAAACCTTTCTGTGTGCCCATGCAATGATTATAAATACGGAGCTGCCAAACTGGCTCAGCACACAGGTTGACAAATCCAGTCTTGTGCTTCCAGCAATGAGCCAGTATTTCAAAAAAAGACAAAAAGATAGATTATAGAACTGGTCAGCTTGCCCTCTGGTACACTCTATAATAAAAAATTACCCCTGAAGCCTATATAGTCATGAATGTGTAATGTCTAATGCACGACTCAGTTTACCTACAAGCTTTACAAAATTATGCTTCATCTGTGATTAGATTGACATCTACAGATGAAATAGGAATTTAAACTTCTCAACATGCAACTTTTTTTTCAGCAGGCTCCCATTACAGTAAGTGGAACAGAATTTATTAAATTATTTTTGCAAAAATTGTAGCATGTGAGGGGTTTTAGTATTACAGATTTGGAGTAGTAAGATTAAGCATCTTTCCGCTGTTTAAATCTCTTCTAAACTTCACTTTGTGACAGATTACCTCAGTAGTCTTTCCTCTCCTTCCACTTGAAGCCTGTAAACTCTGCATCTGTTTTGAACTGTATATCATGTAGGGATTATCCAGTTTGTTTTGTCAAACACTGAAGGCACTGTCACCTTTTCAATAAATGTTGCACATTAGTTTGGAATGACAAGAGTTTTTATGCAGCATTTTATTGTTTACAAGTTTCTCAAATTTCAAATACAATTTTCACTGCTTTGCTCCCATTCTCCTACTTTTATTTACAACTCGCTTAAAAAGACTCTGGAATATTCTGAGGAGTTATTACCAATTTAAGCACAATTTCTTTTTATTTTTAACAGCATTTTATATGTATCTGTTTCATCCTTTCAGCACAAAAGCATTATCTTCTGGGTTTGTGTTAGGTTGGGAGTTTATGTAAAACAATTGAGCAAAACAGTACAAATGAAGCTTTGTCATTCCTAAACATGAGGTCAAAAAAGCAGCTTTTCTCAATACTGCTAATACTTGATCAAAGAACAGAGCCAGCAGCAGTGGCTAAACAACTTGCCTTTGCTTCTCCAGGCTCTTGGAGAGTAAGAGCTTCTGAGTTCACGCTCCTTATTGATCTTTGCTCCTTAGAAAGCTCTACAGATGATTTCTTAAAATTACTAAAAGCTTCTATAGAAGACAGTGACGAAGTTAATAGGATCTGCCCACTGTCTCTTCCAGGAGCTAGCCAGTAATTCAGAAATGTATTGGAAATATTAGGTTAGGCTTTTCAGAAAGTATTCCTTCACCTAATTAAAAAAATTATCTGCAGAGTCCAAGAATGGTTGTCAATGCAGAAGGAAAACAGACCACAGTTCTGTGCTGAAAAACACTAATGAGAGGCTGAGCATTCCTCTCGGTAATTAACGTGCCTCTGTTTAATGCTTTGCTGTTTCAGCTGTTTTGAAGCCTGGCTACTGCTGTCAGGGAGCATGGGATTTCCCCATCTTTCTCATGGGGAGAAAGCAAAACTCTGGAAGTGACATTATACCCAGATTTTTACCTTTCCAGTCTTGTCATTTGTGGGGCCCTTCTCCGAAGCTGAGATATAAAAGTTGGCCTTTGTGCTTTCATAGACATTTAGCAACATACAGAGTCTGTCTGGGATGAAGGTAACTTCCTCCAGAGCATCCCAGGGTTTGGGTGTGACTGGAAGTGTTGGTAACACAGCAGTTCTGGTGGTTGCTGAGCAGTGCACACACAGTGCCAGGGCCTTCTTTCTCCTGCTCTGCCCCCTTGGTGAACAAAAAGCTTGGAGAGAGCAAAACCTGCACACCTGACACAGACTGGCCAGCAGGGATATTCCATGACATATAATGTCTGGAATAAAGGCTGAAGAGAGGGCTTTGTTGGGGGGAGCTGGGGGCCACTGCTACTGACCTGCCTGTGGGAGGTCATGAGTGATTACCTTTGCTTTTTGCTTCCTCTTTCCTTCACACATTAAACTGTCTTTATCTCAACCCATGGGTTTGTTCATTTTGTCCTTTCTGTTCTCCCACCCCACTGGGTTAAGTAAGGCATGAGGAATGAGCAAAGGGCTATCTAGGGTCAACCCCCACAGTCAACTATTCCACTGCACTGGAAAATCATCCCAAGATTAGCATTTATTAATCCTTTCTGACAACAGTTCACGTTGATATTTTAAATATTACATGTCACAGTTCAGTACAGTTACATAAGTTAATTACACATCAGAACACATACACACTATTAACTCTTGAAAGTCCTTAATATTCAGGTATTTCACTAAGTTAGGACCCAGCTCAAACCTCTTAATCTATTGCACAGTCAAAGTTCCGTGGCTGTAAGTCACACCTTCCCTACCAAATGTAACAAATTAAAACCCTAAAGGGCTGCAAATGACATGTGAGTGCCCACTAATAAGAATAGCAAGACATTAGGAAGATCTTACAGAGAGGTGTAAACTCTGCCAGGTAGAAAATGCAGCTATTTAGAACGGTGCAGACTCTCTGAAGTACTGTAAGAATATTCCCATACATTGTGTCACTAAGGCAACAGGTGCTGGATCCATGGTAAACACAGAATATTATGTTCAGGGAAGCTTGCAGGTGCATCAGACGTTCTCACCTCAGCTGCATCTGAATGCATCAGGCAACTTGGTTAGTTCGGCACCAAGACAAGCTCTGCCAACACAGAAAATCCACTCCATGTGTTCTGGAGTTTTAACTTGCCAAACAGCCTGCCTTATTATGGTACTGAAAAACAAGTGCTAGCATTCCTGATTAGAGTCATGCTGCAAAGGCAAATGTTCAGCAGGTTCTTTAAGGAACTTGGCATGTTCCAATTTTGGGCTGAGTCCCTGCTATTCCAAAGTCAAGTCACATTGCTCTTATGTAAATCTGCCACACACACACACACACACACTGCACTTCAGACCAGCTTCTCTTGTGACTTCAGTTAGAACCCAAATTTGGCCAAGGCATTAGTAATCTGCAAGGGACTTCCAGTGAGAATAAGATCAGAAAATCTGGACTTTTCTATGTACTGCCATGCAGAAGAGCAGTATATTACATCCATTCTTCTGAACTCTTCACATTCTTTGTAAACATACAGTAACTAACTTCAAACATTGTGCACATAAGAGGGAAAAAACCCCTTTAGGTCTATTTACACATAAACTATATTCTGTGTTATACAGCATTATCACATTTTGGGCACATATTGTATTCACGTTTAAGGTGTCACTGTGATGCAAACAAGTCAGGTAACACTGAAGTGGTTCAGCACCATAAAGTCAGTGCTGTACTTTCAGCAATGTACCTACTCATCACCAGGCACAAGTAACATATCATACAAATGCAGATGGGGAACAAATGTTTGAAATGTTACCTGCAATCCCAGAAACATGCATCTTGAAAATGAAAGCTTCATTCCGCAACAAATACTCCCTTTGGTACCATTCACACGCTGGTAGTTGTAACTCGTTGCCTTGGTTGCAACACATTCTGCTGGTACACTTTGCCTTTTAATAGGAAGAGTTCTCTGCCTGTGTGCATGTGTGTGTGTATTATGTATGTATCTGCACAAATATAAAAATGTAACTAAAATACATCACGCTATTGCCAGGGAAGTATACAGACTGACATATTCGAATGGAAGAATTAGGCTACACATTCTGTGTGTATTTCCTCATAAGGAACTAAAGCTTTTTTTATACTGGGATATTATTGGCAACATCAAACTGTGCAACCTTAAATCAGAGCTCAAAGACCAAACTGGCTGACAACACAAGCTTTCAGCTGGCAGCATTTTCAGTTTGCAGTCTCTCGATCAGTTGTTCAGCCTATGAAAGAGAGAAAGCAATACATTAACTACACCGTGGGCCTTCAGTTTACTGAAAATTCCATTTTAAAGATAATGACGCTAACAGAGCATTTGCTTTTCACTTTTACAGATAAAATGTACAGGAGAAGCAGAATACAACAATTCCTTTCAACAGCAGACTCACAGTTTCCAGCAAACACTCATGAGGTGATCAGAGGAGGAAACATAACCTGTGGAGGTCAGAGGAAGTTTGAGCAAATAAACAGCGGATCTGTTAAAGCACTATGACTTCAGAGACCTCAGAAGACAGCAGTGGTTGCAACAACCAAGTGGTGAGGCCTGGGATTCTCTGTGAGCCACTCCAGAACAGTGTGCTGTGGCCCCTCATCATCCAGCCAGCTGCACCACCAGCCACCAACGCTGCTGAGGGATGGAGGGCATTCACGTGGCTCCTGTCACGAGCTACTACCTGGTCCTTTGGTCACATCACTGCACCAACACATACTTTTGTCATCATACATGGCTATTTATGCACCATGGGCGGAACTGGGACATCTGTGCTTCGTACATGTAACAGCAGCACTTCTGAAACAGATCAGCTTACTGTCAGCCTTTGCTTTTTTTGCCAGTCCTACTGAATTCATCTTTTTATTTGATCTAGTGCTTGAGGCTTTATTAAGATCTCCTAAGGAACTACATTAAAAGGTGAAAAGCTCAAGTTTGGCATATTTTAAATGCAGACAGTAAAAATGCAATCAGCTACTTCAGGTAGGAGCAACTCAACAGGACTTCAGTAATTACTGCAGTTTATTTACAAATAAAGCTACATAAAGCAAGCAGCAACTGAAAATTGTATTTTCTGAATCCTGTTTTGCGTTCTTAAACAAGTACCGCATTGAAGACACTATAATTAAAAACAAAAAAACCAAAAAAACCAAACCACCACCAACCCAAGAACATTTTCCAACCTGACGGCAGGGCAAAATACCAAAGTGCATCCATACTGGATAACCAGACTTAGTATGGATCTGCCTGCCTTAATTAAGATAATAAGCAGTAAAACTACACAGCTATATGTATTTGAGGTACAAATGTTTGTAAGATGGTAAATAACACAGCAGACACATTTGCTTTTTTTTGAGTTGAGAGTGAACTTCAGAAAGGTCCCACTGCGAAGAAGTTGTCTATATTCTTTAGAGGACAGACCTTTTTCAGCAACTTTGATTTGGGGATGTGGAATCATACCAGGATGCTGCAGCTACCTTGCAAGGACAGGTGCTTTGCTGTATCACAGCAGTGAGAGTGAGGTTTAGATCTCTAGAGAGAGATTTTCAAAGTGTTTTAGTCAGTGTCAGTTCAGTCTCATTGCTAATCTCTACCGACATAAATCAGTACAAACAGTGTTTCTGCAAAGCAGGCACCAGATTTAGCTTAAACATGACAAGATGAGAAAAACCACATGAAGTGATAAATGCAGTCATTAGGTGGATATGTTTTCACCTACGTGGGATAAACCAAGTTATATGCAAAACAGTTCATCACATTTGAATATAGCCTTTTATATTAAAACCCAAATATTTACAAAGTGTCCAAGGAAGCACATCACAGACCCTGAGCTTCAGGCAAGATCCAGAACTACTGTACTGTTTGCTGTTAGTTATTAGCACTCCATTCCCCTAAATACTCATAAACATTAAGGTTTTTACCTTTTTCTCAGTTAATGCAAAAGATACATAACTGAGCATTAAAGTAACAACAAAAATAATTGGTCAGAGATTTTTTGGGCACAGGTAAAAGGTTAGAAGGACACGGCATTTTCAGCTCACAACCGAAAACCTACGGCAAGGCTCACCTGCATGACACTTACCGTGATAAACCAGTAGGAATTGGCTCTGTAGTAGAGCCTGGATAAGAAGCCCAGCTGACTGGCTGGGGCCAGGACGTGAAGATGCAAGTGGGCTATCGAGCAGAACGGAGGCCAGTGAAAACCCATTCTTCAGAAAAGGAAAAGAAGCACAAGACAGTGGTGATGTTAATTCAGGAAGGAGCAGAACATCACAGGTTATTTAACAGGATCCACAGAACTAACAACTCATCGCATTTTCATTGTACATAGAAGCAAGAACAAAAACATGCCCTTTCATTATACCATGAAAAGCTGTTCAAAAGTTCCTTGATCTCTTCCTTCACATCTCTATATTTAAAACCCATTTTTAAAAGGAGTCAAAAGAAAAAGTATCTTAAATGTATCCTATCTAGTTTTCAGCTGGAAAGCCAACTATCAATTTTCATCATGAAGAGCTGGCTCCCTGTTTCTCTACAGTGCTTAAATTATGTTACAGTTTATTTCATCTATCAAGGGCCTTAAACTGAAGTGTCCATCACCAAAATCCAGGGAATTCTGGTATGACTGAAACACAGTGTAGTGCCCTGCTTCAAGTAGGCCAAAGTTTACCTCTCTTCTGGCATGTAGGATTTAGAGCATATTTGCAGCAGGTAATGAAAGAGCAGCCTCTTTGGTAAGTTGTTTGAAGTTTCCTCCCTACTCCAAGATGTGCTCAAGAAAGAATCTCAGAGCTGGAACCCAATTTGTGCCAGAACTTTATCAGAAAAAAAAAAGTTTATATTCCATGCCAGCAGATTTTAATTGAGAATCCATGCAATAAGTGAAATGCAGACCTGATTTTTTCCACAAATCACAGTGCAGGTTCTGCCACCATCTCTAAAGTAACATTCTGAAAAGTAAAAAGCACAACAGAAAGATGGAAGGTTTCTATTACATACCTTACATCATTCAAGTCACTAAAATTATTCTTCTGGAGAACAGCTTTTCCAACTTCCATCATTCTCTTCACTGTTAAAACACAAATTTCATTTAAGCAAGGTATTCTTCAGAATATTAACTTCAACAGACTAATCTACATTGAGATCACAGACATGGGTTTTTCAAAATATAAACACTGTAACTACTCCTAGTCAAACAAAAGACAATCAAGGGAGTGTGGGCAATCACCTACTTGAAAATTGCCACTGATACCAGCTTCCACACCTGCAATGCTTTCCAGTGTGATACTATTATAAGAACTTTGGCCAAAGCCATGCTATCACCACACCCTTATTAAAAAACCTAACAGGTACTGATTGATCAGAATGAGACTTTGCACTAATTTCAGTGTGGTATCTCTACACTGCTACAGGACTTTGATCTCCAGGTCCTGTGAAGCCTGGAGTAGATTTCAGAGACTGTACATAAATTTAAATTAAAATAAAATTGTCAGTCTTTCTTATTACTAGCACACAGTTTCATTATCACTGAACATGGCAGTAACTCAATACAAAAACTCAAGGCAGAAGTCAGAGGAATTGCCGTGAAGCCAAACACATACAGAAGATTTTTTTTTTTCTGGAGAAAATCACCCTAGGTTTACAAGAAAAATACAGTGATGCAAGATTTGCAAAATACAAAATAACTTTTCTTGCACCACCTGTAAATCTCCCTAAGGTGGAATTTCTTCATGGCTGCAGTTTCTTCTGTTACTCAACACACTTAGCTAGCCACTTCTTGAGAAACAAATTCCAGGACAATGTCTTTCAAGGGGAAAAAAGCCAAAATAAGCCTAGCAACAATAAATGATGGCTTCAACATTTTAGATTTTTTTTTTTTTCAAAATTTTTTAAAGTCAATTGAAACACCATTTCTTTAGTTCATCTGTCACTCCCTTTTCCCTTGCCAAATAACACAGCACTTAATCTGAAAGCATACACTTTATAAAATTCTTCTTTAAGCTTTTAGAATTGCATATGCATATCTAAGAAAATGCAATGAAGCAGCACATAAATGCTTTCAAAATAAAGCTGTACTTCCAACAAAATGCAGAGGCATCTATACTCCATGTGAACTGCAATGTTTTTCAGAACTGCACGAAAAAAAAGTGCCATTCTAGACCAGCACATAGAAGTTCCGAGAAAGGGCAAGTCCCTACCTACCCTCACTCACATCAGCTATTTTCATGTTTACAAATGGTCTCCCAAGTTGTAATTTACTTGACAAGGCCCTATTTCAGGCTGTGAAAAACCATTTTCCTTTAGGTTAAGCACACACTGGCAGCCTTACCTAGAGGTATGTGCTCTGTCTTCAGTGTTTTGCAGTTTCCCATGTGCTTCACAGGCACCACCAGGTAGTGGTGCGGGGCACCAGGTTTTATATCTCTAAAGCAAACAAGGTCTTCATCCTAAAAAAGGATGCAAACGTTTTAACACGGATTAGGACGATTATAGCGGCACAGAGTAAGTATCAATGTCCGTATGCCCCATATCGATGGGGTACCACATGTCCTAGCTGACAAGACTAGCAACAAAAGCTGGGGGGTTTTTGGAGGCAGCCTCCAGGCACGGGGCGCGTCCGCTGCTGCCCTTCCGCAGTCAGGATTCCTCGGCGCCAGCTTTGAGGCTCCCGGCGGCTGTGCCAGCATTTACGGAAGGCTCGGTGCCTTCCGTGCCAGCGATGTTTCCCCGCTCTGGCCATGCAGGAGCTGAGGGCCCTCCGAGCCGCCGCGCCCGGCCTGCCTTGGCCGCGGCCCCCGAGCCAGCCCGTGGGGGAGCGGGGAAGGAGGGCGGGCGCCCCTCACGCACCTCGCAGGGGAGCAGCGCCGTGCCCGGCTCCTCCCGGCGGGCGATCCTGCAGAACACGCACTTCCCGTCGTAGCCATCGCGGCCGCCATTGCCGTCTTCGCCGCCCTCAGCGGCGGCAGCAGCAGCAGCAGCACCAGCACCCGCGGGCTCAGGCCCGGCCATGGCCCCGCTGCCGCTGCCGGCGCCCCGCCCGCCGAGGGAGGAGCGCCCGGCCCCGGGAGGCCCCGCCGGCACCGCCCGGCTCCTCCCGCCCGGCACACGGGGAGCGGATCCGGGGATCGCCGTGGAGTTTTCACCAAAAGAGAACAACAACTTTTTTTTTTTTTTTTTTAATGACAGGAATAAATCCATGTGAGTGCATTCTGAGTTCATTAAAAGTCGAATTGCCGCGGAGAAAAAAAAATCACGGAGNGGTTTACAAGAAAAATACAGTGATGCAAGATTTGCAAAATACAAAATAACTTTTCTTGCACCACCTGTAAATCTCCCTAAGGTGGAATTTCTTCATGGCTGCAGTTTCTTCTGTTACTCAACACACTTAGCTAGCCACTTCTTGAGAAACAAATTCCAGGACAATGTCTTTCAAGGGGAAAAAAGCCAAAATAAGCCTAGCAACAATAAATGATGGCTTCAACATTTTAGATTTTTTTTTTTTTCAAAATTTTTTAAAGTCAATTGAAACACCATTTCTTTAGTTCATCTGTCACTCCCTTTTCCCTTGCCAAATAACACAGCACTTAATCTGAAAGCATACACTTTATAAAATTCTTCTTTAAGCTTTTAGAATTGCATATGCATATCTAAGAAAATGCAATGAAGCAGCACATAAATGCTTTCAAAATAAAGCTGTACTTCCAACAAAATGCAGAGGCATCTATACTCCATGTGAACTGCAATGTTTTTCAGAACTGCACGAAAAAAAAGTGCCATTCTAGACCAGCACATAGAAGTTCCGAGAAAGGGCAAGTCCCTACCTACCCTCACTCACATCAGCTATTTTCATGTTTACAAATGGTCTCCCAAGTTGTAATTTACTTGACAAGGCCCTATTTCAGGCTGTGAAAAACCATTTTCCTTTAGGTTAAGCACACACTGGCAGCCTTACCTAGAGGTATGTGCTCTGTCTTCAGTGTTTTGCAGTTTCCCATGTGCTTCACAGGCACCACCAGGTAGTGGTGCGGGGCACCAGGTTTTATATCTCTAAAGCAAACAAGGTCTTCATCCTAAAAAAGGATGCAAACGTTTTAACACGGATTAGGACGATTATAGCGGCACAGAGTAAGTATCAATGTCCGTATGCCCCATATCGATGGGGTACCACATGTCCTAGCTGACAAGACTAGCAACAAAAGCTGGGGGGTTTTTGGAGGCAGCCTCCAGGCACGGGGCGCGTCCGCTGCTGCCCTTCCGCAGTCAGGATTCCTCGGCGCCAGCTTTGAGGCTCCCGGCGGCTGTGCCAGCATTTACGGAAGGCTCGGTGCCTTCCGTGCCAGCGATGTTTCCCCGCTCTGGCCATGCAGGAGCTGAGGGCCCTCCGAGCCGCCGCGCCCGGCCTGCCTTGGCCGCGGCCCCCGAGCCAGCCCGTGGGGGAGCGGGGAAGGAGGGCGGGCGCCCCTCACGCACCTCGCAGGGGAGCAGCGCCGTGCCCGGCTCCTCCCGGCGGGCGATCCTGCAGAACACGCACTTCCCGTCGTAGCCATCGCGGCCGCCATTGCCGTCTTCGCCGCCCTCAGCGGCGGCAGCAGCAGCAGCAGCACCAGCACCCGCGGGCTCAGGCCCGGCCATGGCCCCGCTGCCGCTGCCGGCGCCCCGCCCGCCGAGGGAGGAGCGCCCGGCCCCGGGAGGCCCCGCCGGCACCGCCCGGCTCCTCCCGCCCGGCACACGGGGAGCGGATCCGGGGATCGCCGTGGAGTTTTCACCAAAAGAGAACAACAACTTTTTTTTTTTTTTTTTTAATGACAGGAATAAATCCATGTGAGTGCATTCTGAGTTCATTAAAAGTCGAATTGCCGCGGAGAAAAAAAAATCACGGAG
>WAAE01020022.1:70374-90866 GCA_013400495.1 Nicator chloris
CCGTGGAGTTTTCACCAAAAGAGAACAACAACTTTTTTTTTTTTTTTTTTAATGACAGGAATAAATCCATGTGAGTGCATTCTGAGTTCATTAAAAGTCGAATTGCCGCGGAGAAAAAAAAATCACGGAGTAAAGAGGGCGGATAGAAGGATAAGTGCTTGTGATGCTGGGTCTTTCTCGTTTTTCACCAGGACGTGATGTCCAGCAAGTCATTGATCAATACAAACCGAGAAAAACTTTCGAGAAATTTAGACATTTTGCCCCTATAGTTCAAGCTACTCAGATTTTTGTACGTGCACAAATAATCTTAAAACACCATTTCAGCACTGTTGCAGTTTGTTCAAGGTCACTAACATAATTCCAGAGATTTTCCCAACTGAGACTACATTGTTTCTTCTACACTCCCAGCAGGGAGGGCTAAAATCTGATGTTAGTTCTAACTGCATAAACTGACAGCCCTGAAATTATTGCCTGCTCATGACTGCTATGCTAATTCACAGCCAAACTAAGATATTCCATAAAATCACAGAACGGTTTGGGTTGGAAGGGACCTTAGAGATCGTCTCTTTCCAACAACCCTCCCTGCCCCTGCCATTAGACCAGGTTGCTCTGGGCTCCATCAGCCTGGCCTTGAGCACCTCCTGGAATGGGGCATCCGCAACTTCTCTGGGCAACCTGTTCCAGTGCCTCCCCACCCTGCTCCTATCAACCACTTCTGAAGCTACCAGAGGGTATTGGTAAGTGGTAGTTAGCCTTCAAGTTCTAAAAATGTTTTCTTAACAGTTTGTATTTAAAATCATTTGCACTGTTCATTAGATTAGAGCTGCAGAATCACTGACCCTGCAACTTAAATGTATTCTTCATGCAGCTCAAAAGGCACAAAGTGCTTGTCCCACAGGTGGCAGGCTACAGTGTTTTAAAAGGTAATGAGATGAAAAATTTAGACTGAGATTTTCAAAAATGCTTTTTATTTTTTAAAAGCAAGCTGTGCCTGTACAAACAGGATATGGTTGGCTATTTGACCTGAAGCAGCTGACTTGGCCAGATGCGCCAACCTGCAGAGTGCTAGGCAGACCCTTTGCAATGACCTAACCTGCTCCTTTTCTCTGCTACAAACAGGCAACTCAAATCTTTAGAGTTTATGAATTAGGATTGTTCTGAACATAACTAGACTTTCCTTTGCTCTAAAGCCAGCCATTGTGCAAAATATCCAACACAAAACCTGCACTTAAACCAGCACCAAATAAAACATCTGCAATTACCTGGGTACTGACAAGCCTGATTTGTGAGTGTGTATTTGAACATGGTCCTGAATCAAAAATCTGTATCCAAGTGCCACTGAAGGAACACATATTTGATGTTGCAAGAACGAGATCTTGTTGTCCCTGAGAGAAAAATTACTAGTGACCATAATTTTCCAGTTACTTTAGGAAAGTTGTTGCTGCCATTTCACTCAGACCAAGGCTCATGGATAGCACACTTGTTCAGTTTCACACATAATTGTGCCACTGCTGTATAGAATGAAAACCAATAAAACCCAGGAACCAGGTACTTTTAAGACATCTTTGCTTTGCTGGACATAAAAATATATGTGAACACTTTGGAAATATGAAAAGGGTGCATACAAAAATGATGCACATGGAGTTTTCACTTCTGGGAAGAGGTTGGTCAAAAAACATCAGGGGATACACATCATTCACTGCAGCTGAGAGTAGCAGCAAGAACTACCAGGTAAACTGCTGTTTCCTGGCATTTCTTAGCCTTTTGTCACAGTCTGTCTCAGAGTGAATTTAAAACACAGCTCTCTTTAAGGACACAACATACTACACACACAAACCCCAAAACCAACCTCACCAAAATCTCCAACCTCCTTATCTGTGGTTGTAAAATACAGTATTGCTGAAATTCTCTTTTTATGAGGGGGCACAGGTATTTGTCAGCATAACCTGTAACTTAAGCTGCATCCCTTCATCTTTAAAATGTTCTAAAGTTTGTGAATAAAAGAGAAAGCATCTGTAACAAGTTTCTGAATGCATAAATTCCTTTATTGAAAATATTGTGATAGCACTGCATTACATATATTCAATATTCATAGTTTCAAGGGTCACAGAATTTTGATTGAACAACACTGTTTTGAATATAGACCACAGCGTTTAGATATGCTTTGACAAGGATAATATAATGGAATAAGTTGTAGGCAGCAATAGTGAAATGTATGCAAAATGTTGAACTTGGTTTCATTTTGTTTGTTGTGGGGATTTTTTTTGTTGGGTGTTTGTTTGGTTGCGTTTTTTTTTTAACTATTAAGTGGTCTTCTGCCACCATTTAAAAGCACAAAGAGTGTTAGATATTCTGGGTATCTTCAAAGCATTATGCTGTTAACAACTTCCAAAATCTTTTAAAGCATTACCAGTAATGTTTATTTGTGGCTGTAGTAGACCACAAAGAAAGAAGTGTGAAAAGCTCATGTGCAGCGTGTTACAGGCTTACTGTGTATAGCACTGGTCTTTTTTGGACTGTGAAACTTCTGTGCAGGATTAAGATTTAGAAATGCTTTTGAAAGAAAAGCAATCGGCATTTTTAAATATTTAATCTATTCAAAAAGGAAAGAGCAGTAACTAAATTGAGTTATATTATCCAGTTAATAATATTCCAACATTAGATTGTACTGTTTTAATGCACACTACTGTCTCTAAAACCTGCCTTTCTCAGGACAGTGAAACATTCAAGTCTAAGGACAGGACAGCATCCTAATATTAGTTAGGCCTGGATTCCGTAAACAAAACCACAGCTTAATGGCAAAGCAGAATTCCTTAGCAAACAGTGAAGACTGCCAGTCCTCTCTCACACTCTCCCCATTTACCAAATGTTTTAAAATTTTGTAATATATTTTATTCAGAAAATAAATCTTACAAATTTTGTAATATAGAGTCTTTTCAGCTTTGGCAGTGGGGAAGGGGGAAGTATCTGATCATTTCATAAAAAACCAAACAAGAATATTTAGTTGCCTGTCAAATCCTAAACCAGACTGCTGCTTGAAGTATTTTTTTAAAGGAAATTATATATGTAATTATTAGGAAAACAAGTTTTACACTAACATGACCTTGCCTGTTAGGAAAAGAACTTCCTTCTCTAAATCTCAATTGTATTTTCTCCTTAACAAATTCTACAATTTGTAGAGAAATGCTCATAAAACCACAGTGGGTGGCTTATTTTGAATCATTTGGTGGTGATAGAGAAAACCTGTTCTCTTAGAAATGTCCTTCATAAACAGTCAAATAATACTTGGGCAGGTGCTCAGAGCATGCCATGCCAATTATGTGGACTGCAACATAACTGATAAAGTCTACACCAGGGGGCAGTTGCCCAGTGTCTCCATACCCTGCCAAAATAGTAACCTATTAACAGGGATGTGACAGCAGAGTTAAGAAGCACTATCCACCTTCTCCCTCATTTCAGGAAACGAAAATGAAACAGAATTATGCACTCAAGTGTTTCTGCCAGGAAAACAAACCCTCTAATTAGGGTATAATGAAAACCAAATCTCATTTACAAAATAAAAATATAAACATTAACTTCAGAAATCAAATAAATTGATTCAGAATAAATGCCAATGCATAAGAAACCTACCTCAACAGTAATTATCAAAATGAGATTTGAAACATTAAACAAAAATCCTCGTAGCTAACACATTTACAAAAAGATTCTACTATACAGTAACAATAAATAAAATAATTTTAAAAACATGTTCCCTTAAGTGCCGTGTACACCTATTTCTGATTCTTTTCCATGGCAAACAGTATGCTGTAGATTTTGGTGAAGTAACCTTTTATTTTTGGTCAGCATTGCATGTTGAACATAAATACACATGGAATGTACTAGACAGTTATAGTTCTTCCACAGGATCTTTTTCACAGTTACATAAAAAGTTTTCAACTTATACATCTTGAACATTTTCATAAGCATTGTATCTTCAATGGAAGAGTGCCGAAGAGGAAGTAAAAAACACTTCAGAGTGATCTCTCACTGTTCTGTCTCTTACTGCCTCTCAAAATCAATTCTTTTATTCTTGGGTTGTTTGGTTGGTTTTTTTGCGTAGTCGTGCTCTGGTACAAACTTGAGGAAAAAGCGTGTAACACTGTGAGGCAGCCTGCACCTTCTGGATAGCTTGTAAGTGCCTAATGGATCCAGTCCTTAAGGCAGTCAGTGTTTCACTCAAATGTCCATACTTCTACATCTTGTATTATGAAATCTTCTTTCTTAGTTAAGATGTCATTATTGAAGGTGCTGCAGGAGTTGCTTCGCCCATGATACAAATCTGCATCCAACCATAAACCAAACCGGCCACTAAAAAGGAAATGAAATACACAACAGATTTGGTGTTATATGGAAGAGTAAAAGCACTGAAAGCTGTATAAACAATCAAAGAAGCGATACAGAGGAATCTAGGTGACTCTGAGGCCAAATGTGAAGAGCTCAGTCCTGGCAAAGCACTCACCAAGACGCTCATGGAGCAGTCCCCTTGCTTTTGTTTGCACCAGTGAGCGGGGCAGTGTGTGGGACCCTGCGAGAGCCCACAGTCCTGGGCCACCCAGCTGCTCACACTGCCAGCTGTGGCCACACCAGGCACAGACCTTGGGGTCCCTTCCCTGGCCGTCTGCATGTGGACAGAACACCTCCTGCTTATTCACTCCAGATGCAAAGCACACTCAGCTGTCCCGTGGTGCAACCTCCAAGTAAGCTTTAGTTGGTTGTACAGCCTTAGCCCTTGATTTTGTACCTACTGACCTTTGAAACTCATGACCTGATTATGCCTTGCCTGTATCCTTGCTCTGTGCATCAACAGAAAAACAACAACTTAGTGAGGACCATGTGAGAAACCCTAGAAACTGATGGCAAAATTGCTATTAGGGATTATCTTCCAGTGGCAAACCACACTTCAGCACTGAGTGATGTATCTACCCAAAACATCTGTTTTTTTCCCGGCTAAAAACAACCCCAACTCTGCAACAAACTCCACTTGCCTAACATCAGTCGCTCTAAGCAAACAAAATTGCTCTCAGTCTGTAACAGAAATCAGATTGCTGAGGTATCTCTCCTAAACAGCATACTAAAAGTAAGGTCAGCCACTTTACTGGTAAGTTTTTCTTGCACCTACCATTGTCCCAATTTTAATTTAAAATAGTAAAAAAAAAAAGTTGGCTATATGATTTGAAAACCAAACACTCACTCACCCTCCACCTCCAAGCTCCAGAGAGGTAGTGTCTCCGTTGATGAAATAGGTGTTTTCTCCACTCCATTTAAATACCTGAGAGGAGAAAAAAACATGAACATATTTGGACTGTGAGGATTCTTGTAATCTCAAACTGCTGGGTACCTACTCTTAGCAGCTAAGAGGTGTGGTCATCTTTTTATCTTTTTCTTCAAAGGGGAACAGGTAAGGTAGAAAGTAAAGGATCAATATATATTTAAAACTATGAACAAAGCACCCTAATCCTTATTTTAAATTCTGCTTCCGTCTCTAAATCAAGTGGTAGTCTCTTAAAAAGGAACAATGTGTTCAATATGGAAAAAGTGCATGAGCCAAGAGCATCAAGGGGTATTTCAGTAGCACTCTTATCTCTGTTTTGTTGTCACTGTGATCCTAAAATTGCACAAAATTATATCCTGTTCTTGATATCATTGCCTTCCAAGGTGAGTCTTTGACAATCCACTCTTTAACTCCTTCCTGCTTCCCCCTTCAATTAATTTAAAACCCTCCCCTCACTTTCACAGACTGTCCTCTCTTCAGATAATTACAGACACTTTTGCTTCAAGTATTGCATTGAAGCAATGAATGCTCAACTGCATTCATCAACATCTGGCACATCTTCTACACTCAAACATGCTATCATCATAAAAATGTCATAAATGTTTCAGAAGTGGAACCCAAAAATCTTATTTTAGACAGTAGACGCTCACTTACCTTGAAATGTGGACTGAATGTGTAGAGGAATGTTTCACCAGTGCCATAGTAATGGTCACTAAACCTGAAGGGATGTGTGGCATACGCTCCAAATATCTGTCAGAATAAAATGATTACACTGCTTTTGTGGCAAGTACAGAATTCAAGAGAAAAAGCCCCAAACATTTCAAAATACTTTCTAAGAACTGAGCTGATTTTCATGTTAGAAGAACCAACTAGTGAAGTGTATCAGATATGCAAGTATTCTGCCACATCTCCTGTATCCTGCAAGTTAAAAGCCAGATGACAACAATGGCAGTTGCATTGATGACTTTAGCAGCTACTGAAGAATGAGACCTCCAGAGAGGCATTGCTTGTGACAGCTCCTTAACTGAGATACCTAAGAAAGGTATTTCCAAAGGCACTTCCGCACTCACTGCAATTCTAAAGCTTTTATTAGTGCTGAAGTACTTTCCTGTGGTAACTCTAGTTTAGGCAGTAGAAAACATAAAAGAATACACCCATGTCTTATTTTTGGTAGCACATCACTTCATAGTATGACTAGCATTTCATAATGACCACTTTGCAAAATGCTGCCCTGTCTGCTCCACCCCCGCCGAACAAGGGCTCCTTACCTGGTTGTCCATGTCCTTGATGACGAGGAGAACCGGGCTGTCGAGAGAAGCCGATTTGCGGTACAGAGTCTTCAGGCTGGTGCCGTGCTCCAGCGTGCTGTACGCCAGGCGCCACGGGTAGCCCTGCACCCGCGCGGGCAAGCGCCGGGCAAGCTGGGCAGGGAACAGGCAGTGAGGGAAATGGTTACACAGGCAGCACAGGCACTGCCCCAGCCTATTCTCTTTCTCGCACTCGACAGAGACAGCACCACATCTAAGAAGGAAACCTGAGGGTTTTCCAGCCGTACCTGCTCTATGTGCATGTTCTCCAGGAGAGCGCTGTGATGCTTTAGGATAGGCAAAGTATCATCTTCTTCTTCTTCTTCATAGTAACTGCAAACACTCTTCCGTCGTTTAGCTTCTTCTACAGTAATGATCTGTGGCAAGAGAACAAGTGTCCAACCTAAAGCACAGCTCTTACACCATCAATCCTCTGTTGATGCCAATTCATTTAAAACTTACTCCTCAGCTGTCACACTGTTTGGAGAAAAAACACCATATGGGATAATTTTATCAAGCACAGGTACCCTTAAGCAAACGGAGAAAATCTTTAGCTGGGGCTCAGTGCCACCATGCCACATAGGAAGCAACAGCACAAGCTCTGAAATGGAGCTGATGAAAAAGAAAAGGGGAAGCAACAAGGCCTAGCTACAAAACAAACAGGAAACCTTAAACCGTCTTTTCCTTCCATGAGTGTATCACCACAGTGGTCTTGGAGCAGGAATCTCAGGATGCAGCTGCAGAGCCCACTGTGCTCTGCTATGCACCTCGCTGCCAATAAGGCTTCCAAATGGCTTTCATGCTACACACGGATCAAGTTTTGCATAATTCCTCCACGCCTTCACAATCATTGCTGGAACTTGCAGAAGCTGTCAACAGTGGAGACAATTGGTAAGAGATGCCTGGAGGTCCTACACACACCTGCCCCTCAGGCGAGAAAGCAAATGCTGCTAGACTGATTCCAGGTGTGGATTTAACCACACAACAAAGCAAGGAAGTTTTGCATGACAACTAGGGCTGGTGAGGAGCTCACAACGCCCTAATGCCCTCAGTCACACCGGCATCCCCAGTGGGATGAGAGCCACACATCTGCTTCATGCACTCATGTCAAGCCCACACTCTCCCGCAGACGCTTGGAGCTGAGCAGGGCACCCTGGCACTGGCACTCCAGTGCAGGTCAGGAAGAGAGAGGAAGGCAGGATCACAAGGCAAAATCCAGCCTGCAGAACCAACACTGTTATGTGTCCCTGCACACCTGAGCAGTTACAGGTGTTCCTGCCCATGATACTGCAAGAGCTCTGCAGCTTCATCCTGTCCCTCCAGCCTCTCCTTCTGAGACTGCAGATAATCCTGTGCTGAAAAATTTTTCATATGGTCAATTTCAGGAAAGGCTCGCACTGCAAAATTATGGTAATTAAGAAAGCAAAAAAAAAAACCCACAACAAACTGTTCAAAGAAAACAATCTTTCTACTTGTATCATTGTTCCTTTTTTACTTTCTGAGTGGTTTGCCTTCCCTCCTCATCTCCCAGACCATTATCGTATATAGATTTGTTTTAAATAACACCTGTTAGACCTTAAATCAAAAGTACACAACTTTCCTTTTAAGGACTTTCTTTTAGGAATAGTTTCCCCTCTAGGCGTGGGGTGGGGGAAAGTATTAGCCAACAGCAAATCAATCAAGAGGTACCTGTAGCAAAATAGAACCAAACTCAGTTAGGCAACCAGAGAAAACCTATTAACACAGTTGTAAATTGCAAATTGGCTCCAGAGACAGACAAGCCCCCTCTGTTCTCTGCATACATATTTATTCAGTCTCTGAACTGCACATGTGAATGAAGTTCAGTCAACAACTGCTGCAAGAGGCATCTGCAAGATCAGGTATTTACCGACCACACAAAAGCAGAAATAGATGAAAAGAATCGACCACTACAGAAACCAGATCTACAAAGTCTTTCAAATATTTTATAGGGCTGAGAAAGGAAGCTACCTGAGGTGGAAATGCCCTCCACCTGAGTACAGAGCACTCTTATTTCTAGGACAGAAGTTCCATCATCAGGTCCACGCTGTTAAAACGGAAAACAATTCAACATACCTCCACAAAAGGTTCCTCCTGGTCCGGTCTGGCACAGTAAATAATTTGGATATTCAAAGGCATTTGTCTCTGTTTCATCATCTAGCAGTTTATTTTCAGTACCCACGATGCTACCCCTGCTCTAGTGGCAAGAGCTCTCAGCCGCAGGACTGACAGCTTCTGGCCATGGCATGCTGTGATAAAATTGCTTATATGCTTCTCTACAATTAGAGTTTCTGTTTCCCCACAAGGGAGAGTGAAACTTTCACAGTCATCATGCCCAAATTTGGACTTTATTCAATAGAGATTTCCTGGCAGACCTACTTTAAATTGGTGAAGCTGGAATATATTACAAATAAAAGAGACACGCCTTTAAAAGCAGCTTCCAGCTTTTCTTCCTTTCAATAAATATCTAAATAAAACAATGAGAGACAAGCTCCCAGGGTGGCCAGATCTCTTCTACATCTGTCCTCAGATTACTGACTCTCCTTCACTGAGGTTTTATGAAAATACCATACAAATAATCTGAACGATGAAATCCAGAGCAATGTATGACTGCACTCAGCTCTAAGCAAAACAAGGAAGGCTTTTTTTTTTTTAATCTTTCAGCTCACAAAGCACCAACATTGAGAAGCTACAAAACTGTAAAAATATTAGCTTCTTGGGAGTAGAGGTTGCTACATTTCAAATGACAAGTCCGACTTCCAAGCTCCATTTTTCAACAGAACATACTGTGAGGATAAAAATATTTTAAAAAAAGAAAAAAAAAGGATAGTAGAATTTAAAGAAAACAAGTTTATGTTTAATACAAATAATCAGATAACTTTTTAAATCACCATCAAGATATTTCCCATTTTGGAATTTATGTATCTGTTTCATTATCCCACATCCCTAGCACAGAAAGTGTTTGAGCATTGAGAAATACAATTTTTAAAAATGTGTGCAAGCTTATTTCCCTTAGAAACTAGGCTTCGTACACAGAAGAAAGAGATAACAAGCACAGGCATGCCAAGTGGTTAAAACATTGCAGAAGACCACACATGAAAAAGCCAAAGTCCAATGATAAACTTATCCCACCTACACCCAATATTCAACCAGTACTGCTGTGTGCACCAGAGAAGCAAGGGTCTGGCACAGCACCACACACCAATCCATTTCAACCAGCACACAGGGTTGATGTTTACATGCATATATACATTTTGAAGATTTTATCTGTAGCATATAAATACATGAGGAAATACAGTAGGAATTTAGCTATGCTGACCACATGTGCCTATATAGCTTTGCAAAAGACTAATATCACATGGTCAAAATATTTACACAACTTCTGCTGGCTGCACACCAAAGAGCTCCCAGTCGTTTACCTGCTCTTTCTAGGGAGAGAAGAAATGAAGACTGAAGGAATATGAATACATTTGCAATACAGATACAAGCCTTAAGAAGTCCTCCATATGAAGCAGCAACTGTTATAAAGAAACATCATAAAAATCTTCAAAAGAACAACTGCTGAGATTCTTAGCAGAGGATGCACACTTGATACGCACATGCTTCATGTAAAGGCAGAAAGCACTCACCTCCCAGCTTTTAGTAGTGGGCTCACTAAAGAAGTTGTCAATCATGTCAAGCTCCTCCTTTTCTACCACAACAAAACCTTGCTCTTTGGCATCTTTCCCATATATTTCGGGTGACCACTGAACAAAAAACGTGTACAGGTGATCCACCCTGTGAAGAGCAGAGGAGGCAACCATTGTTCAGTGGTCCATGAACCCAACAGCAGCACAGAGGTTTTGCCCAATGCCAAAGTGGAGACAACGACACAAACAGGATACCTGTGTACCTCCACCCTCCCAGACCACACAAGGCAACAGCTCCCTCCACCTGGCAGCCTCAACCACATCAAGGTTTCTCTGCTTTCACCCACAATGTATTTTCCTCTTCCCTTTGCTATATGCAAAGCCAAAGCATCATGGTAAAACAGTGTGGCTTGTCCAGACCCACACAGTTCATATTAAGAAATCAAATTGATATTAGGTCATAGTCATGAAAGTTAACTCTGTAAAATATTCACTTTACCCATTTAGTTTAACCTCCAGCATGAAACAAGCAATGACATCACCAGTGAAGTCTACGCTACAGTTTTAGCTGCTCTTTAAAAGTTATAAAGGCTAACCACAAAATCATCTTCATTCTCTTGGCATTATGAAAATAAGCTGTTACCAACAGCTTTGCTAATGATATAGTACCAGCAGCACGTGCTCTTCCATAAATGTAGTCAGCTCTCAGCCACAGTCTTTAAAAAGATATTCCTTGACAATATCCATAACAAACCAGGAAACAAGTTCTGAAGAAGGAATTTATATTTTAAGTTAAAACGAACACATGCAATTTCAAACAGGAACACAACAGTGGATCCACTATACAAGAAGCTGAATTGCCAACAAAAAAATCAGACCCACAGAAAAGAAGGCAGATAGAAAGATAGTAAGTGCTTATGACACTGGATCTTTTTCCAGCTTTTCACCAGAAAGTTACATCCAGCAACTCTAAGATCTATAGAAAACAGAAAAAAATCTTTTAGAAATTTAGACATTTCCCCCCCATATTTCAAGTTACTTGGATTTATATGTATGCATAAATAATCTTTGAATACCCTTTCAGCACTGTTACAATTTGTAAGGGTCACTAGTATAATTCCAGATTATTTCAAATGTACAAAAAGAATAAAAGATTTACTTTGCTTCATCACAGAAATAATGAAAAAGGCATAAATTAGCATTGCTTACAGAATTTTCAGAAAAAGCAGTCTGATTAGCTCTTTGCTGATTAATTTGAGCTTTAACTGAAGAGACAACTGACTTGAGCACTGTATTTTGCACAGTAGTCCCACTCTGGAAAGCTAACAACTTAATTCCTACAAATCCCCGAGAAAGGACAAAAGTAGTGGTTTCTGCTGTCTGGCTAAGATCAGTTTGAAAGCACATTAATGCAGGTGGATGAAAGAGAGCAGCACACTCATATCTCAGAATCACAGAATGTATTTATGTTTTAATCCACCTCTGGAAATCATCTAGGCCAGCTCCTGCTTATAGCAGGGCTAACTTCAAAGTTAGACGAGGTTGGACATTCTTGTCCATTTGAGTTGGAAAACCTCCAGCAGTGATTCTACAAGTTCTCTGTGCCATTCTACAAGGGTCTGGTGCCATCCTACATTTTCTGTTTCTTGTCCTCTCCCCTCCATTTTTTAACCAAGTCTAAAGGGGAGAGGGGAATAATGAGCACCCAAGTTGTTTGGCTGTACTTCCTTACTTGAGTCAGCAAGAAGCAAAGCCTTCCTTACTGCAAGGACACACCCCTGACATGTTGAGTTTGCTCTCAACTTCCCCAACTCCTTTTTGGCAGAGCTACTCCCCAGCAGCTGTCCCCACCTACTGCTGCAGGAACTGCTCCATCCCAGGTGCACTTTTGCATTTGCCTTTTCTGAACTTCCTGACATTTCTGTCGTGTTGAGGCCCTTCTGAACAGCAGCCCTGCCCTCCAGTCATGAGCACTCTCCAAATTTTGTGTCATTCCCCAAAATGACAAAGGTGTGTTCTGTCTCAATGTCCATGTCACCAGTGAAGGCATTAAGCAGTATCAGTCCCCAAGAATACCACTTGTACCTCACTGCCACTCAGACCAACTACCAACCCTCTGAGCACAATGGTCCAGTCAGTTTTACAACCACCTGTAGCCTACCTGTTCAGGTCATATTTTTCCAATTTGGCTACAAGGATACTATGGAAGATTGTGTTGAAACCTTAGTAGTGTGATAGTAAAACAACAATCTCTTGCGTTCTCCTTGCTCAAGGAGCTAGCAGTCTCAAAAAGAAAAGTTATTTGGTCAGTAGAAAAGCAATTTGCCCTTGGTAAGTACACGAGGGCCAATCCTGATCACTTCTTTCCCTCTGTGTGCTTGGAAATGGTGTCTATAAGGACTTGGTTCCCAGGGACTGAGGTGAAGCTGACTACCCTGTCCTCTCACACATACTTCCTTGATTTTTCTGACAATGGTTGCAGCATTTGTCTTTCCAATTATTAAGGAACACTCCCGGTGAACACAGCCTTTCAAAAGATGACAGAAAGCAGCTTTGTAGTAACACCAACCAACTTCCTCAATATACACAGAACATTTCCTCTCAGGCCTCATGGACTTGTACATGCTCAGTTTATTTAGGTAGTACATAACTAAGTTTTCCTCTGCAACGGACAGTTGATTAAAAAAATCCAGAAAGTCCAGACTTAAGAAGCAGCAGCCTAAAATAGAAATAGGTGATTACAAAGGTGATATCATTCTGAAAAGGGAATGCTCTGCTAATAAAGTTCTGACATTATGCTACAGTGGTATTTCCAAGCTACCAAACTGAAAGTATTTGAGCCCATTTTTAAATTGAAAAACCACTTCTTGAGGAACTTTCTTAAAGCCAACTTGACAGCTGTGAGAAAATTTATCCTATAACTCAATAGCTGTTTTGGTGATCACATGCTTATTCGTGTATCATGCACTAAAAAAGAGACATCAATAAAACAAAGTACTTGGAAAAAGACAACTATAGAAACCTGAAGTTAGTAACTCCAGAAAGAAAATATTCAAAAGGCTCTAAGTCCAACCACTGTTCCTGGCCCAGAGAAAGATATTAATCCAGAGGGATCCTATGACTTAGTTATAAATGTCCTTGACTAAATGATAGTTCTTCACAAATCTTGAGGGCTGAGGTATTGTAAGCCCTCATATGCCTTTATGAGCTTATAGAGACTTCTATGAACCCTCATTATAAGACATTAAGCTATAGATACAAACAGGTTTTCATAAATTTCCTCTAAACAGTTTGATATCTTATTATTAGGAGTCTAGGAGTATTCTCCTTATAAAAGGCTAATTCAAAAGGATTCTAAACCTTGCAAATAAGTGGATGGCCTCTCAGCAGCACAATCTCAGTGCAGTGTCTTTTACATCAACTTCAGTGCAAATTACACATTCATAAACCAAACCTGTTTGCAAAATTTACACCGTGGAAAATCAGAGAGATTTACTTCTTGACTGAGGAACTAGTCAATGCTACTATTTACAAACAAAGAAATTCTGCATTGCCATCTCTGTCTCGGTGCAAGGCATTTTCCTGTAAAAGGTTTTGAGGAAATGTGTGACCTAATTACTGAGCTACTACTACTCAAAATCCAGCAGGGTGGGAAACCTACATACCATTTAAACATAAATCCACGTAGTAAGAGCACACACAGACTTACCCTCTAATACTGTAAGCTATACCCATTGCAAAAACTTCCCAGCAAAATAGTCAGTCTCTATTTATGTCCAAAAGCATGGGTGCCCATCTGCTCAGCTGAACCCGGCAAGAAGCTGCCCTAGACAGAGCAATCTGTATATAAGGCAAGTCAAGATGCCCCTCTGTGTGCTGAGGTGAGCATGGCTGTGAGCAAGCAGGCAGCACAGAGCAGTCACTGATTAACTCAGCCACGCTGTGCTGGTCACAGGCGACGTGTGCCGGGACACACGCGGCACCTGGGAAGAGAGAACACCTACGGCAGGCACCAAAGGCAAACAAGACAGAAGATTTAGTGCCAGTGAATATTCTTCATCAAGAGTATCAGCCTAAAGGTCTTCTTTCTCTATTAATAAAGTTCCCAGAGACTTCCAACAAAAAAATAAATGTAAAAATCCTGGGCCCAGAAAGTAGCAGCAGTCTGCACATGGAAGAGCAGCTGTGCTGGGAGCTGTGGGCTATGGGACCTGGCTGAAATTGGAGCCATTTTCACAGCTGATGACAGAAGCTGTTTCAACAGCAAACACTATGACCACAGAAAAAATGTAAGAAAAAAAAAAAAAAAAGAATCAGAGGAAGATTTAACTTAAACAAAATACAGACATGCAGACCAATTTTTTCACAATGTCACTCCAAGTTTAGACTTTTTTTTTATTTTTTGTTTTAATTACTACAAAGCATTAGGACGCTGTACAAGCTACTGTGACTGGACTGGAGAAAGTGTTTTATTTATGCTGTTTTGTGGCCAACAAGATGAGAGTGGCATTCTTGATATTTCTGCACGTGAGTATAAATTGCATTCCAAGTAGTTTTAAACTCAGTAAATTATCTCATATTTTGTCTACAATACATGGCAAAGCTATCCCAAAAGTTCATGTCTCTCTCAAGATGCAACACTTATGTGCACAGTACTGATACAAGAATATCCCCAGAAGGTAGGAAGTGTTGTGTCTTGCTTTGGGAAAGCATCCAAGAGCTTGGAGAAAACAACGTCTTGTTCAAGAGGCAATGACATGCCTTGCATCAATACAAAGGAGTGGTCTCACATTTCATTTCTGCTCCAAGTTCACTTGATCTGTCATGCAATTCTGGGGCGTTAAAACAGGCAGGAATAGCACCAAAAAGACCCAAACTTACAACCATTTATTCACCACTACTTTTGATCAAGATCCAAACAGCAGCCCTGACATCAAAGATCTGGTGTCTCAGCCAGCATGGCCAGATGCTGCTGCAGCAGCTCACTGCAGAAGTTACTTTTTTCTCATTAAAAATACTGAAGTAAAACACAGTTGTCAAAACTTCAGTTTATACATGTTTTAGGTCTGCTCACTATTCAGAAAGTTTCTGCTCACAAAAGGACAAGTAGAAAAGCTGATTTCCAAGTCTGTGGTTAGAAGCTTGATATTTACCTGTTGCACAGAGCAGTGATTAGAGACGACCTCAGTCAGCTCAGCAGCTTTATTCACTGTTAGCTGCACTAACCCCAAAGCACTAACTGACCTTGTGTTGTATCACAGCATCTCTCCAACTCCTTGAAGTATTTACTCAAACTTCAACCTAGAATTTTCTGAACCCACCCTTTTGCAATCCCTGTGGAGGCAAGGACTGAGATCCAGAGATAGCAAGCAAACCAAAAGCTATCCGGCTGCTCTCCCAAGGACCACATTCCAGCTGGATTAAACCTCTCCCTCTCCTCCAGGAAGACCTCCAGGACAGCAACTTTCACACTGCTACAGACAATCAAAACATTCCTTTCAAATCACAAAAAATATAAACACTTAAATCAACACATATGCTACATATTTGAAATTAAAATTATGAAATAAAAATTATTTTTTAAAAATTGACTGCATCTGAAAGAGACATCTCTGAGATGGATCACAAGTTCAGATTTCTCCTTCCTGGCATCTAATTTACCAGAATCAATGATTTTGGTTCATCAGCAGACCAGAGAATTGCTCTAGCTCCTTTCTGTCAAGAAAAGGATCACATATTTGATTCTTCACAGCCAGTGAAAATTCTTGGGTGATTTATGTGGAAAAATACAGACCTCCACTCCTCTAGGTAGTTTGCTTTTTTCTAGAGTACTATTTATGCATTAATACACACCTACAGGAAAACATTTATGTTCCTCAAATTTTCCGCAATGAGACTATTTTTAATGGGACAAAAGACAGAAAACCTGTTTAGTTTGGAGTGTCTCCCTTTTCCCAGATGATGCCCTTTGCTCATATGAAATACCTACTTTTTTTGGCACTGACACCTTAGCGGATTCCATGCCCCTCCAGCCACTGCTCCCCTTTCCCTCACTTCCTAGACTACAGCTGAAACCCCAATCATATCCCATTCTTTTATCATATGTTAGCTGCACATATATCCCTCTTTCCATCTTCAAGTGGCACCTGAGACCTTTTTCCTTCCCACTGAGAGCCATATTAGACCAGCAACAAAGATTGCTTTATGTCACTGGCATGCAATGAAATGAGGGCACCCCTCAGCATCCCTGCTGCACTTCACACCTTGGACCACGTAGGTAATGTAAGATTCAGCTTTAGAAAGCATTACATATTTAAAAAGCAACAGAGAGACATTTTTGTGCTAACAGGGATGTAGCTTACCTTTCCCGAGGAACAGCAAACCAGTACTCTGGTTGCTTTATCTTTTTACTGTACTGTTGAGACACGGTCGTGCTCTGAGACACAAAGGACTTTCTCATGGGCTTGCCTACTTTAATGCACAGAAACATTGGAGGAGTCTTGCTCTTCTCCTCTTTTGAAGGAAGCATATCTGAGCAAGACACAAGAGAAACAGTCTGCTTACAGGAAAGTACAAATACTGCAGCTGATAAAACACTGTGACAAGGATTAACCATCTTGTGCAAAGGAATACTCAGAGGCACCATACACAGAATTACACCTGACTTCAACAGCACAACTGGTTTAGTAAAATCACGTTCATCCCAAACTGAGGCCATTTATTCCCATTTTGTCACAGCCTGTCTCCCCCCCAGCTGTACAGCTATGTACAGCCCTGTAAAGAAATAGGTAAAATGAGCAGGCTGGGTGCTGCCTGCAACACGAAGCAGGCAAATAAAGGGGATATGTTAGGCTCCAGAAAACCCATCCAGGCTGAAGGGTAATCCTGCATGCACACACACACAAAGCCCAGTCAGTTTCTCAACTCTGTCGGTCACACAGCCATACAAGGACCTTTTATCTGCACAAGACAGGGCCAAGCCTAAAAGCAGTTTAAGCTCCTTAAATTACTGGTGTGACAAAAAAACCTGCTTATTAAACTACAGCCTCAATCACACTGAAGTTGCCTTCTTTGTTTTAGGTGTACACATACAGCCAAACACCACCAGCAAAACCCTTACGAAGAAAAGGAAAAATCATTTTAAGATTAACTGTTCTTAAAAGAAAGATTTCCACTTTAAACATTCCCCACCACCTGATGTGGATCAAGGGTATGTCCACTGGTTCATTAAATTACCCAGAGAGGAGCATCAATGCTCCAGGACAGGCTAGTGCTTAGAGGCACTGGGCTGCCTTAGAAATGGTAATACATGTGCACACCCTCTGAACAGCGATTTCATTCTGCTATGTGCTTTCCTGGAACAACCAGAATTATTTCTGATAACACAATGACCAATCAGGACAAAAGTGATCAGTCAGTAGGATTATACACGTGTTCCTATTTATCACTTCTTTAAGGGTTTCCATAGCACAAGAGACACCAGACACATGTAAATATTGTGAAGAATTCTTCGGTGCCCCCCTTCACAGCAATGCTCTATACCTTGGATGCTATCAGAAACAAAACTGACCGACTTCAATGAGGCAACAGTGGTTACCAATACAGAGTGACAATTCCTAGGCCATGAAGTGTTCCTGCCAGTACTGAAAGTGGATGACATTTCACTATCCTTCTTAAAGCCAGCAAACAGAAACAAAGATTATATAAGCAGTGATCACTGAATGTGGAAAGAGCACACAAGATACTTATCAAACTACAAGCGTAGAGAATTTGAAGATAGCAGGTAATATAAAATTGCAACAGACAAAGAGTAAAAAAGAGACCAGGTATTACAGAAAGACGAAATTTAGAGAAGGCTGTCAATTCAAAGGTTACCGTCATCATGCTGTCCAAGTCTCAGAGGAAACAAGGATAACCAGAGACCTACCTTCAATTGGCACTTGAATTTTCTGCAGCAGCCACAGTCTGATTTCTGATTGATTGTCTAACTGTGTTTCTTGACAAGTCTTGTCTACAGCTGGTACTAATGAAGAGTCCACAGACTCTTTCAGATCCTTTTCCTCTGCTGCTGCTGAGCTGATTTCTAATGAAGGTGCTTTCCTTTCAACACAGCAGGAATCAAGCTCCATACTTTTAACTGTATGGACTTCATTAGCTTGGGACTTTGAACAGCTAAGTGTCAGGTCTATGCCAATTGCTTTATTGTTTTCACCTTTCTGGATTTCAGCCTTGTGTAAGTCTTCAGATGACTGAGACCCATTTCCATCTTTATTGAGGTAAAATTCAATAAGTTTATCTTTCTCTAGCTCTTTCTTAGTGTCCAATTCAGTCTCCACCTTACCTGTCGGGGTACTGACATATTTGTTTACTTCTGGAATAACATCTTGCTTTTCACACAGCTCTAAGTCAGCTTTAGGTTCAACACTGTCCTTTTTTTCCAAGGAATCAACTGTCAAGTGCTCCTGGACTTCTGTAGTAGTTTTGGTTACCTGCTGCTTAGTTCTCCCCAAGTCCCTGGGGTCAGCCAGCAAGCCTTCCATTACTGAGATTTTCCTGTCCAACCCTCTATCCATACGAGATGATGTCTTTTCCAGCTCAGCAAAGTCATCCCCTCCTCCTCCTAGAAGGGGTTTTTCTTTGGTTTTGGTATCTGAAGCATGTTTTTCCCTGGAAGGGTCCTTTGTACATGCATCTGCATCATACTTTTCCAAATGTTCAGTGGCAGTGATGTTCTTGGGAAACTCCAGAGAATTTGATTTGATTGAGCCCGTACTCTCTGATGACTGAAGAACTTCAAAATCAGCAGACTTTTCCTTATCTGAAGGCTTTATCTGTTTGGCACCCAGAGCAACCAACGCATCCCCATTCTGCTGCCTCTTTTCCTTGCTGAGGGATTTGAATTTGCTGAAGGGATTGATATCTTTCTCAGAGGACAGGTCTTCCCATTCTCCTGGCCTGTACAGAGGACAAAGATCCTTTGGTATGTCACTGTCAGGGGAAATGATGGATGTACATACGATGTTAAAAGCAAAATGGAAACAGAAAAAAATGAAAAGAAAAACTAAACATCAACTTAACTTAAACCATGAAACTCAACGAAAAATAACTTTCTCAAAAATAAAAATACAGTACTGGAAATAAGTGACTTTCAAGACAATGGAGAAAAATGCTGGAAGTATAATACCAAAATAAAATTAGTAAACCACTTGGCAGAATATGCCATGTGGATGAAGAAATGTAACACATGTAATAAGAATGTGCAAGTCATCAGAAGTTCCATAACTAAAAAACACAGGACATGTATTTAGCTGCTGGAATTTAATTCAAATCATATTAATATTGTAATTTCCCACACCTGACAATGAGTCAGCATCTAGAACCATCTATGCTTCCCTAGTCGGTACAAATGTATTTTTGAGAAAAACAAATCGGAGATAAGCTGTATCCTGTTTGAACATGTTTCCTTCAGAACAGTAACAGGCAACACAGTTAGTAGCTTTCTTCTTTTATTTGTCTCCATTATTCAAACATACTGTTTGAATGCAGGCTTCCCAAAGTATTTCTTTTTAAAGAAGGACAATCATAAAACATCTCAAAATGAAAAATTCTGAATAAACGTATCAGCATAAAACTTGAGCTCTTTGTTACTGCTAAAACTCTGAGGAGAATGAGGATACAAGATCCTCATCAGTTACAAATTACTAAGAAGTTATTAAACACTCCAGAAATGAGTGTAGCGAGTATCTGGAAAGTTTTTCTTGAAATGAGAAAAGGGAGGGAATTCAATGAATTTCACTGTTCAAACAGGTATTGCCTATAAGAACAAAACCCTGCTTAGAACAAACAGATAAGTAGTGCCTGGTCTGTGCACAAATCAAAGTAGACCACCCCAGAAAGTCTATTATGTATGAGAGATTGTAACTATCAATGCATGTCTGGTTCTGAGACAGAAGTATTCCAGAGTCTGGCGGTTCTGTAAGTCCTGAAGAGGCAGATAAGGTGCTGTTATCTTCAAAAGTTTCAAATACTCCTCTGAGAACAGTCCTGGTAACACAATAATGGTCGAAATTTAAACCTCTTCACAGCCACTGAAAGAGCCCTAGAGACAGGTTAGTGCAAGAGCCCAACCGTGGCATATTACAAACACTTTTATTAATTACTGGTTTGTACTGGTCTCCTTTGCACTTTGGTTCTCACATTTGTTTAATGCCATTTTATTGTTCTAAA
>WAAE01020023.1:0-48434 GCA_013400495.1 Nicator chloris
TTTTTTTTTTTTTTTAATGGAGGAATACATAATCTTCCCCTAAAGAGACTACTTGATGAGAGAATTTATCACGTCCTCCGCTTGTCTGCTCTGAAGGTTGATTTAACCTCATGATTTAAGATGTACACCTTGAATTCAGTTCTAATTTCGCTGACTTGAATTTCCAGCCACTGGAACTTGTTATGCCCTTTCTTTTTTTTTTTTTGCTTGACTCAAGAGCAGCATCTGATAAGTAATTAGAAACTGTAATCGAGTCATCTGCTAAGCTCCGTTTCACTCCGCTGAAGAAATCATGTTCCTGATTATCACTGAAGGGCTCATCTTTCAATTTCAGATCAATCTCCCATCATATGTCCAAGCTATTCCCAACAGCTCCACAATTTTTTTTGCCCTTTGAAGAACAAAAATAAAACAAAAAAGAGATATCTATCTATCATCTATCTATCTATCTATCTATCTATCTATCTATCTATCTATCTATCTATCTATCTATCTAATCTCTTCTCTGGCCATGTTTTCTATTTCACAAGCTGTCCTGAGTTATAGTTTTTTAAAAGCAGGAATTAAAAAAAAAAATATCACATACCTTTGGTGAAAAAAAGACAGCAGGAAGGTGGGATAGTGCTAAACAATGACAGTCTTTGACCTAAAATAAAGGTGCCTAAACACAAAGTGCTAAGGAATACGAGATGGGAGATGTCTTTTGAGAAGCAGGACATTTTTTCCCAATTTCCAGGGGTTTTTTTCTGAGCAGGATTTATCCTGGTTTTTTCTTGCTGGCCTGATGGACAACCCCTTCACTGTTTGACCTCCCAAATATCTGAGCACATTCCTGTGCTGTCCAGAAAAGTGTGTCTGTTCAGATCCCTGAGGAAACTCTCATGTGGATGTGTAAATCCCAGGAATCCAACTAAATAACTCTTTGCCCACATTAATCATATCCTCCTCTCACACTATAATGTCAGAAATCTTCAGCTTTTATGCATGTACCAAACCCCCAGTGATTAAATAGAGTTCAGTACCAAATTGCATTTGCATAATTGCTTTTTTCTTCTTTCTGTCTGGTTCCATGATTCACTCCACGATTTTCAATTTTCTTCCCCAGGAAGATGTTGTCACAATGCTGGTGGATGTAAAAATATGCTTATCAATAATTCAAATTGGGTTGATTATTTGATACCTCCTGTAGCTCAGCTGTTTCTTGAGGCTGGGTAATCGGCCTGCGTGACCTGTGAGAATGCCCTAAAGATTTCTCGGATCTACACCTTCCTCTTCCCATCACCAAAGATGATTTTGACACCAAACTGTGCTGTTCTTACAAGTCAAGGTGGCACAATTCCCTCCCACCTCATTCTTCTTTCCACCTGACCCTTCTTGCCCTGTGGTGGACACGGTGACCTCACACATGTGGGGAAGGAGCTTTTTTCCCTTCCATTTTCTATTTTTAGTCATTGTTTCTAGCACATAATTCAATTTGTGCATCCTCTCTGCTTGATTGGCTTCTACCTTTGCAGCTCTCTGACAACAGATTGATAAAACTTGACCTTAATAGCATGAGAAATATTAACAACACTCGGAGCTTTGCAACGTTCCTCTTTCTTTGGGCATCAGATACAGACTAAAGCTGGTTTTAAAACATCAACCCTTCCTCTCCAGAGAGTACGAGAAACCTCGATTTCTACCGTAGAAAAATTCAAGCTCGATTTTTTGGGGGGAGAAGGAATATTTTTCTTAGCGGGATAAGGCAACATTGCAACAGGCCACCAGGGATCTTGTGAAATCTCATTTCTCAGAGATCTTAAGGATTTGATTAAACAAATGCTTGGAGGCTGGATGAGGAACTTCCAGACATCTTGTGATTTTGGGATGGGGAGCTCTAAATGTAATTCAGAGTCAAGGTAGAGCTTTTGCCTGGATATTCAATCATTCCTGTGTCCTGAAGCCACAGTTTATCACTCCGTGAATCACATTCCAGATTTCCCCAGGTTTTCTTCTGTTTGATTGTTCCTTGAGGTTCAGATCTGGTTCACACTAACTCAGATGTACCCTGCACCCTCTAAAATCCTTTTTAAATCCCACTGGCATTTTACCAGCACTCTCTAAAGGTGGCCAAGGGAAAAATCCCCTTGTCTGGATAGTGAAGAGATCCATAACCCTCCCATTGTTAAGGGCAAGGGACAACAGTGCCTGGGGTGATTCAGAGCTGCTTTAGGCACTGGAAGCTGCTGTAAAATCTCTATGAAATCTTTTCTTCTCCAATTCCCTCCATGAGCTGTGTGCTTCTGATATAAGACATTTGGCAAAGGAAAAATAGATGATTCCTCCACCCCACCCTGGTGTAGGTTTGAACCTGGATTATCCACACAGAGCACAAGGAGCAGCTGCACCATCATTTCCAACCACAAAGATTCAAACAGACACATCTCAGCCCAATAATAAATAGGAGAGTTTAGGGCTAATTATAACAGGCCTTTTAATTTCCATCTGGAGTCACAAAATCAATGGAAACTCCTTGCTTCATTAAATAATTGCTGTTGCCAATAGCTGGAGCTGTTCCATTTGCAGGTGTGCTAAAAACCTGTTTATTTAGTGGTTATCTTGCTCCAAAGCCTTTTTTTTCCCCCCAAGAAATGAAGCCACAAATCTACAGAGAAACGGAGGACATGAGGAGGAGGGAACACCTTGGGCTGATGTGAGAGAAACAGGATTTGTGCTTGGGCTGAGCTGCGTTGTCCTCCAAAATTCAAATGTGATGGATTCCTCCTCCCTCCGCCTCCAAATCTCCAGTATTACATGGAGAGATGGAGGCAAAGCAGCCTTGGTTTAAATTGGAGAAAAATTTGGTTCCCTTGGCCAAATTCATCATGTGGGTAAGAGCAACATATGAAAATGAAGTCACAAAGGTTATTCTGGTATCCATGGACTAAATAAGGTTCTGGAGGTGAAGCATTGAAGCAAAACCCACTTAAAAAATGCTTTTCCCCCCCCTTTCCAAATACTGTGAAAAAAAGACAGACCAGTAGCATGTCTTGGAAGCCCTCAATTACTCCTCTCTACACAAATCTGTCTCGTCATTTGTTATCTTTCTCCTACTGACTTGAAGTGCTCAAAATCCATTGCATCTTCCCCAAAAATCCAATTGGATTTGTGTGTTTCTGGAAATTTTGCCTTTCCAAGATATGAGGAGACAGTAAAACCTTCAACCAAAAGTTGGACTTTTAGTTGCAGATTGGACTCGATGATCTTGGAGATCTTTTCCAACCTTGATGAGTCCATGATTCTAATAAGAGCAGTGGATTTAAGGAGATATCCTACAAACACCTGGAATTTGCTCTGACAAACAAACTTCAAGTCTGCAGACTGATAATTCATAGATAAATTTGATTTTTTTACCCCTAACTCCCAGGAAAGAGGAGTTGTGGAGGTGAGCACCACCAAAGGGAATGGCCTTCAGTGAAAGTGAGGATGAAATTTACTTCCAACATTAAAGCAAAGTGGAGCTGTCCCAGACTGTGGGATATTCTGCTGGCTGGAAACACTCACTGGTGGCTTGTGCTCATTCTCTGCTCTCGTGAAACTGAAATCCTTCATGAAAACAACCAATTATGGAGCTTCTTCAAAAGCCTCCCTTTGCTAATGAGCAGCCTGATGCCTCCCCAAACCAATCCAAGCCGCAATCTGTTCTCCTGCTGAGCTCCAAGCAAGTCATCAGGGCTTCTCAAGGTGTTTACACTGAATTGTAACAAAAATCTATTAGGATTAAGTGACGACTGTAAATGCCTGGCAAAAGGGACAGTAGAGTCATTAAGCTTTTCCATCTCCCATCTAAATATTTGTGAATCTGTTTTTAAGCAGCACCAGCTGGCTGGGAGCTGTCTGAATATGTGGATGTCTAAAAATCTTAGGTTCATTCCTTCAGGTCTGGGTCAAGGCAGACCCATGGTTAGCTGTAAGAAGAAATCTTTATTTTCAGGAATAAAATCTGGCAAAGCACTTGGCATAAACAACAAGAGCACTTTAATCAAATTTTGACTCACATATCTTCAACAAAAGAGAATACCTGACATTTTCAGGGAGTAGCCAGGGTGTGAGGGTGGAACCAAGGAAAGTCAAGGAGTATCATGTTGGAACAAAACAGACAAGTGTCACCTTATCATCGTCAGCTTGGAACAGCCAGGAAATATTCCCTGGTTTGCAGCTGAAAATGAACATTTCAGTTGCTCCATTCACAGTGTGCCTAAGGCAGTTTATAGTGAAGGGTATTAAAGCATCTTTTAAAACACATTTCCCCCGAAATTGCTTGGCTTTGAGGAGACCTTGAACAAAAAGTGAATTGAAAACAAGGAGAATTATACAGCTGAATTCAGCTTGTCTGAGCTGTTTCAAGTGTATGAAAATGGAAGAGGAGACTTCATTCTTCCCCATGGGGAAGGGAATTTGCCAGCAGTGTTTGCAGCTGATGTTTGGAAGAGTGGTTCAAGACTGATCAATGTTCTTGAGTTTTGTATTTGCTCTCCATCCATCTACCAGAATCCATCATCTTTCCTGTCATGGTCCTGCTTTGGAAGGTTTTTTTTGGTAGAGGCTTTTGGTTGATTCTACATGAGTTCATAGAATCATAAATTAATACAATAGTTTGGGTTGGAAGGGACCTTAAAAATCATCTCACGCCAACCTCCTGCCATGGGCAGGGACACCTTCCACCATCCCAGGTTGCTCCAAGCCCCATCCAGACTGGCCTTGAACACTTCCAGGGATGGGCCATCCAAAACTTCAGCAGATAAAGGGCATATATTGAAAGCTGCTGAGGGCAGTTGGGAATGAAGCTGCAAATATCCACCATGTGGAATATTGCACTCAAGAAGGAAGCAGGCTGTGAGGACTGGGGGTTGATAATGATAACCAAAACAGGGAGAAATACAAGTGTATCTCAGACCTTAAGGAGCGGAAACAAATATTGCAAATTTTGGAGCATCTAGGGCCTGATATTACTTTGCTTTTTTTTCCTGGGTTTAAGTAACCAAGACAAGGCTGGATGAGGGTCTGGGCAACCTGGTCTAGTGGAAGGTTCCCTGCCCATGGGAGAGGTTTGGAACTTGATGATTTCCAATCCAAAACATTCCATGATTCTATGGCTCTGTGGCTCTGTGACTGCAGCTGTCAGGTACTCTGAGGCCTGGGTATTCCAGCTCATCTCAGTCATGGCCTGGTGAAGCTGCCTGTCTTCTCCAAACAGTTTTTCCCATTAAAACAAGGAGCTGTTCTGTCCCATCACAATGCACAAGAGGCCGTAGAAGACTGGGATGAATTGTGTTAATCCCAGGCTGTCCATCCATCCAATCTTTGTGCTCTCAGCCTTGTCAGCCTCCCAGGTGTGTCTGGACCAGATTAACTCGAGTTGCCCAAGCAGAGCTTAAAAATTGACCCTGTTCAGTGAGCAAGGGCACTCAGCCTTGCAAGGACAGATGGTGCAATTAAGGAGAGCAGCTCTGCTGCCACATTCAACATGGTCACCCTCACTTCCATATGTGTCCTGTCATCTGAAGAGGGCTGGAGGCCAGCCAGACATCCCTGTGTTTGTGTTTCCTTGGCAGATACCACAGGAATAAGATTAAACATCTCTGCTGGATCCAAAGGGTTGGGTCACTTGTGAGGCTGGTGATGAGATGGTGACCCTCACCTCCTGCAGACCAAACAGCCTGAATTTGTATTCACTTTGGGCTTGATTTCCCATCTTTATTGCTCTTTGGGAACTGAGGATCAGTGTATATGAAGATGTTGCTCCTCTTTTTGGTAACTGAGTGGAAAACTCCCCCGTGCCAGAGAAATAATCAAGGAATGACAGCACAGAACAAATGTACTGCAACAGCCAGGTTAAAGATAAGGATGATGGACAGCTGTGGAGAAAGATGAGGGTTCTGAGGATACCTCAATGTTATCCTGAGGTGCATTGGGATAATCACTGCCAGCAGGTCAAGGGAGGTGATCCTGCCCCTCTGCTCAGCCCTGGTGAGGCACATCTGGAGTGCTCTGTCAGTTCTGGGTTCCTCAGGACAGGAGAGACATGGAGCTCCTGGAATGGGTCCAGTGGAAGCCTGTGAAGGTGATTTAGGACTGGACTGAAAAGCAAAGGCTGAGAGAACTGGGGCTGTTCACCCCCAAGAAGAGACAACAGAGAGGGGACCTCATCCCTGTCTGTCTGCAGGGAGGGCTCACAGCACAGCCCAGGCTCTGCTCTGGGGGGGCCCAGCAATGGCACAGGAGGAACAGGCAGGAACTGATGCCCAGGAATTTCCTGGACATGAGGCAGAACTTCTTCCCTGTGCAGTGACCAAGCCCTGAACAGAAATCAGAGAGGGTGGGAGTCTCCCTCCCCGGAGATATTCTAGAACTGTCTGGACACAATCCTGTGCCCTGTGCTCTGGGATGACCCTTGCTGAGCAGAGAGGTTGGACCAGATGACCCCACTGTGGTCTCTTCCAGCCTGACCCATTCTGTGATTCCATGAATTTGTGATTTTAGAAAACTCTCCTGCTTCTTTTATTTTGGCCCAAATGAGAATGAATGGATGGACACAACCCACAGACACAGGTCTGTGCCAGTTGTTGAACACTCCCACATTTCTGCACCAGAAGACAGAGAAAAGCTCAGAAATATCTGACCAGCTGTTTTTTGTGCTGGGAAACAATTCTGATAATCTAATCTGGCAGATGGAGCTGCAGAAGTGTAAACAAGGGATAGAACAGTCAGATGAAGATTGAAATAGATCTAACAGGTCAAACAGATCAAACAATGGTCTTGCCTGTGGGAAAATGACATTTTGTGGGGTCAAAGTTTGATTCCAAACTATTTAGAACGTGTGTTTCAATGCCACAGGGACAACTACAGTGAAGACCAAAAGAGAAACTGGGCATTAGAAGCATCTCACATCATGATATTCCATTAAGTTCTCCCTTAAGATGGCTGCTTTGTTCATTTGCCCTGATATGTCTTGGAAGTGATAAAGGGGTTGTTTGAGGATCCCAAAAGCTTCCATGCTGGAAAGGGAAGATCTCCATTATCATTAGGAGAAGGACGCTGGTGATGGCTCAAGAGCACATGTAAGGACAAGCAGGATGATTCAGGGAACTCGTGGTCTTGGTTATGAGAAAATATTATCCAGACATGACCTTTAGTTAGCTCACCTCAGATGAGTAAAAGCACATCCTGCCTCCAGAAGATCCTGGAGGCACAGCCATGGGGAGATCTCCAGGACTTTTCATGGCAGTAACTAATTCAGAAATAAGACCTAATAGATGAAGGAGGAAGGAGATTGTCAGAAGCCTCAGAAATCCTCAGGGATCCTCAGGACAAATCACAGTGAATTATTTTGCAGCAAATGCCACCAAGGCTCTCATACCACCCACCTCAGAGAGGAAATGAGTTGGTTGGCAGCCACCTTGGCCCAGAATGTGACTGCCTGGGACTTATAATGCATTAATGATCCATTAGAAAACTTGATTTAATTGTCCTAAGGCTCAGGGCTTGGTGGAATCAAAGGTTGGCCTTAAAGTCTATCTGGTTCCAACCTTCTGACATGGGTAGGGACACCTTCCACTATCCCAGGTTGCTCCAAGCCCTGTCCAACCTGGACTTGGACACTTCCAGGGATGGGGCAGCCACAGCTTCTCTGGGCCACCTGTGCCAGGGCCTCACCACCTTCATGGGAAGAATTTCTTCCAGATATCTAGTCTAAACCCACCATGCTTCCATTTAAGGCCATTCCCCCTCGTCCCTTTGATGACAGTTCTGGTGAAAATCTTTCAAACAGAAATCAGTTTTTGTTCTGACAATTCTTTCATATTCATGAAAGAATTTCAATGTTTCTCCACAAATCATTTTGGGAGAAAGTGGGGATTTTGCCTTCTCAGTTTTTTCCCTGAGTTTTATTACCCAGCTGTCTAAAAGTTCAGGAGAGATGAGGACAGTTACTGGTAAAGAAATGCATCTCTCCAAGATCTCTGTGTCTTCTGTTACGACTGGCTCAGGGATTGAAACATTTATTGGTTTCCTGCAAGTTCGGATCCCACAATCCCCCATAACTCTTGTTCTGACTGCTTTACAGATGCCACCCTCTTCAAAATTCAGCCTTGAGAGGGCATGTGTTGTTCCCTGAGATATTTAATGATTGCTGAGCCCAGGTAACTGTTTCTACCTGCTATAAAGTTGGGTTTGAGCAGCCATCAGCAAGAATTTGCAATTTAACGCCTCGCCAAGGCATTGTTTAATTGACAGTAACTCTCTGAACTTAACACTGCAGTATTGAGGAATTAGACAGGAGAAGAATTCGTGGACAACAAGTAAGTGCTGAAGCCTCTTCCTCTTCAGCTGTTTTGTCACTTCAAGCTGTCACTCAGAATAGTCCCTCATCCCACTTCTCCTCCACTGCCTTCGCTGGGTTCACCTTGGAAGGGCTAATTAGCTCCCTGTCAAATACTGCCTCCTCCTGAGTCCTGGAAAAAGGAGCTAAAATCAATTTGCCTTTCCAGCAACATCAACCAGGAAGGAAGGAAGGAAGGAGAAGGCAGGCAACGGAATGAGTGGCAGGGAATAGTGAAGCCTCTCAAAATAATTATCCCGAGAGCTTGGACGAGTTTCTATCAGTTTGATGAGGAGAGTCTGGACTGAATTATTCTATTTAAAAGAGAGGAAGTGAGGCGCAAAATGGATCTGCTTGTGGTCGACCGTCAGCAGAAGGAAGAGTCCATGGAAGTTTTTGTGGGTAACTCCACTGGCACTGCTGCATTCCATAGCTTGGTCCCAGCTGTAGGTCTGTCCTTCCTGAGTTTAGGTGAGAGGCCTGAACTGCAAAGCCCACAAAGAAAGGGGATTTCTGCTACAGAATAGTGGGATTAGGTAGTTGTTATGGTTGGGAAAAACCTTCAGGACTAACCTTTGATTAAATACACTAAACCCTACCACAAAGTGAATAACTTAGAGACCTGAGCATCCCAGAGATTCACTATGAAAGGCAGGATCCCCAGAGAAGCCAGCTCCCAAAAAAATCACCTACTAGTTAATTTGTTTTTATTCTTGAGGAAGTTTTAAGAGTTGCCACAACATTAGAGTGCTTTGGGTTCTTGGATTCATCTTGGGGAACTCTCTGAGGTCAGAGAATTTTCCAGCTGTTTTGGGGAAAGAATTTTCTAAGAGTCCCCAGACTGACTGTATTTTTTTAGGGAATACAAGCAATTGGCCACTCCAAGAAAAAAGGCAGTTGCATTTCATGGAATGCCATATATATAACAATAAAGATTCATTTTTCTCTGGGTGTTTTGCCTCTATTTTTTCCTTCATTCTACAAGTCCTCTGGGAAAGCCACTTCAGGAAAAAAAATAACTTTGAGGAAATTGCTAATACTGTTTAATACCTGGCTCACCACATCCAGGAAACCTGCTGTGCTATTGCCAGTGGATTTGAAATGGGTATTAAGTCCAATTTTTGAGATTTCTGCTACTGGAAGTCATTATTCTTAAGCATAAATATTTTCAAAATGGATTGTTTTTGTGCAAATAAATTGCTTGTTCCCATATTATTTACCACTGGCCCATTTTCCCCAAAGGAAAACAGAAGCCCCCCTTTCCAAAGGCCTCTAAACAGTGACAATTCACATATGGCTTTTCTGGGGCTCCATTTGTTGCTGGGTTCAGTTAAATCTCAGGGTAACAGAACTGTTCCAGCTTCAAAAAGCAAAATCCTTGTAGATGCTCCCAGGGAAGGCTCCAAAGCCAAAGGGGAATTTTGAACTGCTCTGCTCTGCCTGGACCTTGAGGCAAGGCTGCAGGCAGGATTTTCTCCCAGTTCTGACCTTTCTTGGTCAGAGATCTTCAGGTGCTCTTCATCTTCCAAGGGATTTGGCTGTAGCACCAGAGTCAGTGCAAGGAAGCTACAAAGGGTCACATCCATCCACCCCTTTCCCAGGTAAAACTTTTTCCTGTGCCTTATTTAGATTCTTCTGTGCCCTATTTAGGTACTTCCACAATAACTTGCAAAGCTGGAAAGAAAGAGACAGGGACATTGAGCTCATGCAAGATGCATGGTTGAGTTTGTGAACAGGAATGGAGATTGCCCCACTTATTTCCTCTGGAGAGGTTGAAAGTGCCTCACACCCATTTAATCTTATTTTTAACTGTAAGTGGGTGCCTGAATTGCATCGCTTTCAATGGGAAATGAAAAGGGTTTCAGTTTCCTTGCTGAATAGGAAGGAGCCAAGCCCCAAATCTGGGCATTAAATTTGAAGGCACTGACAAATAAAGGATGGGATTTATTGTTTTCCTTTTTGATCATTTTGCTTATTCCCCAGATGTCACTCACTGAGTGTGACACATAGGATGGGTCCTCACCATATTTAAGGCCTCAAATTGGGCAGCCTCAAAGGCTGCTGGTTCTGTTTTCATCTTTTGGACTGCCTGAGGAGTCTCTGTAATTTAGGCAGAATATCTGGTCCTAACCCATACTTGGTGCACTTTCACTCCCCACCACTCCAGCTTCTCTGGGCCAAGAATTCCTGAGTGTATCCAGAGTTCTGCCCTGAATTCAGACACTCTGTGCACCTACCCCAGACATCCCCAGCCTGTCCTTCTCCCTTTTAGGTCCCACACATTCTCCTAGGCAGATGCCACCTCAACTTGTGTAAGTCCTGAGACCTCCCAGGAAGTCCTGAGACCTTTCAGGGTGAGATCCCCATGTGGACCCTAAATTTCAGGTGTCTACAACAGATGTTTCTTCATCTGAGCCAGCTGATCGTGTTCCCACCGTGGGCAAAGGAGGAGCAGTCAAGAGAATCAGAGAATTCACCCCGTGCTTCCTCTGGCCAATCCAAAGCACCCTCACCTATTTCAGGATAAGATGAATCATAGAATCATGGAATGGTTGGAGTTGGAAGGGATCTTCAAGACTGTGTAGTTCCAATCCCCCTGTCATGGGCAGGTTGTTCCAAGCCCCATCCAACCTTTCTCTGAATATTTCCAGGGATGGGGCAGCCACAACTTTTCTGGGAAACTTCTGCCAGGGCCTCACCACCCACAGAGGAATTTCTTCCCAAAAATCTGATCTAACCCTGCTGTCTGTGTATTTAAAGCCATTCCACCTTGTCCTATCACCCCTTTCAAGAAGTAAAGGACAAAACCTTTTCTCCTGACATCTGTTCACCACTTTTGGGAAGTCCATCACTTCCTTCCTTGTTTCCTTCACATCAGAGATGTGGACACTGCCTTTTAAGAAACCCTGCCCATATCCTTGCAAAAAGCAGGACTTTCCAGACTCCTGAAGGCAGCTTCCACTAGTCTGAGCATGATGAGGATCCCTTCGAGAAGGAATTTTTAAGGCTTCCAGGGATGGTGACTACATCACTTCCCTGGGACCCTGCTCCACTGCTTATCCACTCTTTCAGGGGACGTGGAAAGCTGTGAGACATCAGGGCCAGTCCAAATTGGTCATAAACCAAGCTCTGGCAGCTGTGGCCCAGCTCGTCTTTCATTCCCAGGGCAGTGCAGCAGCTGGATGGAGCAGGAGGCTCAGTCCTGTGCAACTGTAATTTATGCCTTGGCATGTGGGGAGATCTGTGCAATTTATGATTCTTCTACTGCAGATGTGACCTGTTCGAGCAGGACCCCACTTTTTGGAAACTGAATTGCCTGAATGACTTGGTAGATTATGCTTTCTCCAAACCTTGTTTTCGGTGTCTAAACCAGAAAGATGTCTTTTGATTTCTCTTTTTTTAAGTTATGGTAAAATATACATGTTGCATGGAGAAGGAAAAGTAAATGAACAAGGCAGCAAGGAATTCTCAAGGAATATTCCCTTGATGCAGCAACTACTTCAGTGCTGGAATAACTGGAATGTTACAGTCTCCCTCCTCTCAAAATCATCTCCAGATCACTCCAGTTTCATGGTATTTCTAAACAAGAAATGCTAGAAAGATAGTGATTATCATTTAATAAATAGATATTTGACAGCTGTAATATGGCAGCTTTGGCAGCTCCAGGACTTCACAATGCTTTGTATTCACAATGCAGAACATAAAAATATTCCTGGTCTAAACCTGTGAACCCCAAACTCACTCACAAAGCAAAGAAAACCCAAAACAATCTTGGCCAAATGGGTGAGCAGACACTGCTAGATTTTAGAGCCACCTCTGTAAGATCTCTGTACCCTCAAGCCCTTTGTTACACATTTTAATCTCAAATTCCAGCTAATAATGAAAGATTATCCCTTCTTGGTGTATCCAGAAAAACTCTTCCCACTCTTTCCCTCTCACCATTTGGTCCAACCAAGCAAACCCACTCTGATCTGAGAGGTTCTTGCCAAGAGCAGCAGATGGAAGGTCACCGAATGTGCTACGGTTGCAATCTTTTTTCCCCCCCTCTTTGGTGTTATCTTTCCCTCTTCTAACATTTGACAGAAACCAGTGTGATAAAGAGGACAGGAAACACGATGGTGTTCAGGCCTCTTTGGTGCTGCAAATATGAAATTTTATGATGCTGGAAAGACAAAGGTTACTCTCTCTTTCCCTCTCCCACCTCCATTTACATTATAAATGTAAATATAAAATATATAAATCTCTTTCTCATGTATAAATTGAGGGCTATTGCTTACCAGTAACCTCCTTCCTTCAGAAAGGTTTTCAGCTGCCTTGTTTAAAACTGGATATTCAGAAACTACCAGGAGGTTTCGTCTTATTTTTTCTAAAGGTGTGTGAATAAATTACCACAGCTGAGGTGGAGCAGGCAGCACACGGGGACCTGTGGGTGGGAGGTGAATGCCACAAGCACCCTCTCATGCTGTGCTCTGATGTTGGAGCCCCACAGCTCACGTCTCAGGCTCCCATTCCAACAAAAGCTGGGATTTGTTGTTGTTGCTATTATTATTATTATTATTTCCTGGTAATGTTTTGTAAGTCACAGCAACAACACGATAACAGCAAGCTCAGCCTGTTCAACACTATGTAAATATTTTCCTGTGGGAAATGAGATAGAAAATTCACATCCACGGATTTCAAAAGGTCACTTAGGCAGCGGTGTTTGAACACCAGCAATCTGCATCCCAGCTGCCTCTGGCAGTAATTCCTGTTTAGGTGCCCACCAGGCATGGAGAACATGGGAAGTGAGGTGTGTAATGGGGATGGCAGAGGGATGGAGATGGAGGACAGAAGACCAAGGCACCAAACAGGAGAGGTGAGAAAGAGACACAGCAAGGAGGGTTCTTCGGACACAGAATTTGGTGGTCTGAAGTTGTGCTGAAGGCATTTCACAAAATACTCATTTACAAATGTCACTGTTGTTCTGTTCCAGAGCATTTTGAGTCTCTTGGAAAAATCAAAGAATCATGGAATGGTTTGGGTGGAAGGGACCTTCAAGAGGCACACGGTGGCATTCTTGGGGTGTCCTGTGCAGGGCCAGGAGCTGGACTCCATGATCCTGATGGGTCCATTCCAACTCAGCATATTCTATAATTTCATGATTCTGTGATCATCCCATTCCAACCCCTGCCATGGGCAGGGACAACCTGGAAGTGTTGAAGGCTGAGTTGGATGGGGTTTGGAGCAACCTGGCCTAGTGGAAGATGTCCTGACCTATGGCAGGGGGTTGGAACTGGATGATCTGTAGAGGTCCCGTCCAACTGAAACCATTCCATGTTTGTATGATCTTTTTTTGGGGTTTCCCGTGGAAAATGAGGCTTTGCACATTACATCCTGTGCCTGATTGATTAAAAAAATTCTTTGCTTTTCCAGGTTTCTTTCAGCTGACACATTTTATTTTCTTCATTGGCTCTCATTTACGTTTCCTACTCAGGCAACGACTCATGCACTTCTTTATGTTATTCATCCTTTGTCTTTAAGGCTGTTTATTTGTTATTGACTGCCAACAGCCCTTCTGAAGCAGATTGAAAAGATTCAGAGGTTTGAGATGACAAAGCAAAGAGCCTGTCAGAGAGGAAAACCTTTAGCCTTCTTTAGCTGGGTGAAGAATTTTGGCTTGAAGGAGGTAAAATTAAAGTGGGTTTGTGTGTGCATGTGGTTGGTGTTAGATCCTCTCCTTTGTGCTTCTGAATGCTGGGGAAGTGGAAATAATTCCTCCTGCATTTGCAGAGATCAATGCACAGACACAGACCACTAAGCGGTGGTCCTGGGCCACAAGAATCAAGATTGTGTGTCAGTACCTTCCACCTGACTCAAATACCTCTGTAAAAATCATTTAAAACATCTCTATAAGACTCATTTTAAGGTTTTCTTTAAGCAGGTCCTGAACTTGAAGTACCTAAGAGAGTGTGTTTGAACAGTGTGAAAATGTCACAGCTTTTTGGGGGATACAAATCTTTGTTTTCCATCAGGCCCTGTGGCAAAGCACAGCACAAAGGGCAGAAATCCCACATCACTGAAATGAGTCATTATTGCTACCACTTTTGGGCTGGGAAGTGGAAGCTTGGACTTGTTCAGAGTGAGGAGCCTAAAGATCATTGCAGTAACCAGGATGAGTCTGATAAAACCTGATTCTCCCTTCCTAAAGTCCTCACAAAGAGCTTTTACCTCCCTCCATGTAAGTTTTTAAATAACATCAATATTGAAATAACATCCAGGTTTTCCTGCCAAGTTTTCTCTCAGGCTTTTTTTCTTCCCTCTCTCCTTTTCTCTCTTGACAAAGACTCATTTGGTTTATTAAAATAATGTAATTGAACTTTTAGATTTTTTTTTTATTTTTTTTTTACTGAGGTACCAGGAGGGAAAAAATATCTCAAATTTATGACCTTTTGCCTTTAGGAGGGCAGGATAGAAAGTTGCAAGTCACCTACACTGGCGTCAGGACTTCATCTTTTATCACACCGACAAAGTACCAGAGACTGTTCTCAAATATTTTCCTGTACATGGTCAGTTCCAGGTATCAGCCTTTCGAAGCACATTTTTTCCTGATAACCACTTTACACTGAACATTCTCCCAGTCCCTCTAGCATGGAAAATGGTTGTGTGAGGAAAAGATGTTCAGCATTGCTCAGAATTCCTGATTTTTTCCTGATAAAAGATAGGTGCTGCCTCCATTGGAATGTAGTGGCTCCGTACGAAATCATGGATGACTTAAGTGCTCCATGCTATGTCCCAAAGTCCTTCCAAGCTTTAATTTTCCATTTATAAAGAACACAATAATTGGGATTAGGTTTCTTCCCACAAACCAAAGGATTTTTCTATCAAACATGGCATTTTTCTGCAGGAAGGGATTATTTACAGACACAACAACTCCTGAAATGACGTAGTGCTTGCAGGGACATCCCTCCATGGGTGCACATCACAGCCTGGCCTCAGTGTGACGTCCACAATTCCCTTCCTGCCTCTCATCCTTTATCACCCCGAGGTGGGTTCTGAGTGCAGCTCCAGGAGCTGCTGTTCCAAAGGCAGAGAGCCCAACATTCCCATACCCTGAACAGGGCCCTTTGCTCTGGACTGGGAAAATCCTGGTTTGCCAAATGATGGCCCAGGCACGTGGAGCCTGACTTGCTCTGTTGGCAAAGTGGGAATGCAGGGAGAGAGATTAATTTGAACTTGAAAAGAAGAGGATCATTTGGTGCTAATCCAGGGTTGCCGATCCTGAAACGAGGTATTTGGATTTCGGTGTCAGGTGCCCATCCTGGCTGGCTGCCTCCTGCTGACTCTCTGGGAATGGAAATCCCTCTTTGCTTCAGTCCTGACACAGGCATGGAAATGTTTTCCAGTGGAAAGCCAGGGAAAATCTAGGCGCTAGGAAATCTTCCACCTTTTCTTCCATGGGAGATTTAAACCTGTTCCTAGCGTGGATCCAGCCTGTGATGACACTGCAAACCTGCTTAAGAGCATTAGTCAGAATGCCAGCATTTATCCACTCAGCAATGACTCCTAATTCCCATTTCAGGCAAATCCCCATCTCTCTCTGCAGCTTGATTACAACGGTGATTAATTTGAAAGTCAACATATTTACCCAAAATACAACATCATTAAACAGACTAAACATAAACCTGCATATTTACAAATATCTTAACTTGACGTGATTAAAACAAACAGCATCCTCTCTGCTCGTCTGGATGCAGGCAGATGAGCTTCTTTTCCACCTTTATATTTTCATGTCAATAGATGGCACTAGTATTTTCTGAATTTTTCCCTACAATATTAGATTTCCTTGTGATACCTCCTGCCCTCACTCAGATTTTCAAAGGATGGAATTGCTCTTTTCCAAGGGGATATTTTGTCCTTAGCAAATATATAATATCACTCCAGTTTGGCTCTCAGCAAGTAAATCTTTGCATACTTCATAAAGCCTCAATGCCACAAGACTGTTTTTTCCCCATTGTGAAAACAAAATGAATTTAAATTTTTCATTTCCATACTGATGGGAGAGTTCACCAGGAAAACCCTGTAGGCCTTCTATATAGGGTGCCCTAAAAATCCTATGGCTTTTATTCCATCATCACAGTGAAAACAGAAAGACATTTCTCCTTTTCAATTATATTTTTATTTGAAGAATGAGCAGTGGGTTGCATGAAAAGCAGAGATATTAAAAATTGTGAATAAGATTCTCAGTTTGTTTTACTCTACCCTCACAAATACAGGAGCAAATGAAGCTTCCCTTTTCATACCAGCTCAGCTTTTCTAATTAAACCTACACTTTAGGAAAACATATTTTAACATTCTAGCAGATGTTCTTGTCTCTGTCGGTGCAGAGTCCTCTTGAATTAAAACAAAAATTCAGCTGGTCATCGTCATCCGAAACAATTTTTTGTTTAATTTGCCTGTGCTTTGAGAGGATGTTGATGTGAACATCTCCTTCATGGTGGGAGAACCAATGGGTTTGGCTATCAGAGGTAACAAGAGTAAAGAGGGCACAGATTCAATTCATTGTCTTGACAAAGAGACTTTGTAGGAACGGTGTCAAGGCAAAATGAAAAGTTTGCTGTCCCAGTTTTTCCCCAGATGTTCATAAAAGTGATTTCTTCAACTTGTGAGGTTATGGTGAGGATAAAGATAATTGCAGGAATTCTGTTCCTATTTCATAGAATCACACAATGATTTTGGTTGGAAAGGACCTTAAAGACCACCTCATTCCAACCTTTCCACTAGATCAGGTTTCTCCAAGCCCTGTCCAACCTGGCCTTGGACACTTCAAGGCATGAAGCAGCCACGAAATTCCTGCACAACCTGTGCCAGGACCTCAGACGCTCACAGAGAAGAATGTCTTCCCATTATACCATTTAAATCTACCCTTCTTCCTGTTAAAGCCATTCCTCCATGTCCTGTCCCTGGGGTGCTTTGCCACACATTCAACAGGATTCGAAGGGAACTTCAGCCCTGGAGTCTAATTAATAAACTTGCAAACCTCCTGATATCCACATGTTGGTCATGCTCCCAGTCCACATGGATTTAGGCAACAGCCACAAGTTAAAGCAACAGCAGATCAGTGATGGGAAAGTTCCCCTCGTGTTGTTCTGAGATAACATCAGGTCATGACCAAGGAATTGTGACAGGAATCCAAAGGAACAAGCCAGCCCTGGACCCCACCAGGTTTATTCTCCTCAGTTCTCTGCATTACAGACAGATCTGTTTAACTCTGGCAGGTAATTGTCAGCTGGCCCAGGGCAGCACCATTTTGCTGTTGCAATTTTATGCCTTTAACAGTCGTGGTGCCTGCATTTAGGAACACAGAACTAATTAACATGCCAGTTAAAGCACCTGGGTTTTGACACAGGGGCAAGGAGAAAGTGCAGAAATCAAACCACAACAATTAATTATGTTTGCTTCTTGGAGCAAGGCACTGGTGTCCTGGGATTTTCTGCCTGTCTTCATTCCCTTTGTTCATCTCCCTCCTTGGTAGTAATGCAACACTTGTAGAAATTAATTTAGTGGAAATTGATTAAAGGTGGACATTGTTTGCCCAGGAAGGTAATTGTCTCTGACACCTGGTGTTGGGGAAGATGTGCACATAGAGATGCAGGAAGGTGCACGTTAATCTTCTCCTCTTGAGCTGGAAGTGTAAGGAGGTGAATCAAGGGGGGGGATCTCAGCCAGAAAACATGGAAAGGAAGAGAAATAAAATGAAGGTTACATGGAAGGAAAGTGAGTTCCACATCAGAACCCCGCAAGAGGGAGAATTATCACAGAATCATGGGATCAGAGGATGGTTTGGGTTGGAAGGGAACTTTAGGACTGTCCAATTCCAACTCTCTTGGGCAGGGACACCTTCCACTAGACCAGGTTGTTCATGGCCTTTAATTCTTCCAGGCATAGGGCAGTCAGAGCTTCTCTAGAAAATTTCTTCAAGTGTTTCTTTCCCTTCACAGGACAGAATTTTTTTTCCTAATATCTGACTTAATTCTACCTTCTCTCAGTTAAAAGCCTTGTCCTGTCACTAATTCCATAAATCTAAAGGATTATGCCTGACTGAGCCAACTCAGTGAAAATCCACTCGCACTTGAATGTTTGGGTGTAATTTCTGGGCATTAATATTTCCTGTAATTAGAGTTTTGGCTCCGGTCTTCATTCCTCCTCCACTTTATGCAGGTAAGACTGTCCAGGGAATAGGCCAAACCCATCTTGTGGTTCCTCCTGTAATAACTTGAATGAGAACAGGAATTTATTTGCTTATTTATTTTTCCAGCCAGTCTGGAAGGAGGTCTTAGCAACCTGGTCTAGTGGAAGGTGTCCCTGCCTGTGGAAGGGGGTTGGAATGAGATGATCTTTAAGGTTCCTTCCACCCCAAACCATTTGAGGATTCTATGATTTTTCCTTCTTATCTAACACCACCAGATGATCAGCAGAGGGGAATCTCTCCAGCCAGATGGTTTCCTTGTTGTCCCATCAAGGAATGAAGGAGAGCTCTGTCCTCTTCCATCCATTTCTCTGCCAGTGGAAGTCCTGGATTTCAGCTGAAACCAAGGTTTGCTCTGTGCCATTTGACCCCTCACCCAAGAGCTGATCCAAACGGATTTAAGCCAAGGATTATGTTACAGACAAATCACTGAGCCATGAACAAGAAAATGGGAAAGTAAGGAAAGGTGATTATGGAGAAGCACTAAGAGGAAAATTTCAGACAGAGAGTAAGAAAACCCTGTTCTTCTAACCAAGATCCTAACAGCCTGATGAAACTTCAGCAATTTTTCCATTATTAGTGGAGTCTGAGATCATAAATGACAAAATCATAAATGAAAAAATCATAAAAATTAAACTTTTCAGAGCAAAAATCAGAAAGAATAAGTTGGGAATGCTGCAGCTTCACGAGGGATTTAAGAAAATTTGCTCATCTCTCTCTAACATAATTTTATCTCTCTATTTCTTTAATATCGATTCTTTTTGTCAACCAGACAAATTATTCTGCAGTATTTTTAACACTTTTTCAGAGCACCATCTGTTTGCATGATAATTTCCCCCAAGTCCTTATAAGGGCTGTAATAATCCCTTCATGTTAACTTTTATTATTTGATTTCCAACTGCCTCAGCTCTGAAGGAGCAGCACAGGGAAATGTGTGCATGAACAAATAGTAGTTTGCCACAATTCCTGCAGAAACTAATCATAAAAAAAGGATTAAGTTTCAACCACCTCCTCAGGGCACAGTATTCACACACGTGTGGGTTGGAGCCATGAGGTAGAAGGGCAGAGGAACAGAGCACGCTCAGTGTGGCTCCAAAACAAATAAAACTTGAATGCTTGGGAAAGAGTAAGAACAGAGCAGGCAGAGGTGATGTATCCTCAATTTTCCTCCATTTTCCAATACATTTTAGTTCCATACCTGAAGTTGTTGCAACATGCCAATTCATTAATCTGCAACAGGAATCTTTTCTGAGTGTTCATTCAGCTTCAAAGAATGGCTTGAACCCAAATTGCCATCTTGCAGCTTTTGCTCTACCAATTAAATTGTCTTTATTTCAACTTGAAATTTTCACTGTTTTTCCCTTTTGGTTCTCTTCTCCCTCCTAAGGAAGTGAGAGTGAGCACTTGGATGGGGCTGAGTTGTTGTCTGGGGCTAAACCACAACAAAACATTTTAAAAATCACGTCCTTTTGTTTGTTTTGTATCTGCCTTCCAGTCGTTTATTCACCAGGTTCTGGCAGAAGAGGTGGTGAATGACCAATCCTCACCCAAATTCTCTAAAGTCTTCTGATCTTCCAGCAGAAAAAAGGGGGATACAGATCTCTCATGGAAAAGACTGGAAAGATGAGATGAATGGAGCTGAAGAGTATATTTAAACTTTTAATGTATTTGTTTATATGTGCAATACTCAAGTGGTTCAGGCAATTAACCACACACACATCCCATAATATCCTATCAGAATAGAGGGACTTTTGGTGTTGCTACAATATTCAAAGGGGTCCTCAACTTTCAAAACTACCAAAATCCCCTTCCAAATATTTCTCTCTCCTCTCTCAGGGAAGATAATCCTAAATACACATCAGACCTGTGCTGAGATGCACCCACAGGACACTGTTCCAGCATTTACCTCTGTCATACACGAAATTAGGACCACGTGCCCTGGGTGTTTCCTCGTTGGGAGCCAAATTCCCTGCTCTGGGATTGTCCCCACACTTTGGTAGCACAACCTTTGATGTTCGCTTTCCAATATTGGATTAAACATTACATGAAGCCTTTGCCTTTCAGATTCCTTTTGCTGTACATTGTAAATTTGCCTGCTCTGCAGAAGAGCAGAACAAGGACTTTGTTCTTTCGTTCCAGCTGCGAGACAATGTCAATAGGTAAGTGTGTATTAAAACTTCAAGATCATTTTATTTAGACTTAATTCAATTAAACTTTTTTTCCTGCTTTTGTTGGCAGTTTTCTATTAAGGTCATTCAGTCCAAATTATACTTTAAAAGAAATAGCTGCAGAGTCTTGCTGCTTAATATAGAGGAGTGCTTCAAGTGCCAAGGTCCAAGGTGAGTCAAAGGGAACTGTTCAGGTAGATCAGGACATGCCAGGAAACAACCAACCCCAGCCAAGTAATTGCTGCCAACCCCAAACAAAGGTTCTTTAGTCACTTGGTTGTTTTATTTGTGACTTCTCTTTATAGGTGCCCTGCTCAGTTGCAGAGAAGGGTGGCACTGCACTCAGTCTGAGAAGTCTCAGCAGTGGAGCAAGATCCCAAGAGCACTGAGAGTTTTCCAAGGGGCAAAATTCATCCTGAGTTTTAAGAACAGTAAATATATTTTTGAGTCCATGTGAAAATCATCATCATAAAACACCGTGGGAGGAAGGTTGTTTTACAAGAATGAGAGAATCACAGAATTATTTGGACTGGAAAGGACCTTTAAAGGTCATCCAGTCCAACTCTCCTGCAGTGAGCAGGGACATCTTCAACTAGACCAGGTTGCTCAAAGTTCCATCCAACCTGGCCTTGAACACTTCAAGGGATGGGGCATCTACCACATTTCTGGGCAACCTATTCCAGGGTTTCTACACCCTCATTGCAAAAAAAAATTATTTCTTATTTCTAGTCTAAATTTCCTTTTTTTGTTAAGTTTAGAACCATCACCCTTTGTCCTATCTCATCAATTTCTGCAACAACTTGTCCCTGTTCTCTTTATAAACCCCTTTGGAGCACTGAAAGGCTTGTACAGAGTCCAATACTCCCCCTCTCAGAGCCCTCCTTCAATCAGATGTGAGCAGGGATAAAGAGATTTGCATTTGGGATGGGATCTAAATCCTGGAAGATGTCACCTGGTCAAGAAAAACAAGGAAAATGAGGGTATGAAGTGTGCTTGAAGCTTAAACAGATTTTGAAATAGACCACAATCACCCAGAATCATGGAATTATTAGGGTTAGAAAAGACCTCCAAGATCATCAATTCCAATCTTTGACCAAACTCCACTACAGCCTCGGTTTTGGTGGGACCATTTACTGGAGCTTAGAAATCCCTGAGATGTGGAACAGATTGGAAAAGGTTTTACTGCAACATCAGCAGAACCAGGAATCCTTGGCTGCTATCCCAGGTAAATTAACACTTGTGCCAAGTGCTGACCTGTCTGTAACAAAGGCCTCTGAGTCTGCCACAAAGTGTAATTAATTGGATGGAAAGATGTCCCTGGATTTCAGTGGGATCTGCATCAAGACTCTCAGTGTGAAGGAGAGGTCACTTCTGAAGTGACATATCAAGGCCAAAGTAGTGTTCTGCACAATCTTGGCTTTCACTTGTCCCAAGTTTGAAACTGGACCTGGCAATAAATATCTTCAGTTATTGGCAGAAATCTTCAGTTCAGTGATTTTGGGAAGTTCCTGCCAATAGACATTTGCAGTATCTTGGTTGATGTCTCTGCACAGGTATTTCCTTGTTTACTCGTGCAAATTTCCATGCCTGAAAAGATTCTCTGTAGTGATGTGAAACTAGGGATGCCAAGAATTGTGCCAAAGACCAAACTCCACAGGTTCCACTGTCCAGACATTGACATGTTTCAGACATCTCCCCATCCTACTTTCTCAATATCCTATTGCTTTCTTTTTATTGATTTCTCTTGAAAATAAGTCATTCTGTGACCAGAATGGAAAGAAGGAACAATAATTCCTCACCAGTAGCTGACTGCAGGCAGACAAAGCTCATGAATAAATAAATAATTTGGGTTTGCTGGTATTGGATGAGATCTCACCATTTCAAAGCTCTTTTGGTGCATGTATTGCCCATGGTGTTGCTGTCTTTTCAAGCTCCTTTTAAATCTCTCTTAATGAGTTTTAAAACAACCAGAGAAATGTTAGAATTGATGGAGAGATTCTGTTTATACTAGAAAAATGTATTTTCATTCTATTTGTAAAAACAGACAAAGTCATTGCAAGGTGAATGCCAGTTGTGTCCAGGATTGACTCTGAGAAATCTTCTTGTCAGCTCCTGTGCTGAATATTTTTTTTTCCCAAAATATGTGCTTATTTGGAGAATGAATAGTAGCAAACAGAGTGTTTGCATGAAATCTCCCTCTTTAAAGGAAATTATGGGGGAAGAAAAAGAATGCAAAGGAGATTGAAAGGCTCCCAAGAAAATAGCCAGGAAGAACATTGATTTACACAGACACAGATCAAGTAAATATCCGGGAACACATTCAAAGCAATAAACTATCAAAAAATACACTGTGTCCAAAATAGCATGGCCAGCAGGACCAGGACAGTGATTGTCCCTCTGTGCTGGGCACTGGTGAGGCCATACCTCAAGTGCTCTGTCTAGGTCTGGACCAACAATTAAAATATTTAGGGGCTGGAGCGTGTCCAGAGAAAGGAATGGAGCTGGGAAAGAGTCTAGGGAACAAATCATGTGAGGAGTTGCTGAGAGGGGATTTAACCTGGAGGAAAGGAGGCTCAGAGGAGACCTTTTTTCTCTCCACAACTCCCTGAGAGGAAGGTGCAGTCATGTGGGGGTCAGGCTCTTCTCTCAGGGAACAAGGGACAGGACAAGAGGAAATGTCCTCAAGTTGTGCCAGGGGAGCCTCAGGTTGGACATCAGGAAGAATTTCTCCATGGAAAGGGTGGTCAGGCACTGGAAGAGGCTGCCCAGGGAGGTGGTGGAGTCCTCATCTCTGGAGGTGTTCAAGAAACAAGAGGATGTGGCACTCAGCGCTCTGTGACAAGGTGGGAATCAGTCACAGGCTGGACTTGGTGATCTTGGAGGTCTTTCCCAACTTTTATGATTCTATGGTTCTATGAAAATGGGGTTAAAAGAAAGACTTCCTTGAAAATGTCAGATGTCTTTGTGGTCCTCCTGGCTCTGGGGTGGGTGAAGTAGAATCTCTCATCTCTATCACAGACTGTGTTAACAATATTTTATAAATCTCTGTAGTCAGATTATTTCTCTGCAAAGTGTTTAATTGCCAGTCTTTTGCCATTACAGCCAAAATACTATCCTGGGATATTTAGATAATTAATTACCATACTGCTGAAGACTGCATTTCCTGGAGTTTACACGGATTTTCTGTAATTGTATCATAGAATCATCACAGGAAGGTTTAGGTTGAAAGGGACTTTGAAGTCCATATGGTTCCACCCCCTCTGCCACGGGCAGGGACACCTCCCACTATCCCAGGTTTCTCCAAGCCCTGTCCAACCTGTCCTTGAACACTTCCAGGGATGGGGCAGCTACAGCTTCTCTGGGCAACCTGTGCCAGGACCTCACCACCCTCACAGGGAGGAATTTCTTCCCTAATATCCAATCTAAATCTCTACTTTAGTTTAGTTTGTAGATGTCATCGCCCTAATTTCTGTGTGTGCTGTAGAGATGGAACTATGAGAAAGGAGTAGCTTTAAATTTCTGCAGTTTATTATCAAGATCTATTTCGGCTCTTCTTGCCAGTTTAGCATCTTGAATGCCCCCACACATCAGTGCCAAGAGAAGAATTCCTACAGCAGAGAGGCCATCCTGTTTTACATTTCCAAGTTCACCTGTGAGGTGCTGTTACACACAGATTGAAGCACGAGATGCAATTATTCTGGAGCCAGGGAAAGGTAATAGGATGGCTCTACCTGACCTGACTCTGAAGTGTGGTTAAAACCACTTAAGAACAAGAAGAAATGTGGCTCCCTGATGCTCATTTTCGGGGGAAAAAGTGAATCACAGAGTACAGCAGAAAAATATTCTCTTATTACCAGAAGTTATTCAAGGATTTGATGGAGATGTGCAACAGGGATGTGAACTGCAAGATCAAGTGATAGATCCAGGGCACCACAGTTGAAAATCCCATTGTGAGCTTCTTAAAATGCTGGGTTTTCCTTACATGCACAGAGCACTTTAGAAATCTAAAGATGGGAAAAGCACTCAGTGCTATTATGAAAGATTCCTCAATAATTGATTCACTATGCTAATCCTTCTCCAAAATCAACCTACGTTCTTCTTTCAGTCTCTGCTGCTCAAATCCAGTCACAAAAATGGGAAAAATGAACTGCTTGCAACCAGTCTCAACAGGAAAAAAAAAACAAACCCAAAGTTCTCTTTGTGGCTGTTTTTCTTTGTTTATTGATTTGTTCTTGGTATGTGGTTACAATTATTTTATTATCGCCTTCTTTGATAATTTCTATTTTTTGCTCAATGGGATTGTCTTTTGATATTTGAAAGCTGATCTTTTAATTTCCAAATTTCAAAGAGCAGGAATGACCTGGATGCAGGAATTTGGTATTTTTGCAGCTCAGTCTATTGGTGAAGTCCATTTTCATGTAGCTAAATTTTTAGCACTTTTGTAACTGTGGACCACACCAGGATCACTGGATTTCCAGTGACAGAATTCCTGTAAAATTCCATCATACAGAAACTTAGTAAGTGCAGCCAGCTCTCCTCCAGGCAGAAAATAAAACCAGGAAAAAATAAAACCTTTCAAACCAAGTCATGCTTTGCCATAGTGAATCAGACCTGTGTTCTTCCTGTCCCTGGATTAGAATAACAACCTTAGGGAAGGATAAAAAATTTATTCTTTGAGAGATCAGAGGGGAAAACTACATCCAACAAGAGATCAAGACAACAGACTGCACTTTGAGTATCCTTGCTTGTTCCTTTTTCTTCCCTCAGAAATTCAAATTTGGAGAAAAGCCAATATTTCCCTTCCTGAGGAAGCCCAGCCACGGAAAAGGGAAAATCTGACTCCAGAGTTCAAGCTAGAGACCACAGCTGTGTGAATTATAAAATCACAGAATGGTTTGGGTTGGAAAGGACCTTCAAGATCATCTCATTCCACTCCCTGCCATGGGCACGGACACTTCCCACTATCCCAGGTTGCTCCAAGCCCTGTCCAACCTGGCCCTGGAAGCTTCCAGGGATGGGGTGTCCACAACTAAAAATGGCCACAAAATTTTTCTGGGGAACAATGAGCACAGCCTGGAGAGATCCATAAAACAGCTTCCACCTACAGCATGAGGAAGGTTGGGCTGGCAGCCACAGCATCTAAAGATTCTCTACAGCAGCTCCTGAGCACCTTCGAACTCACCAGAAATCGTTGTTTTGCAGGAAAACGAGTCCTAACCACCCTCAGATCCACCACATCTTGGTCAATTTGAATTCCTTGGCCTCTGCTGCATGTTTTTTTTACCTCGTATCTCATCTCTTCTTTAATTTATGAAGGAAAAATCACCTGCCATGTCACTCAGGGAAGGCTGTTTACCCCTGTGTCATCCCACTCTGCCTGGTGCACACCAGGAACGTTGGAATGGCAGCTGAGGGAAGCACATTCCTGTTCACAGTGAGAGAAAACAGAATCCAAAGACAATGATGGCAGGATGAGGTTTCCCTGTCTTGTGAGTTTGAAAGTCTTTGATTGGAAAAACAAAAAAAAGGCTCAGCTTAGTTTAATACTTACCAAATAAAATCCAGATGAGCTCTTGCTGCTTGGTTGGCAGAGCAACGGCTCAGGGATAGAACAGAAAAATCACTGAGGTGAGACCCCCTTCAGTGGTACTCTGAAGTCCTGGGCATGAATTGTCACTGTTGTCATGTTTAAAGGCAGCGGTGTAGATCCCACTTCTCATAATTACTCTGCAACAAAGCAAGAGCAAAAACCCATTTCTCAATTGTTTCCTCTGCCGGTTGGAATACTCCCAGCATCTCCCACTTCCCTCAGCTCCTTCAAGCAATCATGTGAATTTCAAGGATTTAATTGCAACTTGGAGACCGTTTTGGGAGACCAGAGGCCATAAAACAAACTTTATCAGCCTTGGTAGACACTACAAACAGTACTGAGGGTTTTCTGCCTTCGAGGGGAGGGAGAACGGAATGGTTTGGCAGGGAAGAAGAGAAGGGAAAGAGAGTCGCAGGAAGCACGTAGAACATGAATAATTATGGAATAATTTAGGTTGGAAAAGACCCTTAAGATCATTATTGCACCCCGTAAAGATTCACAGAGCGTGGAAGCTGCTCATCATGAAAATGCAAATGACCCACTCTGATCTGAAGAGAAAGCAAAAAATAGTCAAGGAGTTGCCAGGGTTGACAGGAGAAGTGTTCAAGCAGATGAGCACCTCACACAACCATTCTAAAACAGGCACAGATTTTTTATTAACTTAACTGGTATGTGAGGAAGAGAGAGATATTTTGATGGGAAAAGGGGAAGGAGGCATTAGTTGAAGAAGGAAAAGGGAAGAAGTTTTAATCCCGTTGATACAGAAAGAAAGGGATGTAGCAGCTCTTTTTCCTGACCTGTGATGTTGAGCAAATCTGAGGGACACTCCACAGTCATGACAGTCAAAAAATTTCCCAGAACTTATTTCTCAAGTGAATATTTGCTTTCAAACATGACCCCAACTGCTGTAGGATGGGTGGGACTCTGAAGAGACCTGCCTGAAAGGCCACCCTCACATAAAGGACATCAGATGGCCATTGTGGGATGAAAATGCAGGCAAAAGGTTTATTATTCAGATTTTATTTCAGAAGTAATCTCTGAATTTCATGGCTCTCATGCTTTCTTGGGTTGAGGAAATGGTTCAGACCATATGCACTACCTTGCAATGGGGCAGCCACAAAACTTGGCCAGCATGCTAGATTTTAGGGAAACTGTTCCCAGGTTCTTTTCATTATTATAGAAAATAAATAAGACTTTCACCTCTATACATTCAGGTTAAATTATAAGAGTTACAAATCACCAGTCCCCACACTCAATTCCTTTCATCCCTTGGGAGTTGGCTATTTTATGGCTGAAATATCTCCACGGATTTTTGTACCTTTCTTTAACAGTCATAATGACAACTGCCAAGGAGTTTTCCAGTTACAGTGAGGCCATTTGCCTGATCCTGGTCTGGAATATTAAAAGAAAATGAAGAGAGCTGATGAATGAAAGAAGAAATAAAAGACATCAGACATGGGAAATAAAGGAAAGAACTGGCTGCAAGATAAAACCCAGGTGAGTTTTTTGTTTTCTTTTGGGATGGGCTTTTTTGAGGGGCAGACAACAATGCTATTGAGACTGCATTTAGCTAGAATGGACCAATCCTGATCATAAAATAGAACCTTCATCTCAAAGAGACTGACAATCAGCAAATAAATCAAGGAGAGGCTGGCACTTAATTTCCTCATTGTTTCTTAAATCTTCCCTTGGCTGGGGATGAGTTCAGCTGCTGCACCACTGTGATATTTTTGGGCTGCAGGCCATGAGGTTGTGGACCCTCATGGTGGAGGGAACCACCAGTTTGGTGGCAGTGGATACTCCCAGGTATTCCCACAAACATCTGACTTTAGTCTTCTAAGCCACCAACATCTCATCCAGCAGGGAAAGGAGGGTTGGGAATGTGCTCTTCCTAAGGAAGGCAGATTACTCCCCCAGCCCATGGATGGATTGCATTAGGTTGCCTCTCCTGGCTGGAATCTTCCAGGCAGCTTCACACTCGGTCCTTGGTTTCAGTAGAATTCCCGTGGTAAATCCAGAGCTACCTTTAATTCCTTCCCTGTCAGAGAGATGCAGTAGGCCTTGCAGCAGGACCTGCTCTCTCATTTCTTCCAGAGAAACCCTGCAGGACTATTTTGGGCAGCCTAAAAGGAGCAGGCAGCTTCATCAACTCCTTCATGATTGACTTGGCACTGGAGAAACCTGTCAGGAGAAGCAGTTTACTGAAATCAATATTTCCTGGAAGACTGCTGAGCTCCTCTCCAAAGGCTTAGAACTCCCCTAGTGCTGCCCATTTAGTGGTCTGGATGAGTTAAGAAGAGGCTTTTGATGCTCTTAGGTATTCCCTGAGTCAAACCTCCCACCAAGTGAGCATTCTGGCTTCCACAATTTTCCTGTCCAAGTTTCCAATGGGACATCACCTCCTTGCAGGTTGTCCTAGGGATTTCACTGGTCCAGGCTCCTGGTTCTGTGTGGTGAGAAGAGGCAACAGCAGAACTGGAAAACTTCGAGATCCATTTTGCCAACAGCTCAAGGTGTAATCAACCTTTTTATTTTTTTTTTTTTAATCCTTTCCTAAAATACAGTCTCTTGCACTGGTTTATTCTTCTACTCAGCTGTGGGTTTGATGTCTTGAGACACCTCTGCAAATCTCATTTCAGATGGGTCATAATTCATTGGCTTGTTCTTCAACTGTGATTTTTTTCCCCCTTCTGTTCTGGCTTCAGGGGCCTACAACAACCATCCAGTCCAACTGCTTGACCAATTCAGTCCTCTCTGAAATTTAAAGTGCATTTTTCCAAAAGAGTCTTAAACACTGGTGGACATGAGGCATCAATCACAGAATCATGGAACCATTTAGGCTGGCAAAGACCTTCAGGGTTATCAAGTCCAGCATTTGACCCATCCCCACCTTATCACACAGCCCAGAGCACTGAGTGCCACATCCAGTCATTCCCTGACCCCCTCCAGGGATGGGGACTCCATCACCTCCCTGGGCAGCCTCTTCTAATGTTCAACAACCCTTTCCATGAAGAAATTCTTCCTGGAGTCCAACCTGAACCTCTCCAATTTTCTCCTCAGGTTCCCTCCTCATCCCCCTTCCCTCCAAACACAAACCCAGGCCTTTAGTTCAGCAGCCCACCCCAGATCCTACAGGTGGAGCAACAAATCCATCATTTTAGACCTCAGTTGAGAGCTGTGAAGAAATGTAGTCCTGGAAATCACTCGGTATCAAGATTTTTATCCAAGCACCTCTCAGTCTTGACCAAGGAATTGCTTGAATTGAGATGTCCATACTCAACCCAACTCCACAGATTTTCGGGCTGTGAAAGCAGAACATCCACAGGGCTCTGTTATTTCTCAGCCACTGTCAGTTGACTTCCTCTTGTAATTCACTGCATGTTCCTAATAAAGAGAATGTTCTTGTCATGAATTAACAACACTGGGTCCAATCCTTGTCCAGGAAAACACTAGGAGTGTGAAAAATCCAAATCACCTGGCATGTTTCAGCAGGTTACTTGACTGTCTCAGTTTTTCTCTGTGCTTTTATTATTTTTTTCATTAGAAAAATATTAATAACCAAGCAGAAAAAGGACACAGCGTGTGACTGCTCAGTCAGTTGAGGAGGTTTTGTGATGAGAGAGCTCAAAAAAAGGGATAGGTTTGCTTAAAGCCAGAAATTTGAGATCACTGGGGTTTAATCAGACAAACAGCAAGTTTCAAGCAGCTTTGGTTCTCACCTCAAAGAAATTAGCAACTTGTGTCTTGTGTAACCTCTTCATATTTGGGGTGATGATGACAGCTATCCCCCACCCACGGCCTGTGGCAACATAAGGACATGGAACTGTTGGAGCAAGTCCAGAGGAGGCCACAAAGCTGATAATGGGACTGGAGCACCTCCCCTATGGAGATGGGCTGGGTCAGCTGGGGCTGCTCAGCCTGGAGAAGATGGTGTGGAAACTTCCCAGCATCTTCCAGTACCTGAAGGGGCCTTCATGGAAGCCAAAAAGAGACTTTTCATCTGGAACTGGAGTGATAGGACAAGGAGTAACCGGTTCAAATTGAAAGAGGGGAAATTTAGGTGGGATATCGGGAAGCAATTCTTCCCATGAAGGTGGAGAAGCCCTGGCACAGGTTGCCCAGAGAAGCTGTGGCTGCCCCTGGATCCCTGGAAGTGTCCAAGGCCAGGCTGGACAGGGCTTGGAGAAACCTGGGATAGTGGAATTTGTCCCTGCCCATGGCAGGGGGTGAGACCTGATGACCTCCAAGGTCTCTTCCAACTCCAGCCATTCTCTGATTCCAAGATTCAGTCATGAACATGTTGATGACAAACACCCACAGCTTCTCTTTCTGGGTCTTAACTTCTGTTTTTCCTCTATTTCCTGGCTGTCTCATGTTCACAACTTTTATGGGCAACGTTTCTCCCAAGAGTCCTGTTTTGGGAAAGGCTGCTTTCATCTGGCAGCCTGAATCTAAACTAAACATCCATTCAGTTAGTCCTCCAGCAAATCCAAGATGCCATGAAATAAAAACTTCATCAAAAGATTCTCAGACCAAGAGACAACATCTCCAACATGAAAAGTTCACGAAGAGCAGAATGCTGAGGGCTGGGAGAGTCCATTGGTGAGGAATCAGCTTTTTCACCCTTCTCAAAGCATCTGCTGCTGCTCACTGGAGGGAACAGCACACTGGAGTAGATTGGACTTCTCTGGAGCATCTGTTCTTCATCTGTAATATCACTCTGAGACACAGCAGCAATTTTCATGTTTAAATGCAATTATTTCATAAAGATTTCCTTCTGCTTGCAGTGAAGTAAAAATTGCCACCTTTTCTCAAAGGTATTTCCTGCAGCCCAAAGTTGAAAGTTTGGTCTCTCAGTTTAGGGTTTGTCAAAATGATTTTTTCCTGAAGGTGTCAGAAGGAACACACTCACACAAACAAACAAAAAAACAACAATCACCAAAAAACCCACTCCATAAACCAAAACCAATCAAACAAAAAGGTCCATAGGAGCTCTTTGCCAATTTTTACTCCGGTTAACTTCTACAGAAGTTTCCTCAGGGTTGTAAGTCAGACAAAGAGGAAAGAAAACACTCCAGTTCCCAAACTATACCAAGGAATAAACAGAAAAATGGTCCTGTGGAGACAGAGAACCCCTAGAAACTTCCAGCACTAGATTGAGCTTTCCAGATCTCTGCTTCTCTCTCAAGCTGCCCAAGGGGTTCCCCACAGCTCTGTCTTAGGAAAAAGGATTTCAAGTCTTTGGTTTTGCTGCTTCTGGGATTTGGCCTTTGCCTGTGCTTAATCCCATATGAAGCCTGTCCTAAATCCCATATGAAGCCTGTCCTACCTGCCCTCCTTTACCCAGTCCCTTGAAGATCTCTCATGTGCTCTGTGCTGAAGAGAAGGAAGAATCTTTTCCATGTCCCTCATTCCTCAATTCATCCTCTTGCCTGGAAGGACCACACTGGATAAGGAGCTCTTGGAATAACAGGTAACCCAATAAAACAAACAAATTCTTGACCTGCTGATATAAATTCTCCTTCATTCCTCATCCCACGGGGTGAAAATGCTGTGAACATCAGCGTTCATCATTATTTTTGGTTATGTCTAATAAGTTCTTTCCTTCCTTCCTCATCCTCCCTTGTTGAGAACCAGGTGTGCCCCAAATCAGGTAAAGCAATGCAATGTCATCCCACAAATCCTACATCCACTGCATGGGAATATAATATTAAATCATTTTGGAATACATGAATATATTACTGTGGCTGGAAGAGCCGAGATGGCTTTGAGAGGATTCCTGATGATCTGCTAATTTTAACATAAACCTTAATTTTTGTTGCAGCACAAAACTTTACACAGCTGGACGCACCTGAAAAGCATAGCCAGCTTTTGGTGACTGTGTGGTGCTTACGTTTTCTCTCCACACAGGATATTTATCTTTTTTTTTTTTCCTGGGGACTTTTAGCCCCACAGCTGAAGTTATAAATTTTCATTCCATTTGCTTGACTGGTATTTCATTCAATCATGGCCCTTTGGCCCAAGGGACATTGGTTACACACCTGTAACAGAGGCAGAGAAATGTCTGGGGGAGGAATGAAATGTTTCAGAGCTTGGTTTTAAAACTGGCACTTCTGAGCATAACAAAGTTGTTGGTCATGGCAGAGTTTGACCAGTTGGAAAGTTATTATGCGAGTTTGTGGGAGATTTTCCCATTCATTGCATTTACTGTTTTTTCTTGACCTGCTTCCAACAAGATAAATGAGTCTAAAGGGCTGTATTTTAAAAGGAAGGAATGAAACAAGAAAAAGCAGCATAACCATCACTGACCTGCAAGGAATCTCAAGGCTCCTTCACATGATGGAAGGATAGGAATAGCAGGTTCAGAAACAGAAACCAAAAAGACCCGGAATAGTAGAAAGAAATAGGAGAAAGCACCCTTTTTTTTTTCCTCCCTTGGCTGGAATAAGCAATGAATCAGTTAAAAATCTTCAAAAGGGTGACATTTTTGAAATGTTTTTGAAGTATTACTAGAAAGGTGCTGTTTCCCAAGAAAATGGACTTCTTTTTCTTTTTGATGTATATGAAATATACTGAGCATGATGCAGCCGAAATGCACTTGGTGGAGAAAGAGAAGGAAAGAGGTAACAAAGTTCATGTTTTCTGCCAGACAAGGGGCAATACCCTCAGGGTGAACAGCAGTAAAAGGGAATGGATGAAGGACTAACTATTTCCACCATTCCATCTGGAAAACCTACCCTTGCTGATGTTGGGAAAACATTAAGATCATGGAATAATCGTCACAAAAAAATCATAGAAACCCAGAATAGATTGGGTTGGAAGGGACCTTCAAGATCACTTATTTTCAACTCCCTGCCATGGGCAGGGACACTTGCCACTATCCCAGGCTGCTCCAAGCCCCGTCCAACCTGGCCTCGGACACTTCCAGGGTTGGAACAGCCACAGCTTCTCTGGGTAACCTGTGCCAGGGCCTCACCACCCTCACAGAGAACAATTCCTTCCCAATATCCCATCTAACCCCACTCTCAGTTTGAATCCACCCTTGCAAAAAAATCCCACTCCATTTTATTTGCAGGTTCCCTTCAGGTGCTGGAAGGCCACAGTTGGGTCACCCCAAGGCTTCTCTTCTCCAGGCTGAACAACCCCAAATCTCCCAGCCTGTCCTCACAGCAGAGCTGCTCCATCCCTCTGATCCTCTTGGTGGCTTCCTCTGGACTTGCCCCAACAGCTCCACATCCTTCCTGTGCTGAGGACTGAACATTCTTGCTCTTCTTTTTATAGTACTACTACTACTACTGCTACTGCTACTAGTAATAAAATAAATAAATCCAACCCAAAACATTCCATATCTGCTCAAGGTCTGCTTCACCCTCTGGAGAAGGTTTCCTTTTCCAGCATCTGTATCTATTCCCTTCTCCCATCCTAACCTTAAATCTCTTCTGACTGCAGCCCTGGACTTCAGGTTGGAAGTGTGCTGCTCTTCCCTCACTCTGTAGGCAACTAGGAAAATCCACGTGCTCGTAACCAACCAACACAGAGCAGGGCCCAGCTGCCCAGCAATCCAGAGGATTAAGCTCCACTTTTGAATCAGGATTTCCCCTCCTGCTGGCAACCTTTTGATGCGTGCATTTCAGCCAGGTAATTACCTTGTCCATGCCCTGAGCGTGCTCGATGAGCTCCATCACCAGCAGAGCCACACGTTCACCATCTCCTCTTCACCTTTAAATCCCATTTTAAAACATTTCTTGTCCTTCACACAATCCCAGAGATGCCTCACGTGGGTTTTTGTTGCTCTTTGAAGGGCTGTGCACATCATGCCTATCAGAGCATTATCTTCTGATTATCAGTCACGCTCTCTAGTCCCTCATTACTCCAGTTCTGGGCTGCTATAATTAGACTTCACATTTCTCAGACCTTTGTAGCAGCATTTTAGTTCACAAATTGAGGAGTTTGTTCATGCCAAAATGTTTTCTCTCCTTATCAATTTCTTTCTTTTTTATTTTTACTTTGCGCAGTGAACCAAAATATCAATTATTTGCAGAGCTTTAATTTAGAGAAGAAATTAAGGAATATATCTGCAAGACTCTGCTGTTAACTATTTAATCTGCTTAACTAATGGTGTGATAGATTCTCCATCCCTGCAACTATTAAATCAAGAACTTTTTTAACTTACAGTGGATTTTTCTTCTTTAGGATTAGCGTGAGTATTAGATCTGAACCAGAAATTAGGACTGAAAAATGCCATTTCCTATTTCAAGGGGCAGGAGGCCAGAGCATGTAATCACAGCACTCCCCTCCAAGCAAACCACCTGGAAGGCAGATTCCACCATTTATGGTGATGTTATATCTTGATCAAGGGCTCCAGCACCATTGGTGTAGGACCAGTACATCCCAAAACTCAACTCCAGCCCTCTCTGACACCAATCCTAAGGGCAGGAGAGGCAGAAATCAGAATCTCCCCTGAGGAGCAACAAGAGACTCACATTGCCAAGGGCTGATCTCCACTGAGAGAGTTACTCTGGGGAGCCTTTACTTTGGCTTTTAAAGCTTTATTCTAAATTGAGAGTCCTAATGAGCCCTAATGAAGCAACAATTCAGCTGCTACAGGTGATCTTTCAGGTCGCTCTCCCTTTTAATTCAAGGTTTCAGGGCAGGCAGGGCTGCAAAATTAAAAATTAGCAGCACTTGTGCAACTTTAACTTCTCTCAGAGGGTCTGGAGAGCTGTGGGGTTTTCAGAACTGCCACAAGCTCCTCTGAGACAAATTCAGAGTAGGATTGCAGGTTTAGATTAGATACTAGGAAGAAATTCTTCCCTCTGTGAGGCCCTGGCACAGGGTGTCCAGTGAAGCTGTGGCTGCCCAACCCTGGAAGTGTCCAAGGCCAGGTTGGATGGGGCTTGGAGCAACCTGGGATAGGGGAAGGTGTCCCTGCCCATGGCAGGAGGTGGAAATGGATGACCTTTAAGGTCCCTTCCAACCCAAAACATTCCATAATTCCACATTAAATGACTCTACGTAGGATGGCTCTTGCAACTATCCCACCTTGTTGTGGGATTTACAATTTCCATCACTGCCCTCTCCAGTCTGCAGCATAAATATGGCCACTAAAAAATTAACTTTAAAATAATTCACCCCTTTAAATTATCCTTTTTTTCTTCTTCTTCTTTTTTAAGGGAGTATGGGACAAGAGGAAACTAAGATTGGATGAAAACAATATTTCTTTTTGTTGACTCTTTTCTTTGCTGAAAATAAAATGGAACACAGACACCCAGAAGGAAAGACATTTTGTTTCATGCAGTGTGGAGAGTGAGGAGGCTTTGGCCAAAGCTGGTGCCTCCCTCAGCCATTGCTGTCATGTGTTTAATAAATGTTACTCTCATATCCCTAAAAGGCAGAGAGAGTTGTCCTTTCATTTTAGCCCAAAAATAGCTCAAATTTTTATTCTGACATCAGTCAAAGCTTGACCCAAATTTCTTTGTAGGGCTCACAGCTCACTCTGGAGTTCCCATTTAGGAAGAGCTGAGTTTTAAGTCAGTGAAAAAACCCTTCAAATTTCAAGTCTCCTCCTTCACTATAATTCCCCTTGCCTTTGAAATGCTGGAATTCACTCATTGCTTGAGGCAAGAAATGTGAACAAATGGACCACAGTCTAATTGAGTCTAATAAATCCTGTGCTCCTCAATAAAATATCACATTTTTAGTCCCCTGTTGTTTCCCTGAGACCACGCTGTGCTTTTGAGACCGCTGAGCACATTGGAAAGCACAAGTCCAAGATGTTCACGTACGCCACAGAAATGTCATGTTTGCCGAAATAAAACCCACAATTTTCACCTGCAAGCCACAGTGACTGACCTGCAATCCAATACTGATTGACCTTCAATTCAATATCGAGAGTAAAATTAATAGAAGGAGTGCCAGCAAATCACACAACAACAAAAACACGACATTGTTTTTCCCCGTGATTCGGATCTTCCCTTTTGTTGTGTTTTCTGTCCGAGGTGAAGAAGATTAAATGATATCCTCTCCAGGGGAGTGTTTTTAATTACATGCTGCTTCCACAGCAGCTCTGTAACAGCAAATTCCACAATGCCTTGATGGGTTTATCCACATGGAACCTGCAGGAGCCCGAGGTTTGGAATCTGCACTCACCTTCCTCGTTACCACGAGGATTTATGGAAAGATAGTGACAGCACCACAACTCACGAGGTAATTAGCTAATTAGTCCAATGGAAAATTCACTCTATGATGCTCCTGGAGAGAAAACCAGCTCAGACAATGTCCCTCACTATAACCCAGAGAGTTTTAGTAAGGAACAGGTCTTGATGCTGGATTGTGACCATCCAGGTCTTTCCCAAATCCCTGCCAGGTCACTGTCATCAGGAGAGGGAATATTCATCACATTCATGCTTCCTTTTTGTCAGCACAGTAATATGATACATCTTTGGTGGGTGGTGAGCATTTTTAGCTGTCAGGACACTGACTAAAGGGATGGAGCAAAGGGAGCTGGCAGATCTGGGAAGATTCCTCTGAGGAGTTGATACTCTGAGGTTGTTTTCAGCATCTTGAAGGGGACAAGAGGAAATGGCCTCAAGAGAAGCTTTAGATTGGATGTTAGGAAAAAAATTCTTCACTGAAAAAGTGGTCAAGCATTGGAACAGGCTGCCTGAGGAAGGATGGAATCACCATCCATGGAAGTGTTCAAAACCCATGTAGATGTGGCACTTGGGGACATGGCTTAGTGGTGGACTTGGCAGGGCTGGATCAGTGGTTGGACTCAATGATCCAACTGTCCAAAGGTTTTTCCAAGGTGTAATTATCCATAAATGTTACAAATTGCTTTGTATCTCCTAAAAAAAAAAGGCCAGGACTTTTCTTTTAGCACAGCCAAAGAAAATTCGGGGTTGCTGAAGTTGTCAAAGTGCGTCTCCTCAAGTACCTTGATCCATCATCACGCTCACTAATGACTGTGGGTCACACTTCATGGCTTTTGTCATCTCTGCTAAAAACCTACCCAGCAGGTTCTCCATGCTCCAGATGCCTTGAATTCAGAGTCCTCGTAAAATGAAGAGATATTTTGAAACTTCAACAAAATTGAGTGAAGTCCCAGCTATCCATGTTTAATATGGAACAGTAAGAGTCAGCCCAGGTGAGAAGGACACGGTGTGTCCAGTGCCAGACCAGTTCTGATTCACTCCACCTTTTACTGGGCAGCCAGCACAGGATTGGTGAGGGCAGAAGGCTCCTGTGTCCTGCCCTAGTGAATGTTTGCAGTCATGGAAAGTTTTATTGGGCCTCAGGGGTGATGGCACAAGGATTCCAACCTCCTGCAGGAGTAAGTGAGCTTCTTAACCTGCTCCTTGGTGCGGAGACAACCCAAATTCCATCTTGGCTTGCCCAAGTCAATCAGTTTCTGTTCAGCTCCAGCCAAATCTCACCCAAAAATCCAATTCTGCCAGCAATGATTTGCAAAAGTTGTTAGTGTTTGTTTTCAAATTCTGCTGCACGCACTAATAGCCCTTCCTCTCCCTTGTCACCAAGGGGATCTTCTGTGTTTGCTTTATCCAGTGGTGCCAAGAGAGATAATTTTCACAATCATATTTTAAAGGAAGTAGGAAAAAAAGCCCTCTCTCACCTGCACCACCTTACTTAGAATTTCAGGCTGGCATTATTAGTATATAACTAATGATGAATTCTTTGGAATATGAGCTGCCAAAAATAGCATGTTTATACACTGAGAAGGAAAATGATGAAGTTAATGAACCTGAAGTAAAGTTTTGATCCATCACAGTAATAACAGCAGCATCATTCCTTACATTTGTCAAACGTCTCCATTACCGCAGCATCTCACAGTCATTAGTGCTTGAGCTCAACTGCCTTAGGAAAAATAACCCCCATTTTATCTGTTAATATTTAAGGGACAAGGGAGTTACAGGACTTGTTAAAATCCACCCAGGACATTTGTGCTGTTGCTGGGAGCTAAATCCAGAAATCCCAATCCTCAGGGTAGTAATTTAAGTATCTAACAGAACTCTGTTCAATTCCAGTCTTTAACAAACACACACACAAAAAAAAAAAAATCAGAAAATATCAAGATGCTCTTGGTATTGTTCTCTCCTAGACGTAGCTTGGATATTAAGAAGGCCAGACTGGAAATGCTTGTCCTTGGAAAAGTGTCCATCCTTTAATATCCAAGAAAGGCTGAGAGACAGAAATAAAGGTATGCCTTGAATATTTCTCTATAATCTTTTAAAGGCTACAGCAGAGAAAGCACTGATGCTGTTTTCACAGAATCAGAGAATGGTTGGGGTCAGAAAGAACCCTAAAAATTGTCTCATTCCACTATCCCAGGCTGCTCCAAGCCCCATCCAACCTAGCCTTGGACACTTCCAGGGATGGGGCAGCCACAGCTTCTCTGGCCAACCTGTGCCAGGGCCTCCCATCCTCACAGGGAACAACTTCTTCCCAATATCCCACGTATCCCTGCCCTCTGGCAGTTTAAAGCCATCCCCCCTTGCCCTGTCACTCCATGTCCTTGTCCCAAGTCCCCTCCAGCTCTCTTGAAGCCCCTGAAGGAACAAAAAGTGAAATGAATTTCTGAGTGCTGACCATGGCCTTTCATGAACATCTGGACTGCCTCTTGTTTTTCAGGCTGTACAGCTGAGCAGGTTTTCAGGCAGCACATCAAGATTAATAATGTTCCTCTTTAAAGGCAGCCTTATTCCCTTTCCAGGTCCTGCCTGGCAGGAGTTTCCATCTTCAATCAGATGTTTTTAATTGAGTAAAAGGCAAGCCAGGATTTGATGGACAGAGTGAAGCACTGCACCTGTGGATAACCAGGGAGAACTTTTACCTGGAACTAAGCACTCAAGTAAGAGATCTCTCTTCCCTCTCCTCCAAGACTTCCATTATGTTCCTTAGAAAAATTGAGGCCAGGAATGTGTTAGCAAATTGCTTTGTGGAGCTGGTCTTTCCTCTTTACAGAGAGGAAATTCTGCCACAGTCTGTGTCAAACAGCCCCAAAGTCCATCTGATGACATGACGACTCCTTGTCTTCACAGGAGTGGAGGTGACATTTTTCTGCCCAATTTGCAATGGCAAATATCTGGATGTTTTTAGTTTCTCACCCTGAGAATGAGAATTATCACCTTTAGAACAAGTCTGCAGTGAAGCTTGATTTCACTGAGATGGATTGAAAATAAGAAACAAAATATCATCTTTTCATCAAGGCAGATAAATCATATTGTCCTTCACACTTCCAAACTGGTCAGAAAATTCCAGACATAAGCTGTGACCAGCCCTACCTCCACTAACTCATGAGTGTCTGGAATAGATTAAAAATAATTGCCCAAATTTATGTTTTGGTGGTTCATTTTATGAAATTTTAGTCATATCCTGGCAGAATCATCAGTAACCTGTTGGTCAAGATGTTGACTGACACAGTTGCACTTCTCCAGCCTCAGTCCTCCTGTGACACTTCCCTGCTGTTCTCTTCCCATGTCTTTTCTACTGCCAGCTGCCACTGAATATCTCAGAGCTTCATTTTGCTGTGGAGAAGGCTGAGTGTGAGCTGTGTTCTTGGAAACTTTTTAAAAGCAGGTTTTTAAAAATATCAGTTCAGGAGCGTAGAGCAGATTCATTTTAATTCTGTATTTTCTCCCCTTTGGAAATGTTGGCAGCTGCCTAAACTCCACTCATGAGGGCTAAAACGCTTCCTTATTCTCACTGCATTTTAATTCTCCCCAAATACATTTTAATACTGCTCAAATATCACATCAAGGAAGACACTTCTGTGCTCTCTCCACCCTGACAGGGTAAACTTAAAGGAGCAAGACCAAAGTGAAAGAGATCAATTTCTCCGTCAGAGTAATTTGGAACACTAAATGAAGATGAGCCATGTTTGCAGTTTGCCTTTCAGCCTTTTGATGGCAGAATGAGGGAGAGCAGAATCTCTGCCACTCAGGTTTTGAATCCAGCTGTTCACACCAGTGATTTCTTCAAAAGGGCTTTGCCTGAAGCAGGAGTACAAAACCACTTCCTATTTGGATACTCGAGCACGAGAGAGAGATCTGCACATGGAGATCAATAACTTCACTCCCTGCAAGCCATCTCTGCTGCTTTGCAGCAGCAAAAAACCTCCAACCTGGTCACTCATTTCCCTTCCGTAGGGATGATCACAGAAAGAGGATCACTGAAAGGTTGGAATGCACATTTCCTGATATATGGGGGCCCTCAACAGCAGAAATACGTTGGTCTGTTGGAACAAGTCCAGAGGAGGCCACTAAGTTGATCACAGGGCTGTCCTTTGAAAACAGGCTTAGAGAGGTGGGATTGTTCAGCTTGGGGAAGAGAAGGCTCCAGGGTGACTTTAGAACCCCTCCCAGTGCCTAAAAGGGACCCATAGGAAGGATGGAGAGGGACTTTTCACAAGGATGTGTAGAGATAAGACAAGGGGGAGTGGATTTATGTGAGAAATTTAGATGGGATATTAGGAAGAAATGCTCCCCTGTGAGGATGCTGAGGCCCTGGCACAGGTTTTCCAGTGGCTGTCCCATCCCTGGAAGTGTCCAAGGCCAGGTAGGATGGGACTTGGATCAACCTGGGATAATGGAAGGTGTCCCTGCCCATAGCAGGAGGTGGAATGAGATGAGCTTGGAGGTCCCTTCCAACCCAAACCATTCCAGGGTTCTGTGATTCTATAAATATTCAGAGCAATGCTGTTTATGCAGCACTGGCTGCTTGGTCTCAGGTTTAATACAATGCTAGACTCAGCAGTGCCAGGCACTAAGGAGGAATCTAAATGATGCCTTTTGTCTTCAGGACATTCCCAGTCCATTTAGAGGAGGATCCCACTGCAGAGCCAGGAGGAATGAGAGAAAAAGTGGGCATTGTGATGTGTGTTGTTAGTTCAGTGGTCTGTTTTCAGGCTTCTGCCACGGTAAATATCTATTATGCACTCACTAATTACTGTGTGCCTTCCCAATTCCCCTGCCTCCAACAGAACTGAATGAAATTGGAAAAGACCCAGGAAAAGGTGAAGGGGATTATCAGGGAAGTGGAACAATCTCTTTGCAAAGAATGAGTAAATAAATTAGGCTTCATCATTCCAGAAAATGAGAGCTGGGAAGTGACAGAGGTCTGCAGGGTCCTGAGTGGCCTCAGAAAGGGAGTGACTGTTCATTCAGCATCTTCTTTTTAATGCAAAGCAGGACAAACTGAACAGGAGGTACTGGGAGTTTGGACATGGACATAGCAGGCAGCAGCCGAAAAATGAGCAAAATAATTCACACAGCAGGAAAAAAAGGACAGAATTTCTCAGTGTAGGACAGATTTGTTAAACATTTACACATCCTCAAAAATTGATGAGAGAAACTAATGGAAAAAAATGTCAATCAGCTAAATAGAGTGGCACCTTTTCCAACTGCAGAGGTATCTGTAGGGTAGAGTAGCACCTCTCTGTCTTTTCCTCTCACCCTGTCACTTGGTACCTGGGAGAAGAGATGATGCCCACCTTTTCTTCATCCTTTTTCAGTGTGTTCCCCTCTTATCCAAGAAAAGATGGAGACTTTTTATCCCTCCTTTTGTTGATGTATTTATAGAAACATGTATTATAGAAACAATAGAAACAGTGCTTTTATTCACCAAGTCACTGCCAGAAAAATGAAATTGGTGAATGTTGAGCACAAAAACCAAAGCCAAGTGGTCTCATTTTGTACCACTGTGAACATAGGTAAGTACAAAATAACCCCAAATCTGAATTTCTGTCTAGAAACAGCTGGAAAAATGCATGGCCTCCATGGTGCCTCTCACCACAGCAATGCCTCACAATTCATGAGGGATCAAACACATCAGAAGAAAAAAGGGGAGAGAATCTTCCCAGACAAAAGCCTGTGAGTCGCTTTATGCCTAAAAAAAATTTAGGCTTTATAAAAATAATAAATGTTTATCTCCCCATTTATCAGGGAAAATATAAAAAAAGGGAAAGAGAAATATTGTGTAAATAAATGAAAGCCATAAAGAAGCAAAAGGGATGATAAAAAACAAGTACTCATTTGTAAAATAGAGGCATATTCCATAAACAGAAGTGAAGCAAAGTATAAAACCTTCTCAATAAAAACCTTGAACATCACAAGGCATCACCCTCCTCTAATTAGAAACACATCTTGTGTCTTTTCAACCAACAATCATGGTCTAGGTATTAAAGTTTTAGATTTTATTTTGCCTCACAGTTGCAGGTTGTATAATGCTTTGAAAATGAGCATATAAGTAAGGTTTATTATTATTTAAAACCCCCAAAATATGGATGCAACATTTTAATTCCCTCTTTTTTTTTTTTTTAATTAAACTGAACCAAGGCTGACAGCCTTTAGGAATTAATATATTTGTAAGGATGCACTCCAAAGTCCTGCAAGATCTACTGCTACCCTGAAATAATCCTCAATCACAGCCCTTCCCTGCTAATGCATTTTGCTTCCCATTATCCCTTATTTATTAAAGAGCTGTTTGTGTCATTTGTAACCTCACTGAGTGTATTATAGATGGTTTATTTAACAGTTATAAGTCTTTAATGTCAGGTTGCAGCTTCTCTTAAGGAAACATCTACAGTGTAAAAGAGGAGCCCAAGGTCTGAACAGCTGAATAAGTTAAAGATCTTTGGATGCTGCTTAGTGTGTAGTGGTTGTAACCCCTCCATAACCTGTTATTTTGGTAGTTTTGGCCTAAAAAATCAAGAACTCCTGTGATAATCCAGTTATTCTTCCCCATCTTTAATGTCCAGCTGAGGTGGATGAGGAGAGTGTTACATGATACAGCAGATGTGTGTCATGAGAGGAAGAGAGGGAGAAATCTCATGGCCCTGCTGGTGTCTGGATAATAATTTCAGCATGTTTTTCTAGCCCTTAAAATAATAAAACACCTCCTGGAAATGCCTTGGTGCTTGATGCAGTTGAAGGAATCCTGGCTGCTTCTCTCTCTGGATATCAGTACAAAATGGATGTCCATGTGTTTTACCTCTGGAAATGAAATCATCCCTCAGGGGTGCTGACAGGTGGTGGTTTGTGCTGGCTGTCAGTGGGTAATGCCAGGACTCTTCTGAGAGAATATTTTAGCAGAAAAGATCCATTTGTCAGACTCCCAGCTCCTTACAGGGCTCAGCTGATCCATTAAGGATTCTCTGCTGTAGCTGCTGACTCCAGGAACTCACTGCAAAGTTCACAGCTCCTGAAGTCCCACATCTGAGTCATTGCCAAAGTGGTGATGGCCATGTAGGAGTGTTCTTATTTCTGCAAAATATCCGTGTGACACCAGCCTTTGCTCTTCTCTAATGCAGAGAAATCCACCAAGTATTGCCCCTGTGGACAATGGCAAAGGACCTGTAAAGAACTGGAATTTCTTTCCTGCTGCTTCCTGGTTATCCCTTGGTTTGTGGTTTGAAGCATGAGGAGTTTTTTTCCTTTCTAAAGAGTGAAATTTAATGAACCTCTCTTGCTTCCAACCCGGTATTAACACAGAATCAGAGGATGGTTGGGATTGTAAGGGACATTGAAGTCACCTAATTCCAACCTCCCCTGCCTTGGGCAGAGAGACACGTTCCACCAGCAGGTGAAAAAATGCTGAAGGCTCTTTGACCCTGCTGGAATACAATTTAAATTACCAGGAAAAAAAGCATTGTGAATTGCAAGAATGCAGTTAAATCCTCATCAGGTCCAAACACAAAATGCCCTTGATTTCTGTTGGGACCTCTGTACCCTGTTTCCCTTTCCAACTGCCCACTGGCAGATTTCTGCTGATTCTTTAAAACCAGGCTTCTTTCCAAGAGAGAAAGCTGTGGCGAGAGCTTTCCTCAGTAATAAGACCTGTAGGGACAGGCATTTTGATTATTTTTGTGTTGTTTAAACACAGGTTGCCCGTAGTTACAAACCATCAAAATAAGTGACGTGTGTTGGAGGCAGCAAAAAAAAACCAAACAACCCAAAACAAAAAACCAACAAAACGGTTTCATACTCTTTGTCCAGGATTTTTATGTTTTGCTTCTCTTGGGGGCCACAAAGTTCCCTTCTGCCACTGTGAGGAAAGAGAAAGAAAAGCCAAGAATCAACAATGTTGTGGTCTCTGCCAGGTACAGAGCAAATGTGCAGAGAGGCAAAGAAAAGCAGGTGCTGGCAGCACCCGGAGGGCTGACCCTGCATTTCCCAGCATCTCCTGTTGCAAGATGTTTCTCTGCTGGGTTCTTTCTTTTCCTGCTGCCCACCTGAACCCCAGCCTGGAAGTGTCACATGAAGGGACCACCCTCTCATGTCCCCAGACCCCTGGGGCTCCGTGTCTTACAAATCCAGTTATTTAAAGTGATAATAAAATAATAGAATGCTTTAGGCTGGAAAAATCCTCAAAGATCATTGAGCCCAACCATTAACCCAGCAGTGACAGATCCACCACTAAACCGTGTCCCCAAGTGCCACATCCACATATCTTCTCAATCCCTCCAGGGATGGTGACACAACCACTTCCCTGGGGAGCCTCTTCCAGTGCTTGGCCACCCTTTGGGAGAATAATTTTTTCCTAATATCCAACCTAAAATTCCTCTGACACAACCTGAGGCTGATTCCTCTCACCCTGAAGTGTTTTCCCTTTCGAGGATTCAAGATTTTAGTTCTGTTGAGATCCTATTCCAGCACGTCTCTCCTCTGATAGCCAGGAGTCATCCTCCCATTTTCAATCAAAGTTTTATTTCTGGTCTAAATAAATCTCTTTTTTTCTGCCTGCATTGACTTTCTAATGAAGTGGCTCTTCTCCCTCTGTAGCCAATGCTCCTGGTGCTCCTCCGTGTGATCACCTCATTTTAGTGATCTAAGCCAGGTCTGATCTTTTTTGTTTCTTCTTCAAGAGCTGAGCTTTTCATTCCCTGTGAGACCTTCAATCACATTTTTCTTATCCTCACGTTTATATTTTGTTCTTTCCTTTTTCTGGGACAATGAGATGCACACGTTGCATTTATTTTGTGGATTCCCCAGGAACAGGATGGTGTACCACAGCTCCAAGAATTATTTCCACGAAGGAACGACTCCTAATACATCCTATCCCTCGATGGTCCCTGGTAGTTTGGATCCTGAATGCTTTAAACCATTGTCACCATTATGGTTTGGCTGCAAAAATACAATTGATAGGACTGGAAGAGGATCTCCCTGGAAATCACACTTAGAGGAAAGAAACCAGCATTCAGAAACTGGGCTTTCTCTTGTTTTTAATGAGCTAATCAAAGACAAATTGCTCCTTGGCTACTGCACGTGGAAACAAAGATTAAAAATGAACAAAAGTTTGAGAAATCAAAGAGGGGCCAGACCCACAGATATGTTTTAATTTCTTCTGAAGTAAATGGGAGTGGAGCATCTAAATGACTTCAGGGGTATAAACGACTAAATGGCTTTGGTCTGCACACTGTGAGAGGTCATTTTAAAAGGCATTTGCTCCCATTTTTGAAAGTTTTTTTATAGTTTATTAAAGCTGAGAGCTGCCACAAGAAAGATCACAAAATCACAGAATGGGTAAAGTTTGAAGGCACCACAACAGGTTTATCTGGTCCCTGCTCAGTCAGGGCCACCCCAGAGCACAGGGCACAGGACTGTGACCAGACAGTTCTGGAATATCTCCAGTGAGGAAGATAAAAAAAGAAATCAAAGTTTAATATAGCTGATGAGGGTGAGGGTTCAAAATTTTGAGGAGGAAAAGTTGATTAAAAGAGGAAATGTATTTGTTGTCAAAAATTAGCAGTAATGCATGGAGTCTTTGAATCCCACTAAGAAATCACTAATTTTGAGGTTCCTTAGAACATGGAGACAGGTTTATTAAAAGTACTGCATTGCAATGAAGTAGTGCAGGAAATTTGATGACACTGGCTCAGACTTTTTCCATAGTTAATGAGCAATAATCAAGGCCACAATTTTCAGTGGTGAGGTACTCTCTGCTCTCTCCCCACTTGACATCCACAGACAGACCATTTCCTCCATGCTTATTGTTTTCCATATTTACACAAAAAAACCCACCCCAGAATTAGGCTCCATCTGCAGCTTGTGAGGCTGCAAAAGGCAAACAATTCCCCCCAGACTGAAAGCAATAATAGGTTGTTCTACATGCAAATTGGGCAAAGCAAATGCTGGGTAATTGGCTAAAAACGAGACTCCGATGATCTCTGCTCCAAACTGTCATTTTAGACAAACAAATGTATTTGCATGTGAGGAATTCTGCCAGGGTACAGCTGGAGGAATCTGAGCGGCTGGGGTGTTGATTCAGGCGAAGTCTGCACCGTATGGGGTGGCTGGAGATTGGGGGATCAAAGAGAATTTGCTCCATAATTGTAGGGAATTGGGGAATATCTCTTGGGAAGCAGAAACCTCCTGTGCTTGTAGATACCTGCAGGAATGGTTACCCTGGGACAGGCATGTGGGGACATAACCTGTCTCTGATGACAGAGCAAACACTTAAGGAAGTTACAGAGTTGTATTTCCCTCAATATTCCCTCTTGGAGACTGACTTGGGACATTCTTTGCTGTTGAGAGACTCTGGGGGAATGGCTTTAAGTTGCAAAAAGGGTAAATTTAGATTGGATGTATGTATCAGAAGAAATCCCTGTCACCCTCTGACCTGGAGAACTCTCAGGGGAAAGACTGGTAGAGACAGAGGTTATAAATGAGTTATATGGAATCATAGAATGATTTTGGTTGGAAGGGATCTTAAAGATCATCTATTCCCAGCCCCTGCCATGGGAAGGGACACCTCCAACTCTCCCAGGTTTCTCCAAGCCCTGTCCAACCTGGCCTGGAAGGCTTTCAGGGGTGAGGTATCCACAACTTCTCTGGGCAACCTATCCCAGGGCCTCACCATCCTCACAGGGAAGAATTTATTCCTGATATCTAATCATAATCATAATCGATAATCTAAATAATTTGTAATTCAGCACTCACTCTCCATTGCAATTCAAACCTTCCTAGTTTCTCCTAATGAAGGCAGGCCCCCAAAGAGAGATAAGTGGGGGAGCAAAGCCCAGTGAGGAGCAACTGAGCATCAGAAGTGAACAAAGTCTCCTCCAGGGACATGGTGCTGTAAGCACAGCAGGGCATTTATCATGCCATGGGCAAAGCAGGCTGACCCCAATCTTAATTGGATCTAGGCTGACAAACCCTGGGAAACAATAGTGGGATAACTGGGGAACGTGCATGGAATGTGCTGCTGTGTTTGCAGCAGGCAGCTGCATGGCATTGATCCATAAATCCATAAATCCATAAATCCTGACAGCAGGAGGAGGAGCCAGCTCAGGTTTAGGACACCTGGTTGTGGTGTCCACTGGGCAAGTGGCAGTCACAGGCGTGGAGGGCTGCAGAGAGGGTGGGGCAGGTGATGGAATACAAAAGGTGCCTTTTCCAAAGGTCTCTCACCTTGTTCTTCTCGTTCTTCTATGGAGCAGCCTAGAAAGATTCTTCCAGCAGAGTGAATGCTTTTGGTTAAACACAGAACCATGCAATCATGGAATCACAGAGTTCTTAAGGTCAGAAAAGACCTCTAAAATCATTGAGTGCAGCTGACAGCCCAGCACACGGCATTCACCACTAAACTTTGTCCTCAAGTGCCACATCCACACTTCCAGGGTTGGTGGCTGCACCACCTCCCTGGGCAGCCTGTTCCTATGCTTGACAACCCTTTCCATGAAGAAATTTTTCCTAATATCCAGTCTAAACCTCCCCTGTTGTAAGCTGAGGCCAGTTCCTCTTGCATTTTTTACAGAATCACAGAATTAGGGTTGGAAAAGACCTCTGGAGATCATCCAGTCCCATCCCCCTGCCCAAGGCAGGGTCACCTGGAGCAGGTGACACAGGAACAAATCCAGGTGGGTTTGGAATGTCTCCAGAGAGGGGGAATCCATGACCTCCCTGTGCAGCTGTTCCAGTGCTCTGCCACCCTGCATGGAAAGAAGTTCTTCCTCGTGTTGAGGTGGAACTGGATGTGTTTTAGTTTATGGCCATTGCTCCTTGTCCTGTCTCAGGGTTCTGCTGACAAGAGTTTGGCACCATCCTCTTGGCATCCTCTTTACCTGCAAGAAGAGAG